>OX589588.1:9911200-10276788 GCA_951329385.1 Polia nebulosa | reverse complement strand
ATTACTCTGGAACGTTCGAGAATGTGGTCGAAGTTTCCAGAAGTTTCCACTAGGTTCGAGAACATTCCATTGTGGTACTGTATAGAAGTTCATAGATGTTTCTAGAATATTCCAGTATAGGATAGTTCGACAATGTTCTGGAAACTTCCATGACCGTATAAATAGGCCGGACGGCGGGCGAGTGGGTCAGTCTGATTTCGACTACGGATGCGAATACAAGCGATTACGAAGAGAATAGTGATTATTAGCGAATTAGTGTTTGTGTTTATAAGTTGTTGAGTTAATAAAGGATATTTAGTAAATTAATTGGTGTAAAATAATTTATCCCATACCCAGCTCGTAACAAATTGGTGTCAGAAGTGAGGGATAAATTATGCCAATTTTACCAAAGGACGACACGGACGGTATTCGTACAAGGAGTCAACGGCAGCAAGACATGGATCAGAGGCGGTTTGGAGATTCTCCGATACAGACGCCGGGTGGTGTTCAGCCTACGACAGAGCCAGTCGCTAGCCCATGTGGAGTTTCTTCAGCACCAGCGGTGCCAGACTTGTCTGCGCTAATGGCGCTGTTGCAGGAACAGGCTTGCCGTCAAGAAGAACAGGTCCGTCGGTTGGAGGAGAAGCTTCATCAAGATAAAGAAGAGCAGGCCCGCCGCCAAGAAGAACAGGCCCGCCGCCAAGAAGAGCAGGCCCGCCGCCAAGAAGAGTTACAGGCCCGACGCCAAGAAGAGCAGATGCTCCTCATTAAAGACCTTCACTCAACACTTGGCAAAGAGTTCAAGGTGATGAAGGAGCAGGTTCACCAGCATGAGAACCGCATCTCAGAAGCTGAAGTTCAGATTGCCGGGGTGAAGAAGGCTTTAGGTGAACTTAGGGCTGGAGACGGGGTTGTGCCTTCAGTGGTTGCTGCACCTTCGGCACGTGGATTTAAGGTGCCACCATTCGACGGAACATCTTCATGGTCGGCCTACAAAATTCAATTTGAGGCCGTTATGAAAGCGAATGGGTGGACCAAAGACCAAGCTATGACCGCGCTCACCTTAGGCCTCCGAGACCAGGCCCTAACCATACTTGAGGCTCTTGGCAAGGATGTGACCTACGAGCAGCTGCTGGAAGCGTTAGAGTCCAGATATGGCGACGCGCACTTGGAGCACGTATTTCGCGCTAAGTTAAGAGATCGCGTTCAACGTAGTGCCGAGAACCTACAGCAGTGGGCCTTGGAAGTTGAAAAGTTGGTTCGGAAAGCATACCAGTCCGCCCCTGCACTCATCAATGGCAATCTAGTACAGGCGTTCATCGACGGAATACGTGACTTGGAAGTTAGAGCCGCTGTAAGACTTGGGCATCATGAGAAACTGAAGGACGCCTTGGCCCATGCCTTGGAAGTAGAGGCAGTGAGGCAAGACCATCGAACACACCGTATCAGGGAGGTTGTGGCATCACCTGTACGCGATCGTCCGCAAGGGTATAGCCCTAGGTGTTACACTTGTGGAGAAAGGGGTCATCTTCGGTCAAGCTGTCCAAAGCGAAGCACACTGAGAGAAAATCAATCCCAGCAAGATAGGGCGACTGATACAACTGCCCAGCAACAGCAGGGAAACGAGTAAACGCCAGGACTGAGGGGCGGGTGCTGGCTGGTATTGAAAGAGCCCCGAGGATCTCGATCTCACAGGCCCATGACGGAAACAGCCTGATCATCAAAGGCGAAGTCAACGGAAAACCATGCAAATTTACGTTGGATACTGGAGCTTCTCACACGGTCGTCAATTCTCATCTAGCAAGTCGGTTCCTTGGGGACTTCTTCAATAACCACGACCGTATACAATTACTGACAGCTACCGGTCAGCACATAATCGTCCGAGGCAGAAAGGAGGTGGAGTTAAAATTAGGTAACAAATTCTATCGGCATAATGTCATCGTGGCCGACATAGTGGACGATTGCATCCTGGGATTAGACTTCATGCGGAAACATCGTTGTGAGATCGACGTTGATCAAGGAGTATTGAAGTGTGGTACAGAGGAAATCTTCATGGAAGGTGTACCATCAGGAAAAGTTTTCCGCCTGAAATTTGACGTGTCAACACTTTTAGAAAACTGCGATTTAACGGAAGTAGAAATGGATAAAGCTAAGAAGATGTTACTTCAGTACGCCGACTCTTTCTCTACAAATGATGCTGACATAGGCAGAACAGGACTGGTTCAGCACAAAATTAATACTGGCAACGAGTTACCAATCCGTCAACGACCAAGAAGACTGCGGTTGCACGTGAAAAGGAAGTGGAAATGATGATTGAGGGTATGGTCAAGGATGGTGTTATAGAGCCTTCATCGAGTCCATGGTGTTCTCCTGTGGTCCTGGTGAAGAAAAAGGACGGCAACACGCGCTTTTGTGTGGACTATCGACGATTGAACGACGTCACGAAAAAGGACAGTTACCCACTGCCTAGGATCGACGACACATTGGATACACTGACTGGAATGAGGTGGTTTACCACGCTAGACTTGAAAAGTGGCTACTGGCAAGTGGAAATAGACCCTAAGGATAAGGAGAAAACTGCATTTTCAACAGGAAAGGGGCTATGGCAGTTTAAAGTTATGCCATTCGGATTGTGCAATGCTCCTGCGACGTTTGAAAGGCTAATGGAGCAAATACTTGCCGGGTTGATCGGAGACGCATGTCTTGTCTATTTAGACGACATTATTATCGTGGGCCGTACATTTGAAGATCACCTTCAAAATCTCAATCGAGTGCTGTCAAAAATCCGGACGGCAAATCTTAAATTAAGTCCGAAAAAGTGCTCATTTTTCAGACGACAAGTGAACTTTTTAGGACACATAGTTTCGGAGGAAGGTGTTCAGACAGATCCGGAGAAAATCGTCGCCGTCAAGGATTGGCCAGTTCCGAAAGACAAGACGCAGGTCAGAGCATTTCTGGGTTTGTGCTCCTACTATCGGCGGTTTGTCAAGAATTTTGCCGACATTGCAAAACCTTTACACAAACTCACTGAGGAGAAGCAACAGTTCTGTTGGGACGAGAATTGTGACATCGCATTCCGGGAATTAAAGAAACGTCTGTGCAATACACCTATTCTGGGATATCCTGACACTGAAAATGACTTCATAGTTGACACAGACGCAAGTAATACTGGAATTGGAGGCGTGTTGTCTCAACGGAAAGGAAACCAAGAAGTTGTTATAGCTTACTACAGCAAATCTTTATCCAAACCAGAAAGAAATTACTGCGTCACGAGACGGGAGCTACTCGCAGTAGTAAGGACATTGCAACACTTCAGTAAATATTTGCTGGGACGGAAATTCCAATTGCGAACTGACCACGCTGCATTAAAGTGGCTATTGCAGTTCAAGAATCCAGAGGGACAAGTGGCAAGATGGATCGAACTACTACAAGAGTTTGACTTCGTAACGGAACATCGTAGTGGGAGAACTCACGGTAACGCAGATGCACTGTCTAGAAGACCTTGCCCTGAAGACTGTAAGCATTGTACCAAGCAAGAGACTAAGGAAGTAGTTCCCGTGAGGATGCTAAGAATGGATCTCAGCAATGAATGGAAGGAAACCCTACAGCTTGCTCAGCAAAATGACACGGACCTCAAACCGATCTTTGAGTGGATTAAAGCTGGTGCTCCGAAGCCCAAGTGGAGTGATGTTGCGGCGTTAAGTTCCATCACAAAGAGCTATTGGGCACAATGGAACAGCTTGGTTATCCAGGATGAAGTCTTGTGCCGTAAATGGGAAAACGCCCGAGGAGACAACTGTCATCTACAAATTGTTGTCCCCAAAGCCAAAGTACCGGATGTTTTACGGCTCTACCATGATGGATGTTCAGGAGGACATATGGGGGTAAAAAGAACTCTACTGAAGATACGAGAGCGGTTTTACTGGATTCACTGTCGAGAGGATGTTGAGGACTGGTGCCGCAAATGTACCAGTTGTGCGGCTGTGAAAGGACCCCAGACACGCAGCAGAGGTGCTTTACAATTATACAACGTGGGAGCCCCCTGGGAACGGATAGCACTAGACGTTGCAGGACCATTTCCGGAAAGTGAAAACGGAAACAAGTACTTCATGGTTGTCATGGATTACTTCACAAAGTGGCCAGAAGTCTTCGCCATTCCCAACCAAGAAGCAACAACAGTCGCAGATAAATTGGTTCAGGAAGTGTTTTGTCGTTTTGGAGTACCCTTGGAAATTCACAGCGACCAAGGGAGGAATTTTGAATCACAAGTTTTCCAGGAGACTTGTCGACTGATGGGTACTCACAAGACCAGAACCACTTCTTACCATCCGCAATCTGATGGAATGGTAGAACGTTTCAACCAAACGTTGGAGAGATATCTGGCAAAAGTTGTGGAAAGCAGGCAAAGGGATTGGGACAAGCACATACAGCCATTTCTTCTGTCCTACCGTAGTGCAGTTCACGAAAGTACGACTGTGACACCAGCCTTCGCGAACCTAGGAAGGGAATTACGGTTGCCTGCAGATTTAATCACCGGAACCCCCCCTGATGCCCCACGCAGTGTAACCGATTATGCGAATGACTTGCGTAACAAGTTGAATGATGTATATGAGCATATCAGACAATCCGGCCAACAAATGTCTGATAAGATGAAGACCCGATACGACCGGAAGGCAAACCATAGAGGTTTTGACGAAGGTTCACTGGTGTGGTTGCATAACCCAGTGCGCAGCAAAGGGAAGTCTCCCAAATTGCAAGCAAAATGGGATGGACCATACCGAATCGTGACCAGGATCAACGATGTCACCTACCGAATACAGAAGGGTCCACGAGGTGCGCCTAAGATTGTCCATGTAGACCGTTTGGCGCGATACTATGGGACTAATGATGCTCGGGACGAGCATGTCTAAGGAGGGGGCAGTGTTACGTCGACCGTATTACTCTGGAACGTTCGAGAATGTGGTCGAAGTTTCCAGAAGTTTCCACTAGGTTCGAGAACATTCCATTGTGGTACTGTATAGAAGTTCATAGATGTTTCTAGAATATTCCAGTATAGGATAGTTCGACAATGTTCTGGAAACTTCCATGACCGTATAAATAGGCCGGACGGCGGGCGAGTGGGTCAGTCTGATTTCGACTACGGATGCGAATACAAGCGATTACGAAGAGAATAGTGATTATTAGCGAATTAGTGTTTGTGTTTATAAGTTGTTGAGTTAATAAAGGATATTTAGTAAATTAATTGGTGTAAAATAATTTATCCCATACCCAGCTCGTAACAATACGTAATAATATTAGTTCTGTTTTGAATTGAACGGAACTAATTGTATTATGTGATAAAATAGTTTTTTTTTAATATGTTTGTAAAAGGTTACAATACAATAAATTCTTGACAGAAAGTTTGAGTCTCTTATAATGCTTTTTATCCCGGATAAATACATGATTCCTGTGAGACCGACCATGGGAGCGTAGTCACGAGTAAAACGTAGTTTTGGAATATAAATGTCACCGAATAATTATTGCAAACAACGTAAGAGTGTAAACTCTCGATATATTGTAAATAGATCATTTCAAATACAATAAATCTCATTTGATAATTTATAATTTATCCGAGGCTTATTGAAAACTAGCTTCTGCCAGCGGCTTCGCGCGCTTGAACTTTATAAGCCTATGTTACTTATATAGTCACCTTATATAGTCAGCTACCTGCCATTAAAATCTTATCTGAATCGGTCCAGCCATTTCGAAGATTAGCCGGCACAAACAGAGATACAGACAGTCAAAATTAAAAAAAAACTGATTTTTAGGCTTAGGGGTCGTGCAAATAACTGTATGAGATTAAAAAAATATATTATTTTGACATTACAAACAGACATTTCAATTTTATTTATTTACATTGATGATAAAGAGTTTACAATTTACGGCATTTTTCATAAACTAACAGTGATTACAATTATCTGGTGACATACGTATGTGAATAATAATTGGAACAATGGGAACTCATTCGTTATGCGTATAGTTAAGGAGTGAAATACACTGGCGCAGTCTGTGTTTCCTGATAGCTACAACTTGGAGGCCTTTAAGTCAAAAGTGAATAGGTTTACTTCTAGGTGAGTGTGCTCCATCGTCGACCACATCATCGCTTATCATCAGATGAGATAGTGGTCAAGCACATTAAATAATAAAAATAAAATAAAAAAGAATTCAGAGAGGAGAAAAATTCAACGTATCGGGCACTAGATCGAGCGAGTGTCGTCTGTCGCTCGGCCCGTAGTGCCAGTCGAGGTGACGTGTCGCTAGCTATAGAAGGTATTTCATAGAAATAGATAGAAACTAGTAGTGTAGCAGCGACCAGTCGCCTGCTGCTGCTGTCTGTAGTCGGCCACGAGCCTTTATAATGTTCCCACCACTGCTACTCAAGCCTCCTCTCTAAGAGAGGGAATGGGCAGTAATCCAACAAGCGGGTTGGTGGATGTCACATGTCTACTATAACATTACGATTTTCAATTCAATGTAGGCACCTACCTAAACATAACAATGCTTATAAATGTTTTGATTGAAATACTTAAATACGTTGACTTTTATATCCCATCTTCCTCTTGACTTGAACATTTTCCATTCGGTTTTAAGCATTTTTCAGCGTCAGTGGTCGCGGGTGCAGTGGAGTAATCGTATAGCTTTATCTTCAGAACTTTCACGGAGTTTTATTTATGAATGAAACTTCTTTGAAATCAAGTCCACTCGGTTTAGTTTCTACTCACTGCTTGGTTTTCATTTTAACCTTGTCTTTTTTACAATCTTATTTATGACTTGAAACTACCTACGTTTTTGGGGTTCCGAACCAGAAGGGTCCAAACGGAGCCCTAATTCCTTTCACTCACGTGTCCGTCTGTCACAAAATTTTGTTCCGAAGAATTTTTTAACTTCCCATTGACCTTTTTTCTATGACTTGAAATTTGAAGATAATGTTTGTTATTACGTATATTTTACCAACAAATACCAATATATTGATATATCAGCTAGATACAACAGAGGTACAGAGGCAACCAGCAGAAAAGCACCGAGGTAATAAAAATTGACTTTTTAGATTTTGAAAAAGACCATTTTCCAAGCCTGCCACACTATTCTCAAACGACTGTAGCTCCTGTAAGCCAGAATCAACAGTGGCGACCACCAGAAAAAACGCCGAGTCAATGAAGCTCGACTAGTCCCAGAGAAACGATTACTGTGTTGTCCCGCAACGAAAGAACAGCGGAGGAGTAAGGAAAACATAATTTCCACTTCCCTCCTAATCAAGCAGGAGACAGAACAAAGCTAGGCCATTAGGCACAAAGGGATATTTACAACTGGGGTAAGCCCAGTTGCCAAGCACCACTGGATTAAAATACTAAGATTAATGGGTCCTAAATTGTGAGCTGTTACAATTGATTCCAATAATAGGTATGGCAAAAATTTACGAGTATTGGAGAAACGATTCTACTGGCTTCGATAATGGAACCTAATGAATTAGAAAAGAGCTACGGAAGAGTTAAAAAACATAATTTCCTCTTTCCTCCAAATAAAGCAGGAGACAGAACAAAGGTACTAGAGCTGCTGGATATGTTAGAAAATATGTGATGCAATCAAAGAATCCATTTTTGATACAAGGAAAGAAACATTTATTGCCAACACTAAACAGTCATAAACTCGTGGCTAAAATAACAGCCGCACGGGTCGATCCACCAGGTTAAGCTACGTTTACCGGGGTTGGTCCATGGATGAGTGACCACCTTTACATATCGAGACTCCTCCGTGCCTCGGAAAGCACGTTAAGCCGTTGGTACCGGCTGTCAATCGTGGATCTTTGTCAGTCATTACGGGTCGTCAGAAGTTCGAAAATCTGACAACCAGTTTTACCAAGGGGTATCGTATAAAAAGTTGTCAGTATTAATGATGGGGCCCGTCATGGCCGATGCCTGCCCAGGGGTTGAGGATAAATTCGAAACAGAGTTACCTCGCCCCTGGGCATTCAGGGCAGGAAAGGAACAGGGGTGGGTTTTAGTCAGTACAAGAGTCTGACACGCCCTCCCGCTCCACCCAGAGCGGGAGATGTCATTGGAAGATTTCCCAACACAAAAAAAGGGGGTATCGTATACCCAGTTACTGGATTGTGGAGGTCAGATAGGCAGTCGCTCCATGTAAAATACTGGTATTCAGCTGCATCCGGTTAGACTGGAAGCCTCCTCTTTTTTGAAATCGTTTAAAAATAAAAAAATTAAATAAAAAAGCTTTTATTAATTCTTTACTAATACATACAAAGGTTTGAAATTATTTCGTTTGAATTATTTGTTTGGTTTGTAAGGATTCTCCCTATTGTAACTAGAATAAGTTTTAAGTTGAAGCAATAAAACATTTTTTTTTTCAATATGGACACACATCAACTTAAATTATGTTAGTATGTTAGAAAAAAAGTAAATAAAAAAACTTAGCTTCAATTTTGTTTTGTTAGTGTTGTGTGTTAGTATTTACGACGTCTGTCTCTATCTCAGTGTAAGGACCGACTGAGGCGGTAAAAGCCTCCTCCATATGTTTACTTTGGTCGCGGAAGAATATATCAGAAAAATTGGAACATATGCGGACTTAATGCATCTAGGCCCCTGGTGCGGCATAGTCAAAACGCTGGTCAACGCTAATTTCTACACTAATACAGGTAATATCAATTTTACAACATCTCATCAACAAGGCCGAAACCGTTGACGAAAAGATAAAGTACCATAATAATTTTAGTATAAAATTAGTGCGGCAAAGCCAAGGGGCATTAACAGTGTAATAACAATAAATCTCAGTTGATTCGTCGTAAAAAGTTATATCTATTCCGAATATCAAACGAATCCACGCTTCGTAGAAGTACTAAATAGTTTACATTCTTTTCTTTTAAAAGATCAACGGAACAAGGAACTGTAACAGCTCTTGTGCGCATTTTTGTTGCTACTTTTTAACTAACAGTAGATTTATTAGTAGGTAAGTAGAATAAAAACTAACTGAGTTAAAACTGTAATAAGAAGCTACGAGACATTTGTAGTAAAGACAGTTGCTTTAATGATATTAAAATCTGAAGAATACCAGACATTGTGTGTCTGAAGTTATTCAGACAATTAAACTACGAAGAGTACTAACCTACCGAAGAACCTTTAAATAAAAAAATGAATATTTTCAAAAAACTCGACTCAAAAAACCACTAAAAGGTTCCAAACAAGTGACTTTTCAAGCAGAACTTTTTAGCTGTTTTTTACAGTCGGGTTTTTTTAAAAAATATTTTTTATTTTTATTTTCTATATTTTAGTGAGTTATATTTTGGAATCGCCACGTCAAACCCTTTATTTTGATACCCTACTTAATAATATGGCATCTGGTGGTCGCCATATTGTATTTTGATTACTGTCATGTTTTAAGTAGACTCGCAAGAATAAGACGAATCAATTGACGTAAGAATTATCAAAATCAGCCCACGCGTTTGGTCTCTAAAGCACCACAAAGGAACAAACATACATACAAACATAGGCTGATAAACACATTACGCTCCCTTGCGTTGCCCAGTCGGGTAATAAATATCTGTTAGCTCTCATGTCACTTTCATTTTCATAGCTTCTGCCTTGCAAGCGGAATTCTTCAATTTCAGAATCCGGCTTGAAGGACCATCAGACGATGGTGGAGGTAGTGATGGTTTGTGGTAGTAAGCCATGGGGCAAAATAAAAAGGCCTAAGCGCTTAGGATATCTATCTAAGTGGGTAGCATTAAATTTGACACATTGGACTTACATTCACATTCAATCCGAGTGCTCATCGAGTTTTTCGGAATATCAGCAAGCTGTTAGTCGACTCTTCACATGACCAGAGGGCTGGGCTTTTCTTTTGCCAACGAATCAGCATTGTTATTCAACGTGGCAATACTGCTAGCGTTCTGGGCACTTTATCCATTGACAGCGATGTGGATGAGTTTTTTGATACTCAATGAGTTGTTTTCATACGCATTTGTACATATTAGGTATTATTATCAGTTTGTATATAAATCTTTTAAGTTATTTCTGTTTAACTAAGACATTAAATCTTAACATTGACTATGATGTAATCAAATAGTAATAATGACGAATTAATTTAATTAATAATAATTTTGTAACATTATGTATATTTGCATAATGTACATCATTATCCGTAAAACTACGAACGTATCAATAATTCAATTTAATTTATAATTTGTATAATTTAGAATAAGTATTTAATACTTAATGCTTATTTATTTATGACATGTAGTCACTAACTAATAGACAACATAAAAATCAATGGTTTAAAAACATTTTTAAATTAAAACAAGCTTATAAACTGGTTATCATATTTAAATGCATACACATGTGTCTGTGCTGTGAGGAGCTCGTGGCTAAGGTAATAACAGCCGCACGGGTCGATCCATCAGGTTAAGCTACGCTTGCCGGAGTTGGTCCGTGGATGGGTGACCATCTTTACATACCGAGACTCCTCCATGCATCGGAAAGCATGTTAAGCCGTTGGTCCCGGCTGTCAATCGTGGATCTTTGACAGTCGTTACGGGTCGTCAGAAGACCGAAAGTCTGACAACCAGTCTTACCATCGTATTACCCAGTCACTGGGTCGTGGAGGTCAGATAGGCAGTCGCTCCATGTAAAATACTGATATTCAGCAGCATCCGGTTAGACTGGAAGCCGACCCCAAGATAGTTGGGAAAAGGCTAAGCAGACTTTCCAACAATGACCGATGGCGAATTTCCTTTTGAGTTGCTATTTAAAACGAAAATTATTATTTAAAAGGTTACTAATGTTCACACAGACATAAGCCTACTCACAAAACATTATGATAAACCAAATAGCCCCTTTGAAACCAAACATAAGACATTATACCACTAAACTAATTTGGAGTCCCCGGCGGCCGTTCACGTGTTAATTAGACATAAGGTTGTAGCCACCAGTAATTAATAACTCATGATAAAGCACGACACTGTAAAAACGTAGCGTTTCGCATGACGTGCTGTGTGTGAAATAACCCTACAGAGAGTCGGAGACTAGGGGTGGCAACTAGATCTTACATATGCGTCGTTTGTGTAGAAGCAAAAAGGGTCCAGTATTAAGTTAAGATTAGATTCGGTATCTAGAATAGTCAATTGATAATAAGGGTTTAAAAAATATTTAAAAACTGGCACTTTTTTATCAGACATCTGAAGTTGAAACTCTGAAAAAGCTTGATTTGAAAAAAGCATCAAAAAACTTTTTTACAAAAACATAGAACTGACTTCCAAAAACAAAAAAAAAGTGCAAAATAACTTTAATTTCGGAAGTCGGTGTCAAAAAGCGAAGAAACAAAACCAGAAACACCGTCGGTTCTATTTTTTTGTAAAAAAGTTTTTATTTTTCAGTTTTTAGTTGTGTTTGTCCATTAAATTGTGTTACCAATACCTAGGCGGTAGCAGCAATCGCGGTTGATTTTCTGTCAATTTTTGAAAAGTTCCGTTAGCTGTCTCCGAAACGCATCATCAGATGTATAAGAAATTTAAATGCGACCATTTCGGAGCCAACTCCTTTCGAACAAAAAAAGAACTTGGTAATCCGTGCATAAATGACGGAGTTATACCCGAACATACATAAAAAAAAAAAATACAAACATCCAAATTGATAACCTCCTCCTTTTGGAAGTTGGTTAAAAAAGAAAATTAACCAAAAAATAAACTTCTGGTAAGTACTTAGAAACATTCATATAAAGTCATATTTACTATATATGAACTTGTAGATAATTGAGCATTAATTAATAATCAATTAAAGTCGCGAAATTAAATTTTTTCACCCAACTTTACAAAACTGCGTATATCTTGGAATCTAAATGACACATGTAGTTTTAAAAGCAAAAGTGATCTTTAGAATGCATTCTCGGTCAACTGGCTTCTTTCTTAGCCGTCTCCCAACTACTTATGTTTTTTTTGTGGGTTGGGAAATCGTCCAATGACATCTCCCGCTCTGGGTGGAGCGGGAGGGCGTGTCAGACTCTTACTGACTAAAACCCACCCCTGTTCCTTCCCTGCCTGAGTGCCCAGGGGAGAGGTAACTCTGTTAAGAATTTACCCGCTACCCCCAGGCATGCAGGCACCGGCCATGATGGGCCCTGTCAGTGGTGGCTGACAATCATCTCTTTGAGGCGCGCGTGGATTACTACGCGCCGTCGACTCACGGGCCTGGTGCTGATCGGACGGCGAACTGCCCACTGCTTGCCGTCCGCAGGCCCGGTTCTACGGTGGCCGGAGCTCATGACATCATTTGTTACACAAACAAATATTTTCTGTTTATTAACTAATTCCTTAAATAAATCTTTCAGGAAAAGGACACCTATATACAAATAATATTATTAAACTAGCTGACCCGGCAAACGTTGTTCTGCCATTTAAAAATCACGATTAAAAAAAATGGGTTGTGGTGAGAGTGAAAACTACGACCTTTCTATGAGAATAGGTCGTACTTACCAAATATAAAAAAGCCGTTTCGAAGGAGTGCAACCACAAACACCGTAACACGAAATTTTTGTATATTAGATATCAGTACGTATTCTAAATGGTTTCCTCGTAGAAGTCTTGGACTTCAATCAACGTCCAAAATAAAATTATAATAAAATCTTGTCAGAAAAACTTAAGCAACTACCAAGAATTCGAGGGTTATGATGGCAAAGCAGCAAAGGTCATGCTTGTCCATTTTGTACATGACAGACAGTATTTAATTATAAAGTCCGTGAAATTTTTTAAATTTTATTTTGACATTAATCGTGGTCAAATGGAGCCGAAAGGTTCTGGTGTGGTGACCGCGTAGCGGAAGACGCAGCGTTAGAAGTCTTCCCACAAAGTGGACCGATGCCCTGGTGAGTTCGCTGGATGCGAGATGCACAGGATCAGTCGATAAATGTAGCGACGCCTGGCGGAATGTCTATATCCAGCAGTGGACGTCTTTCGGCTATTATGATGATAGACCAGGCTTATTTGTCATTGTTGTGTTTTTACCCAAATGCCCTAGAAGAAGGGTAATTTTTTTCGAGAGTTTGCTTTGTAGCCTAAACGACTGAATGGATTTCAACGAATAATCTGTCGGTATCATTAGATTGGGTTTGAGTGCCGAAGTTACATATTCAGAGTGTAACGGAAAGGTGTGGTCTTTTTTTAAGAACTGCATCTGCCCATCGGTATGAAAAACATTTTTCAAGAAAACCTGCGGAAATTGAAAAAAAAATTCTCCCATACAAATATTGATCAGCTGATGATAACTTTGTATGGATAGGCCCATTTTTTTTTGGGTTTTTTTTTTATTTTTTCTAAGAAAGATGTTCATTTCCATGGGCAGAACCGGTTCTTAAAATATGACCACACCTTTTCGATACATCCTGTATATTTATAGATTTTGAAAAATAAAAAATGGCGCCCGCCATTTTTTGGGACGTATTTTTCCCCGAGTGCCCCAGAAGAAGCATAATGTTTTTTTTTTTTGTGAAATAATCATGTCGGGGTATCAAACTAAAGGGCTTGAGGAAGCGATTCCAAATTTGTAACTATTAAAACATTAAAAAAAAAATTGGGACAGCCCTAACTACAACATAATAAAGACACCCTAAGTAATTGCTCCGTAGTGCGTATAATTGCAGTTAAGTATTTATTGACACGTCATAACACTATTTAATTTTTAAATTGAGTTTAATAGTCTAGTGTGTGGGAGCTTTTTGTTGATACTGATCTGATATGACAGTAATTGTTGAATGTATGGTGGTAACTACGAAAGTGGTAGAGATACTTTTTTGTAGTTAGAACGATACAATATAGTGTTTTAAATTATATCCTTTATCTAATATCTTTAAACGAGCAATTCTTGTGTACATAAAAAAGTAATAACAGCCGCACGGGTCGTTCCATCAGGTTAAGCTACGCTTGCCGGGATTGGTCTATGGATGGGTGACCATCTTTACATACCGATACTCTTTCGTGCCTCGGAAAACACGTTAAGCCGTTGGTCCCGGCTGTCAATCGTGGATCTTTGACAGTCGTTACGGGTCGTCAGAAGCCCGAAAGTCTGACATCCAGTCTTACCAAGGGGTATCGTATTACCCAGTAACTGGGTTGTAGAGGTCAGATAGGCAGTCGCTCCATGTAAAATACTGGTGGGAAAAGGCTAGGCAGATGATTATGATTAGTAGGATAGGGTCTATCTCACCTCATGGTGAGTGATGATATAGTCGACGATGGAACACGCTTGCCCAGAAGTAAACTAATCAGACTCCCAGGTCATAGCTATCAGAAAAAGCACAGACTCTGACTGGGAATTACATTCCTCATGTTTAATAAATCATTTGCTAATTATGGTGGATGCGTTATAACTAACTATTTTAATTACTTACCATTTTTTTTTCTTAACATAACATTATTCAGGATAAGTAAAGGCCAAATCAACCAGAAGCTTTGCAAGTCTTTGACTGCCTTAATCAAATGTTAATTACAAACTTAATTAATTACAAACGACATAAACATTAAACACTTATCATTACACATGTCGAAGCTACACTGAGTAAATAGCAGAAATACTTTATTTCACCTGTTGTTTATTACCTTTTTGCGATTATTTCATTGATAACGATCGCTTTGAATAAGTAATTAAATTAACCTTTTTTAGCATTACTAGCCTTCTTTTTAGGGTTCCGAAAGTCCGAATTAAAAAACGGAACCCTTATAGGATCATTCGTGTGTCAGTCTGTCTGTCTGACTGTCTGTCTGGCCGTCTGTCCGTCTGTCACAGCCAATTTGCTCCGAATCTGCTGGACCGATATGGGGGTCACTTTTGGGTTGAAAATCGGACAATTAAAAATCAAAGTTTTTCTAACTGTGTCGTGCGACATATTGAATGAATGGGCGTTGGATGTGAGGGACTCGAATATTTTTTTTCATAATTTTAAAATAATGAAAAAAAATGATTTGATGATTTTGATGTTATTTAAGAAAAATAGATGAAAAATGACCATTCCCCCCCTTATCTCTGAAACCACTGGGTCTAAAATTTTGAAAAAAATACAGAAAGTAGTTCTTTACTTACAGATTACAGGAAAACTTATAAGGTGGAGGAAGTTTAAAAAAAACCTGAAAAAAATATGATTTTTTCGGACCCTTTGCGCGCGAGTCCAACTCGCTCTTGGCCGGTTTTTTAGATTATTATCTTATCGAAGAGAAACAGCTTCGATTGAAATATTTACCGCCTATCATACTGGATGTTACGGCAATGCGTGCTGCTCATATTTTAGATACTGGCCATGGAAATTAACAGATATTTTCAATTACGTAAGAGTCAATTCTGAAAAAAAAAATTTAACCTCCTATACTAATTTTGATAAGAGATGTCGCGAATACTCGCTATTATTCTGTATTATTATCTATCAGTATTACTCGATTTTTTTTTTGTTATTCGTCGAATACCAAATAATACCTATTCGGCAAATACCGTTTGTCAAAAATAAACATAAAATAGACAAAAAACCTATAAACTAACGTATAAATAATCAAACTTTATTTTTTCTTAAAAAACAAAACACACTTAAATTATTATCAGTTGCCAGCATTTAAAAATGTAAATCAGTATAATGTTATGAGACTTTCTTCATTGTTTTCTTTTCTCATAATCTTAGAAAAAGTTAGATTAAGAAAGAAATAAATTATTGATAAGTTCATGACTACTTAAGACACAAGAGTGATATTGATATATTTAATAACAAATAAATTATTTTTTATGTTCCTTTTTATGTCAAATAGTCGAGTTATTCGACTATTCGCCATAGGGACTTGCGATTAATCGGTATTCGACTATTACAGCAATAGGTGATGAGAACTGTACGGAAAGTCCAAGTTTTTTTTGGGAGTTGTTTATGACTTCCTTAAAGAAAATTTAGCACCATTTCCATTACACCCTGTAGTATTAATAAAAAATATTTTTAGAATGCAGCTGGATCTAGCTAAACAGTAGGGAGGGACACATTTGCATATCTTGAGGTAACTTCGGAATACTGGTCATATTTAGGTTCATGTATCATATATCTTTCAAGCACTTATGTATTAAAAATAGTTAAATCCAAATATAAACATATTTACCGGCAGATTTACAAGGAAATACTTACCGTCCTTCTAAAAGATATCACCTGGGAAATACCAACGCCAGTAAATATGTGCAAAACAATACCTAAGAGTAGATAAATATTATTTACGGTAATTAACCATCATTTATAATCACGACTAAAATAAACTTAGACCGTTTTATTTACAAGGTAACTGGCCAGGTTTTAACAAAACGAATTATGTCTAAAGTTGCATTTTGCTTGACCATGGCCAATATGGTCATAGACATGGCATAGAGCAAAGCCGCTCAACTTATTTTAAAGATGGGCCATAATTTATGTCCGAATAGGCCAGTGAATAAAATTTGCATACAGAGTGTTACAACACTTTTTAAACTCCAACAAAAATTGAACTTAATGGGACATTTCAAGAGGTTTTGTGGCTACAGTTTATCAATAGGATCCTTAAGGCACTATTATCTGCCAACGACCTTGATTGGTTAGCTTGCGTGATCTATGCTGAACTCACGTAATGCGTCGTTCATCAATCATACCTGCAATGTGCCATAAGAATGGGTTTATAGAGAACAGAAGGTTTGCCATTTAACGTGACAATGCTACCAGTCTTCTGGGAACGTTTATGGCTTGCCTAGATGACAGCGATGTGGAGGACGACTACGACGCCTAAGTGTAATCTGTTTTCTGCCAGAGTCTTGTTTGAAAGAATCATCACGACCCTGTCAAACTGAAGGAACACGCAGTCTGACTGCTGAGTGCTGACACGCGCTCTCGCTCAATCCAGAGCTGAAGAAGTTATTTGATGATTTACCACCCTAAAAAAAAAATATTCGGGTTTTCCATATAAAGATAGGTTGTTAATATTTAAGTCAATGATGTACTGTATGTATTTTATTATTTCCTAATAAACATAATACCTAGAAAGAATATTTCAAGTACTCTGTCGGAAAATATTCACTACTGTCGCTGTTGGCGGGCAAACCCAATGCGATGGCCAATCATCCTGTGGCCCGCGAGCTCGGGGTTGGGCGGCCGTGTAAAGAGAATGCAATTAGAAACGGTAAACAGGTATAAATGCTTATTATGAACGATGGATGACCGCACGGCTACTGACGTTATAAATTAACGTTAATCATCTTATCTTTCCGTCAATCAAATAGTTTTATGGCCACGAGGGATAGTAGAGTTTTGGATGTGGCATCTTCTGTTGTAGTTTTGGAGCATTGATTATGTTTAAAATGTGTAATAATAATTAAAGTAGACTTTATTTTACCTACGTTATCTCAAAACATGAGATACCTTTTTATATTATTTTAAATTTGTAAATTTTATATGATAATATTTCATTTTTAATTTTTTCTGAAGAATGTCTTTTATTTTTTAACCTGTAATGATATGCATATACCTACTTATAAATCATCACACCTGCAGCTGTTGGAACTATACTTCCCCGAAGGGTTAGGCAGAGGCATTGCTGTAGTATACCCATAATACGCTAGTTTTGTTTAAGTTGCATATAATACCTAGGGGCGAACCGGGCACAGATCAAGACTCCTAACCCTCATGAAATATTAACTGATAAATTCATAAGAAAAGCCTGCTTATCCTACGCGCTCTAAATCATACAAAAGTGCCATATCCAAAACTTCAACTCTTTTATATTACAACGACCAACTCCATCATCCATCAGTTAGTTCATTATTTAAACATATAACCTACACCCATCTCATTCTTCCGACCTCAACTACGTCAATTAGAGCGAGACACAAACACAAATAATTCAAACTACAGAACAATCAAGATGGCGTCTCCCACGACAATTACAACGGTGTCAAAACGGAAGCGGAACCCGATAGCAAAGGGGAAATGGACGGAAACCTGGATTTATGTGTTTGTTGCAATGGCCACGTCAGTTCAGGGGTAAACAACTTTATTTATTATTGTAGTTGTTTTATTGGGCTATGAAATTGGTGGCATATTGGTGTTTCCCGTGTGTTTGGTATTTTGTTTATGGTCATGTCAACGGGCAATTTCACTGTTACTAAATGGCCATAACCTAACTGTTTTCAAGAATTATTAACATATTAGTAGATATGAACCATAGATATTTCGCCAGTTATGCTTAAGTCACATGTAATATCGGGTGAACCTATTGCCAGGTTTCGGGCTGCTACTGAAAAATGCCTAATGGAAGAACCCTGTAACAATTTGCCAGACCCGGGGATCGAAGCACCTCGTGCTCAGTAGTAGCGCTTGCAACCATTAGACCGACGAGGCGGCCCAACAACCAGAAAAGAAATGTTGATACCTATACTTATCGAACTTATTTCATTTAAGGTAGATAACAGGGATGATCCCTGGGTATAAAAATAATAATTCTATTTAGTTAGAATCTTGTACACGTATACTACGCGCTATATACAGGGTGTAACGGAAAGGTATGTTCATATTTTAAGAAGTGCATCTGCCCATCGATATGAACAACTTTCTTCAAGAAAACTTGAGAAAATTCTCAAAAAAAAATTTCACCTCCCATAAAAATAATGAGCAGCTGATGATACCTTTGTATGGAAAGTCCAGTTTTTTTTTTTTGGGAATTTTCTAGTTTTTCTTAAAAAAAGTTGTTCATTTCTATAGGCAGAACCGGTTCTTAAAATATAACCACACCTTTCCGTTACACCCTATATACCCACATAGACGCTTTAACCATCAATCTGCCTAGCCTTTTGCCAACTATCTTGGGGTCGGTTGCCAGTCTAACCGGATGCAGCTGAATACCAGTATTTTACATGGAGCGACTGCCTATCTGACCTCCACAACCCAGTAACTGGGTAATACGATACCCCTTGGTAAGATATAAGTTTCGGGCTTCTGACGACCCGTAACGACTGTCAAAGATCCACGATTGACAGCCGGGATCAACGACTTAACGTGCTTTCCGAGGCACGGAGGAGTCTCGGTATGTAAAGATGGTCACCCATCCATGGACCAACCCCGGCAAGCGTAGCTTAACCTGATGGATCGACCCGTGCGGCTGTTATTACTTTAGCCACGAGCTCCTCTACATAGACGCTTTACCAAATGAATGTAAAATACAAATTCTTGGTAAAATGACGTGTGACGTTACGCGAAATCAATGCGCAGTGCGGTGATTACCTTTCATCCACAAAAGAAAAAATACGTGTCCAATATTTTTTGGTAATCTAACTGACCTAATAGACTTTTGGTAATCTAACTGACCTAATAGACTTTTAGTAATCTAACTGACCTAATAGACTTTTGGTAATCTAACTGACCTAATAGACTTTTGGTAATCTAACTGACCTAATAGACTTTTGGTAATCTAACTGACCTAATAGACTTTTGGTAATCTAACTGACCTAATAAACTTTTGGTAATCTAACTGACCTAATAGACTTTTGGTAATCTAACTGACCTAATAGACTTTTGGTAATCTAACTGACCTACTAGACTTTTGGTAATCTAACTGACCTAATAGACTTTTTTAAGTCATCTACTCTATTCTATCTCTGCAAGAAAATAAGCAATAAAATCCTTTATTCCACAGACCCACATTCAAATAACGCAAAGATTTACGGGAAAAGTGAATTGACCTCTCTCAGCAGAAGTGAGATAATCTGCAAAATATGAGGGTAAGTCTATCAGCCCGCGGCCTGCCCCGACAAATAGCTGGATTATGCTAAACTAAAGCGCTGCAGCGACGATACGGTCAGAATCTCTGAAGAAGGTACAAGCAGAGATATGAAATGGGGCTATTTGTTCCGATAATAGATATTGGAACGATATATTTGGGGTTATATATATTAATAAAAGAGGTATTATGGTCGTCTTTAGACCGGAAATAAAATTATCTACACAATATCGGAAGTATCAATTTGAAATGAAATTTTTGAAATAATATATCATTTGATTGAGTTACGGCAGGCTACTTCTGAAACAAATTTTGCTGGATTAAAATCTTTTTATCAGTATTCAAACACTTTTCCAATTAAGAATTTTCCTGGAGCACAAAAAATAAAAGAGCTTGACGGGCACTAACGAACAAACGAAAACTTACAATGTTGGCAGATAGAAAACAAACTTCCAGCAAAGAACTACTGAAGCGACATAATCACATGAAAGAATTTTAAGAAAATTCCTTTAAAGCAAAAGTTGGCAAAGCTTAATTTTTCCAGTAGTTACCTCCATCGGTTAATATTAACGTTACAGAGAAATCCATTAAACTAATGTCCAAACAAACACACACGAACACAGATTTATTGAACACTTCACACACTCACTCTGATCGATTAGAGGATATTCGTTCCTCGTTAGACCCATTCCGTGGAACATAACGATCTTGGAGATAGAAATAGTACACAAGCACATACCAACATATTGGTAGCAGAGAAAACACGTGCTATTCCTCTCCTGAATACTTACGACATGGCGACGAGATAACTAGCTGATAATATCACCTTATTCCAGGCTGGAGGCAGTAAAATGGACCATTTTACTACGCTCTTTCTCGCAACCTAGTACTTGGAACGCGAAATGTAGGTGGCGAATTTATGTACTTCCTATAATATGTTTCTTTATCGGCTGTTGAATCTTTGCTCGGTACTGAATTACAGAAAATAAATGAATTGATTCTAAACTGGTAGCTAACGGGTGCTCTCTGTAAATTAGATGGTATCATTGGTATTCAGATTATTCCTCTCTCTAGGAGATAAATAGTTATTTGCTGTAAGAATTCGCAAAATCAAGTTTAGGTTGTTGACCAGAGTGCTGAGCTTTTCTTTGGCCAATGAATCAGCATTGCTATTCACTTGCAGCGTGGCACTGCTGCCAGCGTCCTGGGCACTTTTCCCATTGACAGCGATGTGGATGATTTTTTTTATGCCCAATGAGTGGTTTTCATACGCATTTGTACATATTTATTAACATTATCAGTTCGCATAGAGTGCCTTTTAAGTTATTTATTAGTTAAGTTTCGTAGTTATAAATAGATTAGGATGATTTCATATGTTGAATTATGAATGTGTAAAATTTACAAGCAAAATATTTTTTTTTTTTTGAAGATATTAAACATAATGGGCTTTACAGAGGACAAGAGTGTTGTTATGAATGACCCAAAAGTAAATAAAGTGAGTGACAGACGTAAAGAAAAACAAAACCCAAACCGTCTTCTGGAGCACCGTTAAAAAAAAAAGACACAAGATGATACACAAACCAAATGCTGGCACTCGACAATCCTGAAAAACAAATAAACAAAAGAGTAGCAATAATTTACTCAGTGTTGTGACATTCAGATAAGGAGTCCCTTAGGGCACTGTTTATTGTAAGGAAAGTCCACAAGTTGCAGCTGAAACAATAATAATCAAGCTTGTTTTAAAACAACTATGAATAACATTGTAAAGATTTATATAGCAGCAGTTGATTTTAAATGCAATAAACTGAATGCCATTTCAGCGAATCAAAAGAAAAGCAAGAAAAGACAACTCATTATTAAGAGAAAATAATAGTTAAAGATGGTGATAATCTCATGATCCCTTATTCTCACTAACCAAGCGTTAAGTCAAAAAGATTTCAATATCCATTTGCCTTTTTAGGGTTCCGTACCCAAAGGGTAAAAAGGGACCCTATTACTAAGACTGCGTTGTCATCCGTCTGTCTGTGTGTCTGTCTGTCCGTCTGTCACCAGGCTGTATCTCATGAACCGTAATAGTTAGACAATTGAAATATTCACAGATGATGTATTTCTGTTGTCGCTATAACAACAAATACTAAAAAACAGAATAAAATAAATATTTAAGGGGGCTCCCATACAACAAACGTAATTTTTTTGCCGTTTTCATAGATACGGTATGAACGGTACGAATAGTTCCGCCATTCGTGCGCGAGTCCGTCTCGCACTTGGCCGGTTTTTTTTCTGTTTTTGTAGTCTTTGGTACTTACTTATCAGGAAATAAAACATCTGATTCGACTTTTACTACTTCAATGCTTACTGTATCCACTAACCGAACAGGATTTTATCTTTTTAATACTCATTTCCATTTTACCTGCATTTAAATTTTAGCTTGCAAACTGCCAAATCACGCACATTGCATACAAGGTTTACACATGTCATAAATCTGAGAGATTCGCGAGACATTTATACCGAAAAGTGAAATAAATTTTAACGACCCTAAAAGTTACGGTTAGTACGCTCTTCTCCCATACAACAACGAAAAGTCCATAAAGTCGTACTGAAATGTCCTATAAACCTCGTTTGGCCGATTTTAGGAATAGATAGGGAGGTACCGTTGACTCAGTAACCTAATTCCGGACGGGAATGGCGGAAACAATGTTTGGATGAATAGAAATCAAATTAGGTATGTCGTGTTTCTGTGTAATCTAATCTGAAGCGCTCCGGAGCTTTTAGATTAATTAGAAAATAAATACAAACAGTATGGATGTAGGTTAGGGAGATTTATAGGTAGGATTTTAAACAAATGGGGGATGTTTTGTTTACACAGAAAAGCATGTGTTGAGCCCCAAATAAATCGATTACATTGGATGTAAGTATCTTCAAATGATAACCAATAACTTTAAACAGCCATAACCATTACAGGAGATCTAAAAAAAACTTTACCAAAAGGTATCAAAACTTCAAAAGTCATCATTTATTACATACAGGGTGTAAAAAGACAGTTTTCGAAGCCGAAAGCCACATATTCCACCCATTATTTGGATCATTTTTTTCCACTAGATCATACCTGGGAATCCACTGGTTCTGGAGATATTGAAAGTCAAAGTCACAATTTTTTTTTACTTTTTTACGAATATGAATTCCAAGTGTTATTACTAAAGAAAGAGTTACGTCGCCCCTGGGCATTCAGGGCAGAGAGGAACAGGGGTGGGTTTTAGTCAGTAAGAGTCTGACACGCCTTTCCGCTCCACCCTAGAGCGGTAGAAGTCATTGGATGATTTCCCCACCCCCCAAAAAAATAACAGTGTTATTACTAAACTTTTTTCCAAATAAACATTACCTGAATTTTCGATTTTTTTTTTCGAAATGTTACAAAAACGCAATGAATATCAAACGTATCCGACAAGTACCCACGTGGCTTTGAGCGAAGGCGTAGGGTTTAACTCCACTTGTCTGGGTTTGCGTTACATCCAGCAATAATTATTGCGCAAAGCTACTTTTTTAGATGTAGAGTATGCGTAGTTAACGGCTATGTGTTGTGTCTTTTTACACCCTGTATGTCCCAACGTTCTGAAGTATCTCCACCTACCGCACATAATTCCAGCCAAATAAATATCAATAGACATAAAGCTTCCTCTATCACGTGTAGTAAGAAATCGAGGAAACAGCAACAAATGGAAATAGTATCGGAAACCGTAACGGCGGCGCAGACGGCTTTAGTGGTCGGCGGCGCACGCGCATGTTGACAGACAGATCGACTGACGACAACGCATGTGCTAGGAGTAAGAAATAAGAAGATGCAGAAGATCCGCTTCTTGTGACATGATAAAGACTGAGGAAGATAAAGAAAAAAATATTTAAATCAATTCGAGCGCACATGACAGCAGTGCCAGATTAGCCATGTAGCAAGAGTATATAGCATGTGCTACGGGCCCTGCGCATTTGGGGGGCCCCGCTTGGATGTACAAAAATAAGTCAAGATACCATAGAGGAAATCTAATCAATTCCGGATTATCCACAAATACAATGTAGGCCTGCTACTATTAACTGCCTATAGGCCCATCGCTACCTTAAGGCCCTGCGGCCTCTGAGAAAAAATAGCCAAAGAGATTTTAATTCGTTATCATTTTACGTAGATTTAGGAGGCCTCTTGGTAGAATTTGCTACAGGGCCCCACCTAGCCAAACTCACATTTACATTTAGTCCGGCATACACATGCGTGCATGCATTAGTAGCACATAAGCACACTAGTTTGTCGCCGTTTCTCGAAACTAGCGTGCTTATGTATTACGGATTTTGACGTTAGCGAAACGCTAACGAAATTAGATAAATCCGTAATGTATAGAAATGGCCTATGCTTTCGAAATGCCCGTGATCTTGAATGAATGTAAATGTGACTTTGTCTAGGCCCCCTGACCCCACGCTGGCTTAATCCGGCACTGCATGACAGCTTATCTCTCTAAAATAACACAGACTATTCCGTTATCCTGCTTTTCGTAAAAACCGTTTCTGATTTTAACCAGTTGCTCTAGTAGGGAAAATAGAGCAAACTGTTTGTCGAAGCCAGCTAGGCAATACAATCTACAGTTTGGTTTGGTACACATTGTGTATTCTGTTATTCGCACCTTATTTTTTTGGTGTTCGCAGTATATCCACCGGATATTTTAATTTATTTCTTCTGAACGTTCATATTAACAGTGATAATCTACGTTTGAACATCCTAGACATTATATTGTCATAAACAATAAAGGATTCTACGCATGTTATGTGGTGTAAAGGGATATCAAGGTTGACGAAAATTATTTCTTGGAACTATTTCTAAGCACTATACAATTTTACATGATGAGAAATTACAAGCACATTGGTATACCTACTACTAATATAGTATAGTAGCTTCGCTGCGTCGGCGATAATATATCTATTTTATAGCTATATTTTGATAAATAGCAAAGCACCGTTGATCTTCGATAGCCATTTTTTCGGAAGCATTCTAAAACAAATCTTCATATCTAGTAACTCAACTATCATAAAAAAAAAATTTAAAAAAAATGTTTATTTCTCTAACGTGTCTTTTAAAATATTATTCAGTGGCTAGAACTGCCCAGGCAGCATGTAGTAATGCTTGTATTGGGTGGTTTTGCTCTTCCCTAGTGTCAATCTACATATTTTTAGGAAATTATACAACTAAAACATTTTATGTAAATTATTTTACAAACAAGTATTTTAAAACTTATATTGTTTATTGCCAGAATTATATCCAAACTAGCTTCTGCCAGCGGCTTCGGCCGCATGGAATTAGTACTTCCCCCGTTATAAACTTTCAACCCCCATTTTACACTCTCAGGGACGGAATTTCGAAAAACCCTTTCTTAGTGGATACATATTCTTCACAAAGAACACACCCTCTAAATTTCATGTATCTAGGACCAGTGGTTTAGGCTGTGCGTTGATATATCAGTCAGTCTGTCAGGACTTTGAATTTTATAGCTACAGATAAATACATATACAGAAAGAAAGAAAAAAAAATAAACAACACACGGATAACAATACTAATATAAATAACTAGCAACTCGCCCCAGCTTCGCATGGGTACAAATTATACACTTGAACCTTCCTCATTAATCACTTTGTCTATTGGTGAAAACCGCATGCAATCCGTTCAGTAGTTTTTCAGTTTATTGCGGACAGACAGACAGACGCGGCGGGGGACTTACACATTAGATTATCTTGACTAAGTATACATGGCAAACTTTGAGACCGCGATTTACATTACCGGCGTATGGTATCTCTCCCACCCGGGCCTGCGGACGGCGAGTAGTGGGTAGCTCGCCGTCCGATCAGCACCAGGCCCGAGAGTCGACGGCGCGTAGTGTTGCACGCGCGCCCCAAAGAGATGAGTGTCAGCCACCACTGACGGGGCCCATCAAGGCCGGTGCCTGCATGCCCCCTAGACATGGCATAGCGGATAAATTCGTAACAGAGTTACAGCGTCCCAGGGCACTCAGGCAGGGAAGGGGCACGGCTGGGTTTTAGTCAGTAAGAGTCTGACACGCCCTCCCGCTCCACCCAGAGCGGGAGATGTCATTGGATGATTCCCCAACCCAACAAAAAAGTGGTATTTCCCCCAGTGCCAAGTTATAATATTACATAGATGATTACACCAATGGCTTTTACTTTTCCCAATAAAAACCGTTTCTGTTTCCACCAGGTTATTCAAGTACAGTGCCTGTATTTGAGCAAATAGGCTCCCACTGTCCTTTAGAAACAACTAAGCAATACAGAAGCCAACAAAACTTTTCTCCCTTTACATAATTCGACCTAAAAACACAAATAGCAAATATCGAACATTCAAAGTAACCTTTGCGAATACCCTCAAAGGACATGAAATGTTATTGTTTATTTCATCGCCCTCGTTCATACTTGGAATGGTTGTGGTGGTGGCTTCGAAACCACTTTCTGCTATGTCTATGTTATATGATTTTTCTGCCTTCAGCCTGTTTTGCTAGCCTGGCGGTTTTCTATCAGTTACATTTCGGGGAGTGTGAGTCGGAATTGCATAGTTTTATTCCACCAATTTTATCATCGAAACTCTAGACGGCGCTGCCGCTACATGTTCGCTATCCCACCCATACGTACAACCCGGGTGTTACCACTGCGCGCATCGCCCAAAGGACACGGTGGAGCATACGGTGGAGGTCTGCCCCGCTTGGGTGGAGCACCGCGGTGTCCTCGTGGATGCGATAGGTGGCGGCGACCTCTCGCGCCCGACCCTGGTTCAGGCCATGGTACGGAGTGAGAGGGAATGGGAAGTAGTCTCCTCCTTCCGCGAAGCAGTAAAATAAAAGCTCAATGGAGTGGCCCTCACGGCACCGGCCGCTACCACCTCAGGAGAGGCACTGGGCGTAGGACGTCGCGAGACGATCTCCGGTTACCGTGGGCACTCAGGCAGGGAAGGAACAGGGGTGGGTTTTAGTCAGTAAGAGTCTGACACGCCCGGAGCTCCACCCAGAGCGGGAGATGTCATTGGATGATTTTCCAACTCACAATAAAAAAAAAAACCATACGCACAAAACGTTTTGAGAACAAATTAATCGGTCGTACGGCTAAGGAGTGGAATTCTTAACCGAATTCTGTGTTTGCTGATAGCTAACCTAGACTGAATAGGTTACTTTTGGTGAGCGTGCTACATCGTTTACCACACCATCTCTTACCATCATCAATGATAAAAAAGCTCTTTCATTTCAGTATCAATGATAAAAACTCTTTCCTGTTCACGAAGTCAAAATGATCATACGAGTACGTCCAAAATGTCTGGGGTTATCCATTGTCATGGGATGGTCAAACCCATTCATTTCTGAGTTTTTGCCAATAGGGACGTTTCTAGGTATATTTAGTTCGTAAGTTAGACTATCAAAAAATATTGGTCACGTATTTTTGCTTTACTAAACCAATAAAAAATTACAAAGATAAAACGCATCAAAGTTCAGGAGTGGGGGCTTGTTACGTCACTAAACGGTACAAAGCGTATCGAGGTCTGACGTCACGCAGAATTTCAACGCACTGCATCGTCCTCGGTTTTGACTTACGTGACAAAAGAAAAAATACGAGGCCGATATTTTTTGGTACTGAAAAAAAAAACTGACGGACTAACTTAGATTTTTTTAGGAAACTAACCTATTGTTATCGCCGATAAAATGTCACTTTATTAGGACCCCTTGCGTCATAATAAACTCGGAGCGTGCCTTCTGCATCTATTTCCTCTATAATCCTATGATGAAGGTAAGCTTGTGCCAAAGCTGTGACAATTAAGACCTCATACGGCGTAATAAACACTTTACTTAGATGCCAAATGAAGCTCAAGATATTTTGTTATTTTCTAGACTTCGTGCTGTGCTCATTTCTAGGCTAGCTGACATCATGGAAGATTTTATTTAAACTGAAATGGAAGGAAAAGTTAAAAGGAACAGGCCTAGCCTTTTCCCAACTATTTTGGGGTCGGCTTCCAGTCTAACCGGATGCAGCTGAATACTAGTATTTTACATGGAGCGACTGCCTATCTGACCTCCACAACCCAGTTACTTGTTAATACGGTACCCTTGGTAAGACTGGTTGTCAGACTTTAGGCTTCTGGCTACTCGTAACGACTGTCAAAGATCCACGATTGACAGCCGGGACCAACGTCTTAACGTGCTTTCCGAGGCACGGAGGAGTCTCGGTATGTAAACTTGCCACGAGCTCCTATAAGTTTAAAGGAACATGCTGGTTTAATATCATCTCTTCAGTGTCAGTAGCAGCAAATCGACTTGGCAAAATCGTGTGAAAAAGTGAGTGCGGTGCCTCTGTGCTCTGTCCAGAACATGACTCACATACTGGAATGCCCAAGTGCCCATACACAAAAGAAAATACTTATACTTAAAATTGAAAAATAACTTTAATTTCGGCAGTCGGTGTTTGTATTTTATTTCTTCGTTTATTGACACTTGACTTCCGAAATTAAAGTTATTTTTCAATTATAAGCAAAATTATTTTCTTTTTCTCTGGAGACAGTCTTTCGGATAAAAAAAGAATTTTGAAAATCGGGCCACAACTGACAGAGAAATCGGTGGACAAATATAAAAAATTGAAAAAAAATCTCTTTCTATGAATTTCGCTGAGATATGTATATTATCTTATAAATTATCTTGTCTTGAAATCAGGGACACAAATCTTACAGGCCACAAACACCCATATATCAATTCATGATGTCATTTTGCTCACAAGTCGGAATCTCAAGTTACACAAATTGAGCATCGCGAAGCCAATAAATTAATTCAAATAGCCTTGATTGCTTCAGTTTGAGCATATCACGCTGGTTGCTCACAAGTGACAAGCTGATGGAAGCGTCTGCCTCGGCTCGGGTCGTTGAGCTTACAACAGTAGTGTGGTTCAGCTAAACGATGCTGATTCATGCTTCTTGTTTATGGACGAATGTCCTTTGGAGAGACGAGAGGTCGAATCAGATCTATATTAAATACTTTCTGATATTTTTAATGTAAAATTTCGTGAAGATCCATGTTACCTTCAAGATTAAATAGCTGAATAGATTTGGCGCACAGATTCATCTTACCATTAAGAGAAAAATAGTTCACATAAGTATAAATACTCGTACCTAAGCATAATCAACCTTTTAACGTTCACACTGTTGCGCTCTGTGAAAGGGCCGTAATCTTCGAAGTTTTCGTTTATCATGCCGGTTTCCTCACTAAGTTTTCCTCGTTCGATAGTTAACATTATGTAGTTCATTTTTGTTTTCAGGCAAGGAAAACAAATTATATAATCCAAGTGAAACTTCAAGCATAATCCAGTCTAGCCAGTATTATATTAGTTCAAAACACAGGAACAAAATAAACTGATATGTGAAAAATTACCGCCACAAACTTTTCCCGAGAGTGTACAAACTACGACCAGAATGTTAACTCCTAACGATTTTAAAGAAGTTTGCAACGTTTTTCCCATGTTCTTGTTTGATCTCATGTAAAATTCTCTCCAACTTTCTAAACTAAAGCTCGCTGGAAACTCTCCGCCCCTATTAATCATCGGCGAATGCACTGCAGTGCGCGAGCCGTTGATAATCTAATAAATTATCTAGGATACGGAAAACCGCAACTTCGAACAACCAGTTACTGAACCCAACAAGCTCACAATATACACGCTATTCTCGTCCTTACGAACCATTAAATACAGAACATTATTGCCTCTGCTACACTTACTTTATGATCACAACAATGTTATAACATGTACTTAATTGAATTTATAGTACCTATACAATCAGGCTTCAGACACATATTACCTTGAGATCTTTTTTAAAACGAATTTTTTATTGTCTTTCCTCTTTAAATAGTAGCGCTATAAATCTAGTTATATGAAGCCGTTATTTAATAGAATAAGGCATGAAAAAGTTTAAAATTATATGGCGTTAGCTTGAGGATAAAATAAACATTGTATCATGATGGTATCTTCGTCTTATAATGGCTGATGCTGCAATCAGGTGGTAAAAAATATGAATATCCATGAATGTTAGAAACAGAGTTTGAAAGTCAACTTTAATCGTGAAAATGGAGCTCTAGAAAGAACTATATATACGTCTATATCTCCCAGCCAAGATGCATCCCATCCAATTCTACCCACCAGCGTTAGGTAATAATTTTCTATCAGGCCCTATTATCCTTATTTCCTATACAAACCTTTTGTGCTACAATGAGAACACAGCTCGGATGTATTCACGACTCCCACATAAATAACACCGGTTACCGGCTCATAGTAATAAACGCTCTCTTTACGAACGCTCAGGCCTCTGCCAGGGTGAGGAGCTGGTGCGGGTGCTGAGGCGGGTGCGAAGTATCAACCGCTTGAAACCGCCGCTTTGCATCCATATAGAAGTGACGCCCAGCGCGACGTGACGGAGCGGCCTACCTAGCAAGCGATCATCTATTGTTTTTCCCTAAGACCCCGGCCATGGTGTGGAGTTTGAACGGGTGCTAAGGCAAGCGCGAAGTATCAAGCATATGAAACCGCCGTTTGCGTCCATACGTGTCTGTGGTGGGACGGTTACGGTGCAGTGTCGCGCGTCGCTAGCGAGCGATTCCAGCGAGTATTTTGTTTTACCCTGAGGAAACACGTCTGGCCTTCTGCCCACTAAACTTCTCTACATAGTTTAAAACAAAGTAGCTTTCCGCGTCTGTTATTCTGTCTATCCGTTAATTCCTCCTAAGCCACAACGAAGGAAATCGAGGAATGTATATAATTTGTACCCGTGTCGAGTTGGGATAGGCATTGCTAGTGAATTTATAATTCGGCACAATTTCGATCCTTCGCTACCAACTCAAGTATCGACTTTAGCACATATTAAAAAAAACCCTCGCAAAGTATGCCTTGAAATTTTCTCTAATTCTGAATCTAAGTAATCACGAAACAGAGTTACCGCGCCCCTGGGCACTCAGACAACTAAAGGAACAGGGGTGGGTTTTGCTCAGGAAAAGTCTGACACGCCGTCCCGCTCCACCCAGAGCGGGACAAGTCATTGCAAGATTTCACAACACCACAAAATATACGTATATATATAGCCTTTACTGCCCGCTACAACTCGCAATCCGCTGTGGCCACCTAATCATCCCCGCTCCCGCTCTAGTCTCCGCACGTTTACTCTGTGCCAGGCGTCAGATTTCTGGGTGCAAGCGCGTGATCGTCGGTGGTGCGTGCCTGAACTTTATAGGGGATGGGATTCTTTCCTTCTTTACTGAAAGCGTTATGTTTATTCGTTTGGATATGGTAATTTCAAATATTCATTTTAAAAAAATCAGGATCTAGGCGGTTTTATCCTCTTTCGATAATATTATTTGTCAGAAAGCAATTTTCTAAAAATATCAAGCCCCTGAAAAAAAAAATATCTTTGGGAATATTGAAAAGTATTCAGTAACATTCCAATAACTTTATTATCAACTTTCCCAAAGTAAAAACTCTTTCCCCACACATTAACATTAACAAACCTTGATCACACTCCGCGTGATTCCACGATAAACATCAAACTATCCATAAATATCCCATAGAAGTCAAAAAGAGCATGTTCGAATAAAAAGTAACAAGACAGACATCCGCTCACTAATAAGCGTACGACCATTTTTGATTTGTTATTATAAAACAAACACGTATGCAAATAAGAAGTTTACCACCCGTTGGGCTTTGGCACCACACGGGGCCTTCTTACAAGTTCCAATCCTCGGAACCTTCCAATCAACTTTAAATTCTACTTTCACTTGTCTAAAGTTGAGTATCCTTTGTTGTTTCATTATGTTTCTCAAGGTTACGTTTGTGTAGCAAGTCCAGAATGGATGTAGACGATCTGACGGCAAGCGGGCTGCATATATCAATTTCTTGCGGTAGATGATAAATTAACCGAGATATGGTATGCGCCAGCGTGGAGTAAGTAACCATATCTCTTATGACTAACGGCTTGTAAATCTTGTCTGCATTTATTTTGTAAGTGATAACTGGCTATTGTTTTTGTGTCCTTATCTTTAGTTTGTAAAGAAGGAACGACAGAAAATTAATGTTCTTGTGATTGGAGCTGCTTGAAAATGTTTTGTTTGGCTAATGGTTTGTTTTTGTTTGGTTTGTGCTTATTGTATACTTTCTCGTGTGTTTTTTCATTTTCATCTTTTCTTCTACAGAAATGGATCTAATAAACTACGTATGTATTCATTTGTTTGTCAGCAGTTCATATAACCGACATAGCCCGAAGAATCGCCAAACTTAAGTGGTAGTGGACAGGACACATTACTCGCAGAACAGATTGTTGATGAGGCCGAAAGGTTCTGGAGTAGCGACTGCGTACTGGAAGACGCAGCGTTGGAAGGCCTCCCAGAAGGTGGACCGATGACCTGGTGAGGGTCGCGAGAATCCGATGGATGCGAGACGCACAGGACCGGTCGCTGTGGCGACACTTGGGGGAAGGGGAGGCCTATGTCCAGCAGTGGACATCTTTCGGCTGAAATGATGATGATGATTTCATAAAACCACTGCTAGATTAGGTACAATCCGAGACATGGTTTATTAAACATCTGGCTTTCTGAAATAAGAAAAGTGTAGCGACACGGGACTACGTTATAACTTGTTTGATAAAACAGTCAACTTATTTTCACTCAAAAACATTGTTCCAAAAACTTCCACGTTCTATGGAGAAAAGTCGGGTTTGGACGACTTCCTCCATATATAAAACTGAACTCACTTCATTATTACATTACCGTGATTATTCGCATAAATTCCATCAGCCTGCCCCACTTTACTCAACTTTTTTATAGAATGGCTGGCGTGAGAATTTACAGCACTTCTGTTATTTACGTCCACTTCTAAATTAATGGAAGATTTTTCTTTAAAAAACATTTAATATTCGGACCAGGGAAAATTCTTAAGTCATTCCAAACCAATTTAGCTGGAGGTATTATTATTTTTCTCAATTAAAAGGACTGCGTATGATTTAGGGGGTCGCGCGCCGGACATTTTTGCGTCGCTCCGTAAAGTGATAAATAACGAAATTAGGAAGCTCTGTGCTGTAGACTCACTGCCACGTTCATATTAAGGGACTACTTTATTTATTTTTTGCAGGTTAACTGTTTTACTAAAGGTAGATTACAGGAAATTTAATTTTGTCTTCAGAAGGAAGAAGAGACGAAATCTTGTTTTCAATCATCAGCTCAATGCGTTACGTTTAACTAAATATTCACAAACAGTTTTAATAGCCAATATTTCAAAGTAGTCAAGGAGGATATAAGGAATAAATAAGTAACATTTATGTATATGTAGACCATGACGTTTATTATCTATGTAAAACCGTGTTATGACGGACCAATATCCTTTTTCCCGTCTTGCGCAAATCAATCAATGGCAAAGGAAATGGATGCATCAAGTCGTGATAAACAAAAATGTGGCAATAAGCAGACATTTTCATTATAAAACCAGATAAGCTAACGTTGAAGATGATTCTATAACTCCAGAACAAACACTTTTCCTAAGAAATACTCCCGAAAATTACAAAGAATCTAAACAGCTTTGTCATTGCAGGAATGCACGCCCTGAGGCCGTTTTGAAGCCGAGAATTTGCTCACACAACTGCAACACACTTACTCGAAAGTAATACCTAACCGAAACTTTATAAACATAATATTTAATAAGAAATCCTTGTGAAAAATTGCTCGCGGAATTTTTTTACATGCGCGATGGTGGCGACCGCCCGGCGACCAGTGAGGGCGGTCCGGGAACTAGCCTAATACAATAAATATAAAAAATACTAATATTCACTACATTGTGACCCTAAAAGCGGTAAGAATAGGAGCTGGTTTTTCGGGTAATGATATTTTAGCAGTCAAGATTGAATGGGATTGCGCATCACATGGTCAATGCCAATCATTTTGACATTTCTACAATAGCTATGAAATCTCACTTTGTCTACAGCCCAAGTACTAACTTTAAATAAAAGTTTTCAGCAACAGCAATCCTTCTTCAAGACAAGCGATATTAAAACAATTAGGGAGTCAGCACATCTCTCAGTGCAGACGCAAGTTGCTGACAGCGCGAGTGCACGCCTCGGCAGTAAATCATATGGGCACGAGAGGAATGGACTCTGGTACGAGTTTACGTGCTGGCCCAGCATGGCACTGGACTTTTGAGTCTTCGCGGTATGTGATATATTTGGTCATGTAGTTTGTCACCTAATCCGAAATTATTCAAGAAGATGAGAACACAAGAATGATAACTAAAGATCTACAAAGCAACACGATTTTTGCGAGTTTGTAACAACAAAGAAAAGCAAACATGTGGCAAAGTGTTGAGCTAGCAAAGCTTGTAAAAAGGAAATTGTTGCGATCGTCATAAATAAACTAATCTTTTATTTACTACTTAATTTTACAGTATCTAATCTTCAAATTTTATTTGTGCTGTTCACGAAGGCCTTTAATTAACTTCAACATAACACTAGTAGAATCCGAAGGAGACTTTTCATTGAAATATGGAGTACAAAGAACGTCAAAGGAAACCCTAGAGCCACATTAGAAGCTCTTTCACTCAAGTATGCATATAATATAATATTTCCCATAGCAATAGCAATAAGTACTCCTATAATGGCCCATTTGAAGCGAAGTGTGTGGGAGTATGCGAGTGGCGCTGAGCGATGCTATACGTATGCTAAACAGAAAAGGGTCTGATGGATGGGCACGAGCAGAATTTGTTCCTACCCGAAATTATACAGATATATAGCGGATGCTCGATTGAGACATTCTTTTCAATAATAGTTCAAACGTAGAGAAAATTATATTTTTGTCTCGATTAATTTAGTTGCGGGACCCAAGACTAGTTAGACAACGGAACTACTAGACTAGACCACGGAACGCCTATACCGATCTGCTCCGACTTTTGGTACCTCGGGTCGCTTGTTCAGGGGGATGGCGATATAGACCGAGACGTAACGCACAGGATCAACTCAGGATGGATGAAATAGCAACAGGTCACTGGAACAACTTGCGACCGACGGATGCCCTTAAGTTAAAGGGGAAAATCTATAAGTCCGTGATTCCGTGATAAGACCTGTTGTACTGTATCAATGATTAATTCTATAGAATGTTGGGCTGTGAAAAAGACGGATGAAAAAAGATTGCATGTGGCGGAGATGAGAATATTGAGATGGATGTGTGGAGTAACGAGAATGGATAAAGCAAGAAATGAGTACATTAGAGGTAGTTTAAAAGTGGCGCCAGTCACAGAAAAGTTGAAAGGGAACCGCTTATCTTGGTATGGTCATGTAAAGAGGAGGGATGAAACACATGTAACTAAAAGAGTTATGAATATAAATGTGGATGGATGGAGAGGGAGAGGGAGGCCAAAGAAAGGATGGATGGATTGTGTGAGGAGTGATATGAAAGAAAAGGGAGTTAGTGATAGCGTGACAGCTGACAGGACAGAATGGAAGAAAAAAACGTGTTGGCCGACCCCAAGTAACATGGGATAAGGGCAGGAAGATGATGATCCAAGACTAGTTTAACTAATCAAGCTTCACTGCGTCGGCGCTTTTCTGATGATCATCATTACTGATTCTGGCTTTCTGGGTTGTTGGGAAAAGGTTGGCGGGCGCAACTGCCCCAAAGAAAATGTAGTTGGACTGACCAAGACGAAACTCGGTGACCGGAGACAATAAGTCATCAAACAAAATAATTTTCTGTAGGAAGCAAAAACCTAAAAAACACACTTATTTTTTTCTTTTTCGTGTTTTTCTCAGTAAACCCTTTCATTTGATACCCATATATCATGGGAATGCATATGAGGAGCTCGTGGCTAAAGTAATAACAGCCGCACGGGTCAATCCATCAGGTTAAGCTACGCTTGCCGGGGTATGTCCATGGATGGGTGACCATCTTTACATACCGAGACTCCTCCGTGCCTCGGAAAGCACGTCAAACCGTTGGTACCGGCTATCAATCGTGTATCTTTGACAGTCGTTATGGGTCGTCAGAAGCCTAAAAGTCTGACAACTAGTCTTACCAAGGGGTATCGTATTACCGAGTAACTGGGTTGTGGCGGTCAAATAGGCAGTCAGCTGCATCCGGTTACACTGAAAGCCGACCCCAAGATAGATGGGAAAAGGCTAGGCAGATTGATCATGGGAATGCGTACGAAAAAGTAGTCCGCCATATTGGATTTAGGATGACGTCACTTAGCTAACTATGCATTGACATTCAAACTAAACATGTACGCAAAATTTCAGCCATATCAAAAATCGGGAAGTGGGTCAAATTTAACTTCTAAGATTTGTTTACATAGTTAGTTACAAGTGCAGCTAATGTAAGTGTGTTAAAAATGAAACTCGATGACTGGAGAAACTAATTCATACTTTATAGTATGAATTGAGTGAGTTGTTGTTGTTGTGTTGAGTGTGTTGTTGTTTTGCATAATATCATAATTAGTCTTTTAACGTTCCCACTGCTGGGATACAGTCCTCCTCTCTGTGAGTGGGAATGGGCATTAATCCACCACACGGGCGCAATGCAGGTTGGTGGATGTCACATGTCTTCGAATTTTTGGTTCTTAGACATGCCGGTTTCTTCACGATGTTTTCTTTCACCGTTTGTATCTTACTCTATGAATAATTTAAAACTCATAGCACTTACGAAAGTCCTACTTCTTCTAGACAAATTGTAATCATTAACATACTAAGTGAACATAAATATTTCTCTTGTATTATGTAGCTTTTCTCTTAGGTTTTCCTTCGGGATTTGTAAGATGGACATTTAATGAAAATTTTAATATGTAAATTGTAGAAAGCTTTCTTCCAAATGGCTGTAAAATATAATGGACTTTGAAATGATGAAATTTGAAACTTGTATTATTGTTACGAGTACTTTGTAAAGAATTCCTGTGGAAGTAAATCCAATCGAAGAAAATATTTTATAATGTGTGGTATTAACAATATTTATTATATTAATAAACTTCAAAGGGTCTTTAACCAAATTGTCGAAACTCTCTGGAAAGATGGGTTAGCCACGCAAATTCGCTGACATATTACCGGCAATATTCGAGATATAGCGTGCATTCAGTCAACTTCATAGCCATCCTTTAGGGTGCAAAATATAGTCATTTTTAAGGATCATAAACTGAACAGGGGTTGGAATATGATGAATTAATGCATGCAAATAGTATCGTGTGGAATATTTGCTTCGTGTGGTTGGTTTTATGACTCTTATTTTATATGTGGCATATTCAAAAGGTGCTTGGTCTAGGAAAATGTTGGCTTTTTATTACAGTTAGGGTTGCTGGCTTACCTTGGACCTTAAATGGAATGATTAATTTCAAATTGCGTTACCTCATCTGGGGTCCTACGCTACGGGTATGCTTTACTACTTTTTTTAATGATTGTCGCTTTTTATTTTATTTAATTTGCGTGAACCTGGTGACTGTCAAATAAATATTTCACATTTCACTTCACATTTTTTTGTGTTTTTTGGTCGATCGCCATAATTACATTTTCAAAAAGTACGCTTGTAAGACTTTAATTCATTTTTATTAATTTATCTTCTCCATTAACTATCCCTCCAGTACCAACTTCACAATTAAAATCCTCTCCTCCGTGGCCAGGATCGCGTGAGGTCTAGGGGTCAGGGGTGCTGCACATAAAGGTGATTTATACCGGCCAGGGCTTCCGTGTCTTCACTGGCAGCGAATAAATCGTGAAATTAGAAAAGATCTGCGGATGAGTGATAACCCCTGGTTCCTTTGGGAGTAGAATGGGACACATTATTCTTATGAGGTTGGCGGAAATTTTATTATTTTAGGGCATTCCCTTCGTGAACTTTGTGGTTGAAATATTTTAATTTATTTTGAGGAATTAATTTTTAATATAGGCACTGATTAGATTTGTATTATTTATGTATACTTTGCTTTGATCTCCTTTTCCCTGCCATTAGGATATCGACAGATTCGAAAGATATCTTCTCTAGCTCTACATACTTATATAGTACAAATCACTTGCCGCGTCTGTCTGTTTCTATCGACAGATATCTTCTCTAGCTCTACATACTTATATAGTACAAATCACATGAAGCGTCTATCTGTTTCTATCGACAGATATCTTCTCTAGCTCTACATACTTATATAGTACAAATCACATGAAGCGTCTGTCTGTTTCTATCGACAGATATCTTCTCTAGCTCTACATACTTATATAGTACAAATCACTTGCCGCGTCTGTCTGTTTCTATCGATAGATATCTTCTCTAGCTCTACATACTTATATAGTACAAATCACTTGCCGCGTCTGTCTGTTTCTATCGACAGATATCTTCTCTAGCTCTACATACTTATATAGTACAAATCACTTGCCGCGTCTGTCTGTTTCTATCGACAGATATCTTCTGTAACTCTACATACTTATATAGTACAAATCACTTGCCGCGTCTGTCTGTTTCTATCGACAGATATCTTCTCTAGCTCTACATACTTATATAGTACAAATCACATGAAGCGTCTGTCTGTTTCTATCGACAGATATCTTCTCTAGCTCTACATACTTATATAGTACAAATCACTTGCCGCGTCTGTCTGTTTCTATCGACAGATATCTTCTCTAGCTCTACATACTTATATAGTACAAATCACTTGCCGCGTCTGTCTGTTTCTATCGACAGATATCTTCTCTAGCTCTACATACTTATATAGTACAAATCACATGAAGCGTCTGTCTGTTTCTATCGACAGATATCTTCTCTAGCTCTACATACTTATATAGTACAAATCACTTGCCGCGTCTGTCTGTTTCTATCGATAGATATCTTCTCTAGCTCTACATACTTATATAGTACAAATCACTTGCCGCGTCTGTCTGTTTCTATCGACAGATATCTTCTCTAGCTCTACATACTTATATAGTACAAATCACTTGCCGCGTCTGTCTGTTTCTATCGACAGATATCTTCTGTAACTCTACATACTTATATAGTACAAATCACTTGCCGCGTCTGTCTGTTTCTATCGACAGATATCTTCTCTAGCTCTACATACTTATATAGTACAAATCACATGAAGCGTCTGTCTGTTTCTATCGACAGATATCTTCTCTAGCTCTACATACTTATATAGTACAAATCACTTGCCGCGTCTGTCTGTTTCTATCGACAGATATCTTCTCTAGCTCTACATACTTATATAGTACAAATCACTTGCCGCGTCTGTCTGTTTCTATCGACAGATATCTTCTCTAGCTCTACATACTTATATAGTACAAATCACATGAAGCGTCTGTCTGTTTCTATCGACAGATATCTTCTCTAGCTCTACATACTTATATAGTACAAATCACTTGCCGCGTCTGTCTGTTTCTATCGATAGATATCTTCTCTAGCTCTACATACTTATATAGTACAAATCACTTGCCGCGTCTGTCTGTTTCTATCGACAGATATCTTCTCTAGCTCTACATACTTATATAGTACAAATCACTTGCCGCGTCTGTCTGTTTCTATCGACAGATATCTTCTGTAACTCTACATACTTATATAGTACAAATCACTTGCCGCGTCTGTCTGTTTCTATCGACAGATATCTTCTCTAGCTCTACATACTTATATAGTACAAATCACATGAAGCGTCTGTCTGTTTCTATCGACAGATATCTTCTCTAGCTCTACATACTTATATAGTACAAATCACTTGCCGCGTCTGTCTGTTTCTATCGACAGATATCTTCTCTAGCTCTACATACTTATATAGTACAAATCACTTGCCGCGTCTGTCTGTTTCTATCGACAGATATCTTCTCTAGCTCTACATACTTATATAGTACAAATCACATGAAGCGTCTGTCTGTTTCTATCGACAGATATCTTCTCTAGCTCTACATACTTATATAGTACAAATCACATGAAGCGTCTGTCTGTTTCTATCGACAGATATCTTCTCTAGCTCTACATACTTATATAGTACAAATCACTTGCCGCGTCTGTCTGTTTCTATCGACAGATATCTTCTCTAGCTCTACATACTTATATAGTACAAATCACTTGCCGCGTCTGTCTGTTTCTATCGACAGATATCTTCTCTAGCTCTACATACTTATATAGTACAAATCACTTGCCGCGTCTGTCTGTTTCTATCGACAGATATCTTCTCTAGCTCTACATACTTATATACTACAAATCACTTGCCGCGTCTGTCTGTTTCTATCGACAGATATCTTCTCTAGCTCTACATACTTATATAGCACAAATCACATGAAGCGTCTGTCTGTTTCTATCGACAGATATCTTCTCTAGCTCTACATACTTATATAGTACAAATCACTTGCCGCGTCTGTCTGTTTCTATCGACAGATATCTTCTCTAGCTCTACATACTTATATAGTACAAATCACTTGCCGCGTCTGTCTTTTTCTATCGACAGATATCTTCTCTAGCTCTACATACTTATATAGTACAAATCACTTGCCGCGTCTGTCTGTTTCGATCGACAGATATCTTCTCTAGCTCTACATACTTATATAGTACAAATCACTTGCCGCGTCTGTCTGTTTCTATCGACAGATATCTTCTCTAGCTCTACATACTTATATAGTACAAATCACATGAAGCGTCTGTCTGTTTCTATCGACAGATATCTTCTCTAGCTCTACATACTTATATAGTACAAATCACTTGCCGCGTCTGTCTGTTTCTATCGACAGATATCTTCTCTAGCTCTACATACTTATATAGTACAAATCACTTGCCGCGTCTGTCTGTTTCTATCGACAGATATCTTCTCTAGCTCTACATACTTATATAGTACAAATCACTTGCCGCGTCTGTCTGTTTCTATCGACAGATATCTTCTCTAGCTCTACATACTTATATAGTACAAATCACTTGCCGCGTCTGTCTGTTTCTATCGACAGATATCTTCTCTAGCTCTACATACTTATATAGTACAAATCACTTGCCGCGTCTGTCTGTTTCTATCGACAGATATCTTCTCTAGCTCTACATACTTATATAGCACAAATCACTTGCCGCGTCTGTCTGTTTCTATCGCCAGATATTTTCTCTCATGCCTAGGGGTAGCGGATAAATTCTGAAAATGAGTTACCGCACCCCTGGGCACTCAGGCAGGGAAGGAACAGGGGTGGGTTTTAGTCAGTAAGAGTCTGACACGCCCTCCCGCTCCACCCTAGAGCGGGAGATGTCATTGGATGATTTCCCACCCCACAAAAAAAAAAGTTTCCGTAACAAATATTGGTATTTGTTAGTAAAGTAAGTAAGTATATGTAATAATAAACATTACCACCAAATTGTAAGTTTATACGAGTAGGTATTGTGAAGTAAAAAAATTCTTCGTAACCTAATTTTGTGACAGACGACGGACGGACAGGCAGACAGACGGACGCGTGAGTACAATAGGGCTCCGTTAGGACTTTTCGGGTACGGAGCCATAAACGAGGAAGGTTTTGTGTACACTTTGCACCCTTGCGTAGCCGGAACGGGTCCCTAGTGTACTATGTAATTATAGTCTTACCGAAACAGGAGTTTCTTGTTTGTAGCATTGCAATCTGTAACATGCAAAGCGAAATCTTAACATCCTATGCACATCATTCCTCTAAGTTATTACCGACAACCTACGAATAATATTGGCTCATATAATCTGCAATAAGTACACAAGGTGTGAGCTATCCGGCAGATCTATGGATTGTAAACAAGCGCGCAGGGTTGCCATACTCGCCATAAAACACGGTGATGTATGCCGTCCGGCTGTCTCGCGATATTTGCATCAAACCAACTCGGCACGTCATGACTGCGAGAAGTTATTCTGCATTCTAAAGTGGAAATAGCTTTAAATTGAACACTCGCTTGCGATTTTTTTGGTTTCATATTTATTGATTTTGATATTTTGCAAATTTGAAAAGTCATCATCATCAACTGCTCCTACCCAATCTGGGGGGTCCAAATGCCTCCTGCCGGAGGCTCTACGCGGGGATCGTGCGGTCCATGGCCCTTTACGGGGCACCGGTGTGGGCGTGTTCCCTGAGGCGGCGACCAGCTCGCCGGTTGAACGCGTCCCAAAGGGTCAAGGCCATTCGGCTCATCTGAGGATAGCGCACGGTCTCCTGTGAGGCGGCGAGCCTCCTTGCCGGACTGTCGCCATGAGATCTGGAGGCCAAGGTCCTCGCGCTGCTCTGGCAGTGGCGCGAGGAGGCCAAACGCCGGGGTGAAACTCTGCTGCCGTGACACCTCGCGGCTCGGCGGACAGAGCTCCGACAGGATCTCATGGCGACATGGAGACAGCGACTGTTGCAACCCAGCGCTGGGCACGCCACCATTGCGGCGGTAGTGCCCATCTTTGAGGAGTGGCTGGAGAGGCGTCACTTCGTACCCACCTTCCGCCTGATGCAGGTCCTCACCGGTTGTTTCGGGAGGTTCCTGCATCAGATCAGGCGGGAGGAAACGCCCGGGTGTAACCACTGCGCAGATTGCCCAGAGGACACGGTGGAGCATACGGTGAAGGTCTGCCCCGCTTGGGCGGAGCACCGCGTCTCCTCGTGGATGCTATAGCCCGCCAAACACCACACCAAACAAAAATCGTCCTCAACTATTCAGTCTGGAATTACTTACCCACGGTTACCTAGACTGGCAATTTCTTCTGCCGTACTTACCCTTGCTTAAAATAAATAACTTAAATATTTGTGTAAGGCCCTCCATAGACGGACTCCTTAGAGCAGTCGAGACCAACTGCTTGAGAGCAGTCGTGTTGCGGTTGGAGTCGACTTTAACCCAACTGCTCTAAGCAGTCCTTGTGCTGTTGTTGTCCAGTTGTGTTCGCCGCAACACGACTGCTACAATGCCACTGTTCATTCAGTTGCTGGCTGGGTAAAGCGGGGTGCGGGGAATGAAAGCGGAGACCAGTCGTAGCGAACCCCTTCAAGCGATCCTTGCACTGACTGCCCCAAGTAGTCCGTCTATGGAGGCCCTACAGTTATTGATGTTAAGCATCTTCTGTGTTACTTTAAGATCCTCTGGAGTTTATAGATACACAACATCAGCCAAAAAAATACACAACATCACAGAATTACACTATTACAATTTTCAAAATGCCTGCCAGTGCATGTAATAACAATATATAATATTGTCGAAACGTGTTTATGCAGCCCATGAAATAAAATATTAGAAAATTAATTTAATGACAACAATATTCATTGCAATCCGATTTTCACTTTCCGTAACAATAAGCCTCACTCAGCCGCCATCTTTAGAAGTGTAAATCTGAACTCCTCCGTGCGTTTCCCGCCTTTCTTCCAAATAATCTTAATTCTGTTCCGTGTCCGCGATCAACAGCCGTAGCAGGCGCCCCCTGGCGGAGATTTGCACAACAATAGCTGAATTTGAATCACCTCTAATGCCTGTCGTGTTCCCAAGGAAAGCCTCTACGAAAAGCTAAATCATATTAAAAAGATTGATTACTGGGAAACTCTGTTGAAATTTTCATCACACCATGCATAATAATATCGAGATTATCTCTGACAATATTAAGTCTAAATACGTTAGCGAATAAACTATATAAAGCCGACCTTTTTACAACCCATCACAAATTATACACAGAAAACTTTATCGACCGAAATTTCACACCCGAAATCCACAATATTTCTCAGCAAGGAATAACAAACTCTATTGAACAAATTCATACAATGCAGCTCAACAATTCATCGATTAAAACGGTCATTATTTTCTATAGTAATTTCACACCAATTGTACTGATATTTAGCGGCTCCCGTGAAATCTCAAACGTCATCAAATACGTCTAAATCTGCTATTGTGTTGAATGGTGACAAAAAATATTGTAAGACGACATATGGCTCGACAAAGCGTGTCGGATTAACCGTCGACTGACTTTGTTACCAGATTGAATTTGACGCTGGATTACAAGGGGCTTCGCATATGTACGTTTAATACAGAAACTATTTGTAACTAATTGACGGACGGCTTGTGTGTATTGGACGTAGCACGCGAATAAACGCTGAAAACTGGCAACTTGCCAACGTATTCAAAAAACTGTGAGAATGCTGCCAAAAGTTTTCTCGTACTGAAAAGACATGAAGGAAAATAAAGGTGTTTATGTGACGGTTACAAGTCATAACGGAATGAAAGGGTACCCATTATAGTGACAAAATGAATGAGTGCTAGAAATAATACGAAATATACGGATGCTTTGAGACTTTGTGAATAGGCAGAATATCGCGACAGTGTGTAAAGAAAATTATGAAAGAATACAGACAAATGTGGCTTTTCTAGACTAACATTATAAAGAGGTAACGTTTGTTTCTTTTTAAAATGTAATCTCTAAAACAGTGGTTCCTAAATGTTGTACGCGAAACCCTTGGGTTCCCAGAAGGGTCACAGTGGTTCTGAGTTCCGTCCGAGAGTTTAATAAAATGTTAGCAGAAAAACGTTTGAAAAGTATTAATATTTTTGATTTATGTTTTTATTTTCATGTCAAGTAAGAAAGATTCTAACTACAACATTTTTTTTTTGTGTATGGAAACCATCAAATAACTTTTCACGCGCTGGGTGGAAACTTTGGGTGTGTTCCTTCAGTTGCCTGCTGTGCCAGGGGCTGCGGTGACTCTTTCAAACACACGAGCGACTCTGGGGAACTACAATACAATTCAGTCAAGTTATTATCAAAATGAGGATGCGTTAAAAAAAATAAATGACCTTCTAGAGTTCAGTAGCCAAAAAAAAATGAGAACTGAGCCTGCTCTAGAAGAACTGTTCCGATTACAAGAATGATTTGACACACAAAAACCTACCTATATCTTCTATTGAGTGAGTGTGAGTAGGTACTGTGGTGATTGTAGACACAGCCTAAACTCAGCGCAGACTTTGCACCGACCTTTAGCTGGCAGTTAAGAATATTGAGGCGTCGTTCGAGTATATATTAAAAGCATAGGTTTGAGGTCAGACGGAAGTTTTGCCCTTGCAAGTGGGCACACATGTAAATCTTATAAAAATCAATATAAAGTCTATCGAGCGCTCATCTCTTTTCTTATCCACCTCAGTTACCCTTCAATACACCGCACTCTCGCGTTGCCAGCAAATGAGACCCTGAAACTACTAGAACGTCCCAGGATCCCTGCAGGCCGTACTGGTGCCTTGGGGTCCTACAGTACCTATCTATCTTATGATATTTTTTATATTGCAACATGCGCACTATGTTCGGGCAGAAGTTTAAAATAATTATAATAAATTCATAAATGAGCCATATAATTAATAACAGCCTGGGAACGGCAGCAACATTTTAAATATTCCAAAATGACACTGGAAAATAATTTCTCATTTTAACAAGAGCTTAATTTATTTAAGTTGAAGCGAATTTTATGTAGCAGAAATGTCTCCCGCCGCGCCACAATAAATAACCGGCAATTATAATACACTTGAGGACAATAGTCGGGACCAGAGGGGGCGTGAACAATGCCTCGCATGTGCCAGGCTCGCCAGTATAACTTGACATTTAGTGGGGGCGCTGCTTGTAAAGATAAATGTCAAAGAAATGTCAAATGCCCGTTTAAAAATGTAGTTCGTTTTTTCGCCGCCGCTCAGGTTATGCTGGATATTGAACAGTTGGAAGAGCATCATTCGTGCATTAAAATCATTACAAATCGGCATTGGATGGGCGCGAATTACATTAACAAACAAAGACGGACTATTTCTAGTTAGGAGTAGAGTTTATTGGGTTAAATCAAAATTATGTGCCTCTTGTTGCTAAACAAATTGATGCTGGCTGCGCCGTATCGAGATGAACGTTATTCAATTGGTACGTTTCGAAATGTAATTAAGTTTGTTGTAATTTAAATTATGGCGGGTAGTAGGTACTGGCTTTTCTTAATTAATAGGGGCGATTCTAAACACAATAAAACCAAGTTGTGGTTATTTACACGCTTTTATTTAACTTGCAATGTAGTTATGTATGTATGTGTGTGTAGGTATAGAAGTATATAGTAAGTACCTAACCTGTAACCTGTTACGGGTAGTGCCTCAAGCTTTTAAGAATATAGGTAAGTTCCTACACGCCAAATACTTACTAGAATTTATTTTCAACTTTTTAGTTCATTGTAAAAGCTTGTTTTTAAAAATATTTTTTTACCTATAATTTATTTGAAAATTCATTTCTATTCATGAAAATAGATTTTCTATTTCAATATTAAATAGATCATCAGGGTTATTAGTTTTGAGTTTAGTCAACCGATTAAGATTTAGTTAATTATTCACTACTTGACCAACCAGTTTTTCTTCGAATCTTAAACAAGATCTCAACTAAAAATCTCGCTCCATCTCATTTAATCCGTCAGCTACCGGAATAACAGACACAATTAAAAACCAATTCTTGCGTTACCGATCGGTAATGCGCGGTCCCAAAGAAAGAGAAAATGGTTATTGGTACCTCACACAATAACTTAATAAACTAACAATAAAAATAAAAATAACTGACTAAGGCGCATTTCTCAGTAAAGTCTATTTGTTTGCCTAGTCTAGATCTTAATAGCTGGTCTAAATAGAAGGTCTAGTTGGAAGTCGGGACTTGGAAGCCGCGTGGCCAACGCAGCGAGGCGGGCTACAAGCACGCACGGTGCACGGCTTATCGGGAAACAACACTCGCAAATGTAGGGCTCCATTGGCGCACGACAAACTTTACTTGGGAGGTAACTATTTAACTTCCAATTAAAGTTTGAAATATGGCAATACTATGTACAGAAAAACAAAGCCCAAAGAAACAAATGAATAACTTATTTTGAAAAAAGAATAACATGTCTTAATATAAAGTTTAATAATAACTTATTTTTACAAAAGGAATAAAATGTCTTAATATAAAGTTTAATAAAAACTTATTTTGCAAAAAGAGTAACATGTCTTAATATAAAGTTTAATAAAGAATTATAATTTCAAGTCAATTCGAAAATAACACGGTTCAAAGTAATCCGTTTCTTAAAACGGCAACTTCATAGGTAAAGACCATATTAGTAGGATGGTGGGCATTATATCGTATCCACCCTGTGATTGTACCTACTACATCTTAAATTACAAGATATTTTGTTAATTTAATTTGGCCATAACTCTATGAGACGACGGTGTCTCCGAACAGACATTAATTAAATCATGACATAAATACTCCCGACACTGCGAGGCTGTGACTAAAACAGATTAGCAACAGCGCTGCAGCGAGGAGTAATCTGATTTTAAAGTCCATGAGATAGATATCCAAATACGGGATCAAAGAAAATTAGCTAGCAAAACTTCACTTAATATGTAAAAACAATTAAACAAAAAAAAAACAGATTTTCCAAAATTATAATTAATTTCAAGGAAAATTACGCGGTCATGCAGTAAACTCAACTATGAGTCCGCAAGAAACGAATTTACTCACACTGCCGATAGAAACATACCGTCTGCAAAATTGGTTAATTTAAATTGACTATCGAAATGTGACGAGCCATTTATCTAATAAAGATTACTAATATTTGAAGAGCAGACAGCTCCTTCTATGCCCCAAAGTTTATATTATTGTATTTATTTAGCCTAAACTGTTCCACTCGTGGGTAAAGGCCTCCCCCCATTTCTTCCACTTCTCTCTGAGCTGTGCTTCTTCTCGCCAATTCACCAGGAAGACTTCCAAGGCGTCCCCCCACCTTCTCCTAGGTCTGCCGCGATCCCGTCTAGCTGCGAAAAAGTTTCTATTAGTTTTTTTTTTTATGCGCTTGACCTTTATCTATCTGATGGTAAGCGATGATGTGGGCGAAGTGGAGCACGCTTGCCTAGAAGTAACCTATTCACTAGTTGTGAAAAAAAAAAGAAATAAGTGCTGTATTCAGTAAAAATATTCTATGTCAAAACTGCAAGCGACAATGGACGTGCGTTACAGTTGTTCGACAAAGGCGCTCGTTACACCTCAGTCCAGATTTACGGGCGCACAGAACAATGCCGATAGTTATCGCGACCCGAGCGACGCTGAAAATATTTAGTTTACTTTATTGTGCCGCGCCCACGTGCGACGTGCTCGGGGGTTTACATAGAAATGAGTAGGTTACCTAGTTATGAAGATGGACTATGATGGTCGTTTTTAGGGTTCCCGTACCCGAAGGGTCAAAACGGAGCCCTATTGCTGTCACTCACGTGTCCGTCTGTCTGTCTGTCGTCTGTCACACAGGTTTTACAGCCAATTGGTTGAAGCTAGTCTTCAAATTTTCACAGTATTATTAAGCATCTTGTTGACCCAAAGCCATACAAATTGACAAAAAATATTTTTAAGGGGAGCTCCAATACAGCTAAAGAAGGGCACGAAAAAAAAGATTTGAACTGCCCCATCGAGTGGGGTATCGTTGTTCAGAGCTCGTTGAATAGATACACAATGTATTAAAAAAAAAACATTGGAAGACAAAGGAATGAGAAGCTGAGAAGTTACTCGTATTACGTATATTTTACTAAAAAACCAATATATTGATAAATCTGATTTTTTCTTTGGTACGGAACCCTAAAAGTGCGAAGTCCAATATGCACTATACCAGTTTTTTTTTTATTTGTAGCATACCTAATGATTTAAAAGGTTTGCTAGGAGTGGGTAGTTATTTTATTTGTTAAATTAATTCGTAATACTGGAAAAGGCTTTGAGCGTATTTTTAGGGTTCTGTACACGAAGGATAACCAACGGAACCCTAAAAATACGCCGAAGGACCTATTCTAAGCCTCCGTTATCAGTCCGTCCGTCCGTATGACGTATCTGTCGACGGGGTGACAGTACAAATTTTTACGGCAGTAAAATTTTAGAAAGTAGATTTTTTTTTTCTTACGTTTGATAAGCTCGCGTTTGACCACTATCTCACCTAATGGTAAGCGATGATGTGGCCGAAGATGGAGCACGCTTGCCTAGAAGTACCCTCTTCACTCTTGACTTAAAGACTCCCAGGTTGTAGCTTACAGGAAATACAGACTCCGGTAGAGAATTCCACTCCCAAGCTGTACGCGCAATGAATGTTTTCTCAAAACGCTTTGTGTGTATGGATGGGATGTCCACCATGAACCGGTGGCACTTCGGAGATACTTCGACAATTTGTATTTCTATTGCCGATATAACATGAAATAATAAAAATCATACGGAATCCTGCGTATGCGAGTCAAACTCGCACTTAACCGGTTTTCTATTTACTTGTATCGTCGTAGATTATTTTCATCAATATTTTCAAAATAATCAGTAACGTCTTTTCAAATTAAATCTCATTTCCTGCTATAGCTTAACTCCCTAAACTAAACTTCCACCAGAGAGTTCAAAATTAGTTAAATCATATCGAATTTGGAACTTTGCCAAAATCGGATTAACTGTGAGCGGAAATAAGCCTATTTTCTGCTAAACAATACCTTAGTTCAACCCTTGAACGTGAACGCACGCAATTTTGCGGTTTTCAGTACAAAATACAGTGCAGAGGCGGATCCAAGTTTTCTCTCGAGGGTTTCATGTTTCTCTCTAGGGGAGAGAGTTCTCTAGAAGTCTCTAGGGTTCAATTGAAAATAAAACTCACGAACACATGAAATCTGAAGAATTGAGGATCAGAGTGATCGAAGCGAGCTCGAATGTTAATAACACCCCGCTTTGAGCATGCTATATTTTTTTACCAAAGTGAAGACTGGTATTGCTTAGGTAAAAATCTCACAATTGTTCCCTCTGCCCCCCCCCCCCTCCTCCTATATCCGCGCCTGACAGTATATCGTATATATTGATTAAAATTTAATCAAATTGTGTGCGCTTCCCGTTTCAATTTGAATATAAATGAGTGGATAACAAGGTTTGCGCGCATTAATTAATATTGCGACATTCGATACCGCCATGTCGCCTAATATGTGGCAAAATTCGATACCGCCTGACGTAACGTATGGCAACATCCGATTTGTGAATTACGGAAGCGTGTTTTAGAATTAGGGCAGCATAACGAAGCCTTTTATGTTAAGAATGTGTAATCTGGTAATTTGTACTATACAATGTATATTTTATGCAATTAATTCCATATACCGGGATAAAATTACGATTTATTCGCCTTTCTTTCCCGAGAAGGCTGAAGAGGCTGGCTCCTGATATGATGGAATGTAACTAAGGTAGGTATCTTTGAGAACATACAACTAGGACAGGTCTGCCGTAATGGCAAGCGGTCAATCCTAAACATTTTGGACTTCTGCAAATCCGCTGGCAGAATATCAGTTGGTGTTGATACAACACAAGACGAACAATGGTGGGAAGCTTCGGCTGAGCCGGTAATCTCTTCGATAAGCAAAGTAACAAACTCCTGCCGATACCCTAATCTCTACTTAGAGTCTATTACCATTATACTATTGGGAACACGGAAGCTATCTACGTAGGAAGGTAAGTCGCAAGGCCTCGCTAAGAATCGTAACAACAACCAAAGACCCAAGAAGCTACCCTTATTTTCTACGATACTAAAAGCTTTAAACGCATAAAAATGTCTTTTACAAAGGAACAAAAGAATAGTGTATAGTTTCCTTTTTTTCAGTAAGAGATGGCGGAATGAGTTGGGCTCAAAGGACTGGCCCAAAATTCCAGAAGACCTGAGAAACACAAAGGAGGGAATCCCAGGCCTTAACCCTTTTTTTTGTGGGTGTGAAATCATCCAATGATTTCTCCCGCTCTGGGTGGAGCGGGAGGGCGTGTCAGACTCTTACTGACTAAAACCCACCCCTGTTCCTTCCCTGAGTGCCCAGGGGTGCGGTAACTCATTTCCAGAATTTATCCGCTATTCTTGCATAGGGTATAGTTTCCTTAAAAAATCTAATTAGTTCGTCAGTTAGATTAACAAAAAATATTGCACAGAAACAAAAAATGAGGACGATACAGTGCGTTGAAATTTCACGTAACGTCACGAAAAAAAAAAAAAAAACTAGCCCCCCACTCCTGAACTTTAAAGTAGTAAAGTAAAAATGTCTATGTGTATGTGTCCAATATTTTTTGATAGGTACAACTTATGGAGTAAATAGAATTATCCACGGCTCAACGCTACAAATGATACACACAAACTTTTTCGTTTATCGCTCTTTCTATTAGTGAAAACCGCATTAAGGCGGAGGTTCCCAAAAAAGTCAAAAAGGTGGTTTTTTTAAGCAGTGTATCTCTTAAACCGTAAATAATTTTGACAAATAAGAAAATATTATATTTTCAAGTCCTATTTGCAAATAGTGATGGAACTCAAAACATAATTTAACATACTTTAATGCATAAAAAAATCTTCAAACATACCTCTTAATTATCTTCAAAAGCAGTTTATCCCTTCATTAACAATTATAGTCATAATAAAAAATATACCGTATAATTCCAAATGCTAAACTGCATCCAGTGATGGATTTTTTTATTTTTTTATTAGTAAATTCTAAGTAAATCGATAAAATACTTCATATTTTGCAATAAATTGACCAATTCATTCAAAAAGTAAAAAAATACACAATTTTTTTTAAAAATAAAGCTGTCTATGGTGGTTTATCATTCCTTTGTCTTCCAATGTTTTTTTTTTTAATACAGCATTTATCTACTTAGCTTATCTCTAGCTTTAAACGACGATATCTCACTCGATGGGGAGGTCAAATTTTTTTTTTCGCGCACCCCTTTAACTATATTGGTTCTCCCCTTAAAAATATTTTTTGACAATTTATATGGCTTTGGGTCAACAAGATGCATATATACTGTGAAAATTTGAAGACAACAACAAGTTTTACAACCAATATGCTGTAAAAACTGTGTGACAAAAAAAACATGTCTATAAAGCCTCTTTATTCTCTTTGGTTTGGACCCTTCGAGTACGGAACCCTAAAAACAATCTGCTGAAAAAATGTCGTAACTTAACACACTGTCGAACGAAAATCACTGCTTTAAAATCCCACATTTCCCACCCCGTGCCACTAAAAGCCCACAATGCTCTGACCTCAGGTATGTCAGACCACGTGTCGGGGTCGGCGACCTATGCTAAGTACTCGCTAAGTGAGCAATGAGCAGGCAATTACTTTAATCACCTTGCACGTCTGCCGCTGCCTAGATGATGCTGAGGGGTTTTAGGAGTGCCGAGATTTCAGGTTTGAATTGGGATTTTATACGAAGAGTGACTGAGAAGTTGTGTAAAAATCGGTTCATCATATATATGCTGCTGCACAAGAATGAGGAAAATGTCAGAAGAAAGAAATGGATGAAGAACAACAGGGAAACAACAAAAAAACAATGAATGGCATGTGTAAAGATAATGTGGCTACAAATGACGTTACTACTGAGATGATGACTAAAATAGAGTTATGAAAGAAGAGCACAAATCGACACGAGCGACACAGTGTGGTAAGAAAATTAACTATTCAGAGCTGATAACGTGTTGCCGTCTATTTGTTTACATCATAATAGATCGTTTTTATTATGATTAAAATGATAAAACATGTACCGAGTGTATATTTATTTGTATTAAAAGTACCACTACATACAAAACTTAGCTATTTTACAAACAACATTATTACTTACCTAAATGTTTTTGAAACTCATACTTACATGTTTTTATTGCATTTATTCACTTTGTTGTTTATCACATAACCATGGCAAGTGAGTACTATTCATAGGAAAGTAATAGAAATTTACACTATTTGACTTATTTTTATTTTTCTTTGAAGTGTATGTGCATCCCGAAATGCAACAATACATTTTCACTTAGTTATATGTTATTTTTCACTTCTATATTGTGATTATTTTCTAATTGTTTCCATAAATGATTCGGATTTGCGCCACCAGGTGGCAGTCTTCGCCGTGCACGTTCGCTATAAGAGAAAAAGTACTGAATTTATGTTCGTTTTGATCTGCTAGTTTAGTAGTAGGTACTATCAGTAGACTTCTTGAAGTGGACGTCATGATTTTATTGGAATAGTAGATTGCACTGGGAAAATGAGCCATAAAAAATAATAATCCAATTTTAATTGTTTTTTTGTTTTTAATTTATGCATTTTCAAGTATTTAAATGTCAGGTCACGTGGTAGCTTTTCTTTGACGGAAGATATGTAAACAACGACGGAGTAATTACAAGCTTTTTAGGGTGCCGTAGTCCTAATAATGACAAGGAACCCTTATAGTTTCGGTCTGTTCGTCCGAGGCATAGCGTAGAGACTGTTAGTACTAGAAAGCTGCAATTTTGCATGGGCATCTATATTAATCACGCGACAAAAACGAAACAATAATATTTTGAAAAGATTTTTTTATGGTAGCACCTACATTAAAGTAGGAATGTCTATTTTTTCTCGCCTATATCCTATAGTGTGGTATATCTTTGAGGAATTTTACGTTTGCGAAATATTAAACTTTAAAGTGATATTTTTTAATCGACTAGCGTCCCCCTTGGTCAGTTTTTTTATTCTTTTTTAAGGTGAATGCTCCAGGGCAACCCGCGAAATTCAAATTTTCTTACGTTTTTGTAAAATTTGATTCGCGGCCGTAGCAAGTATGTATTTATAGAAATAAAATCATTAAAATCATCAATACAGCTCTCTCAGTTAGAGTTGATGCCAAATGTCATGATTGCATGAAATACTTACATTTTGAATCAATTCTAACTGAGAGAGTTGTATTGATGATTTTAATGATTAGAATTCTATAAATACATACCTACTTGCTACGGCCGCGAATCAAATATTGATCAAGATACAACCTGACACTGACCTGCAAATTGCAAAAAACGTAAAGAAATTTGAATTTCGCGAGTTACCCTGGAGCTTCCACTTTAACTTGCAATATCCGTATGTAAGTGAGCTTCAAAGTTTGCAAACTATTTTTCAACAACTTGTTGGTTTCTGATAGAGCTGAATTTTGCCATAGTTATGTAAGTTCGGTGACAATTCAATATTATAATACCATCGACCTGATCTGATAAAGGCGGCGGGGATTTAGGGATTGGAAGTCCGTGATGGCAAATGACAGGACAGTTAAATTAGGGCTAGTATGTTTTGTTAGCATGAGAACTTTCCATTTCGGGCTTGTATTTGTAAAAAAAAAACCTTAAAATTTATTATCTATCGGAACATCATTTTTTGAAAATACAACCCGCATCCCTATTAAACAACTACCTACGTTAAAAAAGTCATAACGTTTAACTCCCGTGCACTCATCATAGAGCCTCCTCCCACGTCTCCCATTGTCCTACAGCTGAAAGAACTATTAGTACCGAGCCGATCCTCTCGTGTGCTCTCAGCACATGCATCACTTATTAGAGCCTTTACTTACTCTTATGACCTCGCCTTATGCCATTGTTTCATTTTGAAGTATGACTTGACGCTTTTAAGTGCTATCATCTTTTAGTATGTCTTTAATCATGTTTTATGTATTAAAGGCGCTATTAATTGCCAACGACCTAAAAATAACCTCAAAATAATGCCTCTTAAACAAACATCTTGTAGTTATTTTCAACTAAAAATCATTAGAAGTCGTATAACTGCGCCCTAAGGGCTGAATTTTCAACACAAAAACTTTCCGTGCTCGCGGATAAATTCGTAATAGAGTTCCCGCCCGGCCCTTGGCACTCAGGCAACTGAAGGAACAGGGGTGGGGTTTAGTCAGTAAAAGTCTGACACGCTCCGCTCCACCCAGAGCGGGCGAAGTCATTGGATTATTTCCCACCACCACAAAAAAAGGTCTTAGTCGAAAAAAGGCTTCAGTACATTCTCGTATTAGCTTTTAGTCTTATGCATTTTCGTGAATCCAAATTCTCTTCATAAACCAGAGAACGAGAACAAGAGCACGATCTCTTTAATAAATAAGGAGTCAATCTGCGTAGCCTTTTCCCAATTATCTTGGGGTCGGCTTCCAATCTAACCGGATGCAGCTGAATACCAGTATTTTACATAGAGCGACTGCTTATCTAACCTCCACAACCCAGTTACTGGGTAATACGATACCCCTTGGAAAGACTGATTGTCAGACTTTCGAGTTCTGACGACCTGAAACGACTGTCAAAGATCCTCGATTGACAGCCGGAACCAACGGCGAGGCACGGAGGAGTCTCGGTATGTTAAGATGGTCACCCATCCACGGACGAACCCCGGCAAGCGTAGCTTAACCTGATGGATCGACCCGGGCAGCTGTTATTAAATAAGCAGTATTATTATGAAATACCAGCGACTACGCCCGCATGGAATTACTTAGTACTTTCCCCACTTTAAATGATCCCTATAACCTATGTGCTGTTCCAGACTATAATCTACCTCTGTGGCAAATTTCATCCAGATCCGCTGAACAGATCTTCTGGCGTGATTGAGAAACAACCACCCGTCCATCCAAAAATTCTCATCTATAATATTAAACTAGGATCAATGTTATAGTGATGGTGCTTTTTATTAAGTACTAGCTTCTGCCAGCGTCTTCGCCCGCGTAGAAATAGTACGTTCACTTTACACACTTTATTTTACAGAATTAGTTAACTTTCAACCCCTTTTTCACCCCCTTAAGGGTTGAATTTCAAAAAACCCTTTCTTAGTGGAAACCTATTCTTCACAAAGAACACACCCTCCAAATTTCATGTCTCTAGAAGTAGCGGTTTAGGCTGTGCGTTCAGACTCGTATATCAGTCAGTCAGGACTTTGAATTTTATATATACAGATAGCGATGAGCTGGCCTCCTCTAACAAACATTAGTTCTTGACAGCTCTGGACGAAGAGAGGTGGAATGGGAGTAGGAATACCTTTATTTGCCCAGCAATAGAAAAATCATCATCTTCCTGCCCTTATCCCATGTTACTTGGGGTCGGTGCAACACGTTTTCTTCTTCCATTCAGTCCTGTCAGCCGTCACGCTATCACTAACTCCCTTTTCTTTCATATCACTCCTCACACAATCCATCCATCCTTTCTTTGGCCTCTCCCTCTCCATCCATCCACATTTATATTCTAACTCTTTTAGTTACATGTGTTTCATCCCTCCTCTTTACATGACCATACCAAGATAAGCGGTTCCCTTTCAACTTTTCTGTGACTGGCGCCACTTTTAAACTACCTCTAATGTACTCATTTCTCACTTTATCCATTCTCGTTACTCCACACATCCATCTCAACATTCTCATCTCCGTCACATGCAGTCTTTTTTCATCCGTCTTTTTCACAGCTCAACATTCTGACCCAGCAATAGAAAATATAGATTAATAAAAAAATACGGGACATGAAATAAATGAACAGGGATATACAATCAACTATGTATGTAGTAACCTGGTAAATTAGTGTCACCGCACCATATTCTTACATACTTACCTATTACTATTCAAAGGGGTTACCAGCAATAGCAACATATTTTGTAACTAATTACCTCATTAGAGATCATAAAAGTAAAGACTCGTTCAAACGTAACATTCCTTTAATGTGCATACGTTTGAAGAATTTTAGGTCCTCAAATACCTACAGGTATTTAAATCTATTAGGCTAATCTACCCAAATATGTACAGGCCCTAGACAAGATTAAATCCATTACGGAATACAAGCGGTATTCACACTAACAAAATAAGGCTGCAACTATATAGCTAGTGGTTCATCCGAACAATACCTTCTCGTTCGTATGGTACGGGTGCCATTTTTTTTTTTTTTTTTGAGGGAGTTCTTCAACAGGTGCCTAGACTTTAGGGGAAAAGATCAGAGAGTGGGATGACGAGACTGTAAAGGGGTTTCCTCTGAGCCTCGTTTTGCACGGCAGCACGTGATCACAGAGCCGCCGTATTCCCTGGAATTACTCGGTGGGCAGTCAGAGTCACCACTCTGAGCGCCCGAGACTCCTAAGTCCCCCTTTGAGGTTGCCTCCTCGGTGCCTTCTTCTCCGTGCGGAATCGGCCCTCTCATGATCCTGCTTGTCGGCCTTCTTCTGGACCATCACAGTCTCACAGAAGGTGGCTATTTCCCTCCAGGTTTCTGTCTCCATAACTTCACTATTGTTGGCAGAGATAGGTCTCTACCTTTTATTTTTAGCTTTACGTAACGTTACCCATAAACAAGTGAACTCTATAAATACTCCTATGATTTTCCCATTTCCCGAACTAGGACAATGACGTATCGCGTGTAAGTTACCATATAATTAACAGTTGAACTTAATTACTTAATGAGCAACTCAGTTCGTAAGTATGTAATCTGTTTTACTGGAACAAATAATTAGGTTGTAGCGACTTAATTATACATTACTGGCTTTTGTTAGTGGCTTCACACGCGTGAAACTCGGAATTTATCCCAAAGGAATGTACTCTTTTCTAAAGAAAAATATGTCCTATTTTCCTCCAAATCCAGGAGATGCGCGCCACCATTGCGGCGGTAGTGCCCCTCTTTGAGGAGTGGCTGGAGAGGCGTCACGTCTACCTCACCTTCCGCCTGACGCAGGTCCTCGCCGGACACGGTTGTTTCGGGAGGTTCCTGCATCAAATCAGGCGGGAGGAAACGCCCGGGTGTTACCACTATGGGGATCGCCCAGACGACACGGTGGAGCATACAGGGTGTAACGGAAAGGTGTGGTCATATTTTATGAACTGCATCTGCCCATCGATATGAACATCTTTCTTCAAGAAAAACTAATGAAATACACAAAAAAAATTTTTACCTCCCATACAAATATTGATCAGCTGATGATAACTTTGTATGGAAAGTACAATTTTTTATTTGGGAATTTTCAGTTTTTTCTTAGAGAAAGTTGTTCATATCCATGGGCAGAACCGGTTCCTAAAATATGACCACCCCTTTCCGTTACATCCTGTATAGTGGACGTCGGCCCCGCTTGGGCGGAGCACCGCCGTGTCCTCGTGGATGCGATAGGTGGCGACGACCTCTCGCGCCCGGCCCTGGTTCAGGCCATGGTACGGAGCGAGAGGGAATGGGAAGCAGTCTCCACCTTCTGCGAAGTAGTAATCCTCGCGATGGCGGAGGCGGGACGCGTGAGGGAAGCTTAACGGAGTGCCCCAAGGAGAGGTACTGGGCGTACTGAGCGTAGGACGTCGCGAGACGATCTCCGGCCACCGTAGACCCGGACCTGCGGACGGCGAGCAGTGGGTAGCTCGCCGTCAAATCAGCACCAGGCCCGTGAGTCGACGGCGCGTAGTGTTCCACGCGCGCCTCGAAGAGATTAGTGTCAGCCACCACTGACGGGGCCCATCGTCGCCGGTGCCTGCATGCCTAGGGGTAGCGGATAAATTCTGAAAATGAGTTACCGCACCCCTGGGCACTCAGGCAGGGAAGGTACAGGGATGGGTTTTAATCAGTAAGAGTTTTACACGCCCTCCCGCTCCACCCAGAGCGGGAGAAATCATTTGATGATTTCCCACCACCCCAAAAAAAAAAAAAAAGGAGATGCGTGTTGCCAGTGATGACATATGGCACTGAAACGTGGTCGCTCACAATGGGGATCATCAGAAACCTTAATGTCACCCAAAGAGCAATGCTGGGAGTTTCCTTGCGTGATTGAATCAGAAATTAAGATTTCCGCAGGAAAACCAAGGATACCGAAATAACCCTAGGAATTGCTAAACTTAAGTGGCAGTGCAGGGCACATAATTGTTTACCCGGTGCCAGTTTTAGCCAATTAGTAAATAATATTAGATTGACAAAAATACACCCCAGTTCAACTATTATACTATTGTGTGGGGACAGTTTAGCTATTAAGAAAAAGGATGTAATTGATTGTGTCAATTTGATGTTACATCTCAGTGAGACAAATAACATTAAATTAATTTTCTGCGCTTTGCCTTATTCAAATTATTTGTCTGATGAGCAAAATAGGCACATCTATAATTTAAACTTGCTATTTTATAATAGGACCTATCGTCACAGTGACGCTATTTTATATTTTGATTGTAATCAATTTATTACTGATTACAAACTAACCAATACTAATATGTATTTATCACCTAGTAGTAGGAGACAAATTGCTAATCTTTTAGCATACAATATACAGCGTGACACAGGTACATGTTGTGTACCAATGATTACAGTTAGTAATAATTCTAAAATTTCAATTGATACCCCTAGTTCTTTAAACTATTAGATGCGACAACGGGTAAGCCTCATAATATGTTGAATGTTGTACATCAAAATATGCAAGGTCTGTCCGGCAAAGAACTAGAGTTATGTTTATTTATAGAGAACTATGACGTTCAGGTTTTATGTTTAACTGAACATTGGTTGAAAGAACATGAAGTAGTTTATATTAATGATGATTATTTTACTGTACAAAGTGCATTTGTAAGAAAAAATATAATTCGCGGTGGATCATTAATCCTTGTTTCAAATAACTTGAAATGCAAACAACGTTTAGATTTAGTTAATCTTTCCATCGAGCACATTGTTGAGTTGTCTTGTGTTGAACTTGAGCGATACGTTATAATTTGCGTTTATCGACCCCCTTCTGGTGATTTTGGCCTTTTCGAATCGGTAATGGAGGATTTAATTAATAAAATAAAATCAAGTAATAAAAGTATAGTGATATGTGGAGATTTTAATGTTAATATTTTAGATGATACTTCATTAAGTGTCAGGTTAATCAATCTGTTTAGGTCTTATAATTTAAACAACTTGTTTTATGAACCTACTAGGATTACGGCATCCTCATCGACTTGCCTTGATAACTTTTTTAGTAATTGTAATTCAGAAAAAAATTTAGTGTTAAGTGACTTAACGTCTGACCACTGTGGACTATTAGTTAGCTTTCCTATGCCACAAAATAAAAAGCCGCTTAAAATAGAATGCAGGCCTTATACGGTAAGCCGTTGTAATAAGTTTAAAAATAATATAGCAAATAAACTTACACCATCTTTAGTAGACAACGATAATCCTAATGAAATCTATAGAGCCCTTTTTGATGTTGTGCAAAAAGAGTACCAAGCCATTTTTAAGTCTAAAACTATAGACGTTACGGGTACCTCCATTGGCTTCAACCAATGGGCCACTGCTGGTATATATAAAAGTAGAGCGAGACTATACGAGTTATACGGTTTAAAAAAATATAGGTTCGATACTCCTTTTCTAGAGTATGTTAAAAAATATTCTAAATTGTTTAAGAAGATTTGTGTTGCTGCTAAATCAAAATTCTTAAGCGAGACAATTAAAAATTCTGATAATAAAGTAAAAGCCACTTGGAAAATAATAAATAATGAAACGGGAAAGTCTGTTAAAAAAGTAAATCAGCTAGAGATTCTATTCGAAAACAAATTAGTTAGTAAACCAGCTGACGTAGCTCAGGCATTTAATGAGTTTTTTGCCCACATACCTATAACTACAACTCGCTTCTTAAATTCATCCCCGTCTAAAGCTGAAAGTCTTTTGAACGGTAGTGTACCTAAGTGCAATCAATCATTTAGTTTTGAGCATGTAACACCACTTGACGTAGTTAACGTTTTTAACTCTCTAAAATCAAAAAACACAGGTGATTACTGGGGCATCTCAATAAAACTTTTGAGTGATATAATAGGCATCGTAGCGCCTTATCTTGCTGTAACTTTTAATAAATGCGTGGACTCAGGAAATTTTCCTGATCTCATGAAGTGTAGTAAAGTCATACCTCTATTTAAAACAGGCAATAAAAATGATATAGGCAACTTCAGGCCTATTTCCATCCTGCCTGCATTTAGCAAAATTTTTGAAAAGTTAATACTGAAGCAGTTGCTAACATATTTTAATGTAAATAGCCTCCTTCATAATGATCAATATGGCTTTACAAAAGGTCGATCGACTACAGATGCGGGTGTTGCTCTTCTAAAACACATATTCAACGCATGGGAAAACTCGCAAAATGCAATCGGAGTTTTCTGTGACCTCTCCAAAGCTTTTGATTGCGTACACCATGACACGCTTTTGCGTAAGCTGCGTCATTATGGTCTCCAAAACGAAGCTCTAAATGTAATTGATTCATATTTATGTAATAGGTTCCAATGTGTAGATATCAATGGTGTTAAGTCTTCCGGGCTACCAGTTTATTTAGGTGTGCCTCAAGGCTCGATATTGGGACCATTCTTGTTTTTGGTGTATATTAATGATTTACCATATTTTTTAAAGGGTATCTGTGACGTAGTACTGTTTGCAGATGATACCTCTCTTATCTTTAAAGTAGATAGGAATAGAAATGATTTTGATAACGTAGATAGCGCTCTCTCAATGGTTACGGATTGGTTTACGACAAATAACTTAGTTCTTAATGCTAAGAAAACTAAATGTATAAAGTTTGCCTTACCTAATGTTATAAATCTAGGACCTAATGTCATCTTAAATAAAGAAGTGCTTGAAACTGTGGACTCGGCAGTTTTTTGGGTATAACTGTTGATTCCAAACTTCAATGGGGCGCACATATATCAGGCCTATCAGGAAGGCTCAGCTCTGCCGCCTACGCCGTCAGAAAAGTTAGACAATATACTGACGTTGACACAGCACGGTTAGTCTATTTTAGTTATTTCCATAGTGTTATGTCTTATGGTATTCTTTTGTGGGGTAAAGCTGCGGACATACAAAATATATTTGTTTTACAAAAACGTGCTGTACGAGCAATCTATAGGTTAGGGTCAAGAGTTTCTTTACGAGAAATTTTCAAAGAGATTGGAATTCTCACGGTGGCATCTCAATTCATTTTTGCAAACATATTATACATTAGACAAAATATACATTTGTACAAAAAGACCAGTGATATCCACAATTTTAACACCAGAAATAAGTATAAACTTCATGTTCCTTCCCACCGTGTTCGTAGGGTTCATGGTTCGTTTGAGGGTCTCGGTATCGAATTTTACAATAAGCTACCCCGTTCTTTTCTTGACTTGCCTTTTAATTCATTTAAAACTAAAGTTAAATCTAGTCTCCGTTCGAAAGCATACTATTCCATCAACGACTACTTAGAAGATAATAATAGTTGGTCGCTGTGTTGAACGCAAGACAATGTTACACTTGATGTTCTTTCTCCATATTTAGCTTATGGTTATAACAGATTATATGAGTTCATATAATAATTGTCTACCAAATTTAGTGTAATGGCCCTAGTTCATCACTTGTGGCTTCGAATCACAGCCCTTTGATAGTTTCAATCTTTGTTCTTGTAAGCAGGCACACCAGTTATGTATGGAGGCTTCTTTAATTTGGTTTAGTGTTTATGCTTGAGTTGGTTTTTTAATGGCATGATTGAGTGTGCTAGCTGGCAAGTGGCGGATTATTTAATTTTATGATTATATTTTAGACGACATATATTTATTTTTCTGTTTTACATAATGTTAAGATTGTTGCTTAGAATTATATAGATTCAAGTTCTTAAAACTTAACAGACAGATGTGTTGCTGGGGAGTTTGTTGGCCACTTCTTCTTCACAGCTAAACACTAGGAAGTGGTGACGGGCGGGCGTTTTTTGGGGGACTGTCTTTATGTAGAACTTTGACGTTCAAAAAGTGCTGGTTCTCAGCCTAGTTTGAATAAATGACTTTTGATTTTGACATTGCTCGCAGAACAGGTGGCCGATGGGGCCAAAAACTTCTAGAGTGGCGACCGCGTACCAGAAGATGCAGCGTTGGAAGGCCTCCCACAAGGTGGACCGAAAATCTGGTTAGAGTCACGGGCAATGCGATGGATGCCAGACGCACAGGAGCGGTCGTTGTTGCGACACTTGGGGGGGGGGGGCTATGTGCAGCAGTGGACATCTTTCGGCTGAAATAATGATGATGATGATGATGAATCCAGATGACTTACGCGAGTGCCAAGTTTCATCCATATCCGTTCAGCCGTTGAGGCGTGATTAATTAATAAACATTTAGACTTTCATATTTAAGTAGGATTAGTTGATGAAGGCTGCGGGTCCAGTTGGACCTTTTTCGTCTGAAATAATAATGACGATGAATCAAAGGCTTGGCTTCTTCAGTTAATTTTGTGATAAACATGTTAGATCAATTGCAGTTTTTTCTTTTTGTTTCATCCGTTCCGCCTCCTCTTTCGCGAGCATTACTGCTTCGCAAAAGGTGGCGACTGCTTCCCATTCCCTCTCGCTCCATACCTTGGCCTGGACCAGGGCCGGGCGCGAGAGGACACTAAGAGACTCCGCCCATGCGGGGCACAACTCCACCGTATGCTCCACCGTGTCCACTGGGTGATCCGCACAGTCGTGACCTCCGGACGTTTCCCTCCGCCTTATCCTACACAGGAACCTCCTGAAACTTCCGTGTGCGGTGAGGACCTGCGGCAGGCGGAAGGTGGGGACGCCGTGGCGCCTCTTCAACCACTCCTCAAAGAAGGGCCTTACCGCCGCAATTGCGGCGTGCCCATTTACAACTGCCTTGACCTGTCAATCCATAACACACAGTAACTGCACCATTTACAAATAGCTAAGGTAGCTACTAAAATAAAGAGGTAAGATTAGATCCTACTAATATCATAAATGTGAAAGTTTGTGAGGACGTATGTTTGTTACTCTTTCACGCAAAAACTACCTAACGGATTTTGGTGAAACTTAACAGTAATATTGCTTATACATCAGAATAACACATAGGCTATAATTTATAATGGGGGGAAGTATTAATATCACGCGGGTGAAAGCGCCGACAGAAGTAAGTATTAGATAAATTATCTCTTTTACTCATCATACCAAACAAGACCTCCTACAAATCAAAGCTCACTAATAAATTACAGCTACTTTATCAACCCCCGGCTCATTAAAAAGAAAGATCAGATCTCATTACTAGATATTTGTTACGACAGAACAATAGAAGACATTCTAATAAAAATTCTGCCTTTGTCCGCACGTCTGTACCCTCTGTAGGTAATCCCTCTTGTGCGCGAGTGTTCGCGATTGTACTGAAAAATGCTCAAATATCCGGGATTGCGAGCGTTTGCTTTTATTGCTGGGATACTTTCAGCATTGCGGGGTTGTCAAAAAATATTCTCTACCTGTGTGTCGTGAAAGGTGCTTCAATTTATATATATATAAATTAGATTCCAGGTCTGCAGACCCTTGAAGCTGTGAAAAAATCATACTTCTAAGTTAATTCAATCAAAAGACATGCACATAATATTACCGCATATTTTTGTTTTCGTTTACAATAATAAAAGGATAGACGCAATTCTTATACCACAAGTTAAGAGAATAAGGGAATATCTGAAAACCGTAAATTTTCACAAAAAGAAAATACAAGAAATTCAAGTCCAAATTTTAAAGTAAGGACACCGTATCATAAGACCGTATTAAAAATCAGAGTGCATGCGGTCTTCAAGGCGGTTACAAAGTGCCCAACTGTTATTCCACCAATGTTACTCAATGATATTCCTCTTAATCGAGTATACCAATTCAAGTATCTTGGGCATTTGTTTACCGAAAACCTTGGAGATGATGTAGACATGAAGAGAGCGCAGGGCGTTGTCAGTCCGGGCGAACATGCTGGCCCGCAGGTTCGCTCGATTTACAGACGCGGAGAAAGGAAATTTATTCAAAGCGTATTGCACATCTCTGTACTTAGCGTGCCTGTGGTTCAGATATACCCAAAGGGCTTACAATTCTCTGCGCATGCAGTTTAACAAAGCCTACAGGGCGCTGTTACGTCTGCCCCGCTTCTGCAGTATGTCAACCAACATTGTCAACAATGTTCGCTGAGTCGTGTACAGACGGCTTTGATGATACCTGGCGCAAAAAGACAGCCTCACTGAGCAGATTGCGTGGGAGCTGTAACAGCATCCTGAAGGTCGACAATAATTTAGACAGCCCACTGGTGGTTTTTTTTTGGGAGGGGGGGGGGGGGGGAATCATCCAATTACTTCTCCCGCTCTGGGCGGAGCGGGAGGGCGTGTCAGACTCTTACTGACTAAAACCCACCCCTGTTCCTTCCCAGACAGCCCACTGGTGTGGAGTCTCACCCAGAGCATTAAGTCTCTCTTAGCTATTAGGTACTAACATAATTTTTAAGCTCATACTACCTAACAATATAAATGTAAATGTCTAGGTAATGGATCAATAGTTGTCTGAATTAAAAAATATGATTATTATTATGAGGGGTATCGTATGAAAGGGCTTCATTAGCACAAGCTAAAACAGATTTTTAATTATTTCTTCGACGTCTAATTTTCGGTTTAAGACGAAAAAAAACCACATCTCCCTTTTATCTCCGAAGTTTACAAAGCCGACTGTTTAATTTAATGCGACAGCATATTGCCACATCTATTTTATTTTTGTGTAGTAAACAGTGAAACAGTTTGTATATTATTGGAAGGTAATCTTTGCCTGATCCTCTGACACCTTAAATCAGATTACGAAAATTCATAAACTGGTACAAAGCAGCATTGTCGCTGAGTCTCATGAGCTTAGATTGTTATAACCTAAGCTCATGGGCTTTTTGCCCGACCGCCCCAGAAGGAGGTAATTTTTTTCGAGAGTATGCATGAATATAAATGATGTTTGTATGTCTATTACTTTGGCACAACCTAAACGGCTGTATAAATTTTATCAAATGAAGTAGGTATTATTAGGAGGAGCTCGTGGCTAAAGTAATAACAGCCGCACAGATCGATCCATCAGGTTAAGCTACGCTTGCCGGGGTTGGTCCATGGATGGGTGACCATCTTTACATACCGAGACTCCTCCGTGCCTCGGAAAGCACGTTAAGCCGTTGGTCCCGGCTGTCAATCGTGGAACTTTGACAGTCGTTACGGGTCGTCAGAGGCCGAAAGTCTGACAACCAGTCTTACCAAGGGGTATCGTATTACCCAGTAATTGGGTTGTGGAGGTCAGATAGGCAGTCGATCCATGTAAAATACTGGTATTCAGCTGCATCCGGTTAGACTGGAAGCCGACCCCAAGATAGTTGGGAAAAGGCTAGGCAGATTGAAGTAGGTATTATTTGATTGGTCTTGCCTAACCGCCGAAGTGATGATTGGCTCTAAGAAAGAAAAAAAGAAAAATGGTGTCCGCCATTATGGGATAATAAAATTATACAGGCTGTAACGGAAAGGTGTATGATATTTTTATAAAGGATATTTTAAGAACACCAACTATTTCAAAAAAAACTGAGGAAATTCTAAAAAAAAAAATTTACCTCCCATACAAATATTGATCAGCTGATGATAACTTTGTATGGAAAGTCTAATTTTTTTTTGGGATTTTTTTTTATTTTTTATTAGAGAAAGTTGTTCATATTCATAGGCAGAACCGATTTTTAAAATATGACCACACCTTTGCCGTTACACACTGTAGATTAGGCTTATAGATTTTTTTTTCAAAGACCTGACTTCAGAAAAACAACTGAAAACCTCCAAGGGTTCTTTCTTCTTTCTTTCTTTTCTTTTTTAAAAAACGTTGTATACCCACATACACAAGACACCCAGACCCAACACAATTATCTATAGGTCATACAAATATCTGTTCCGTGCGGCAATCGACCCCGCGACACGCAGCGCGGCAGCCGAACGCTCAACCACTGCGCCAACCGTGTCGTCGTGTGTCGGTTATTTTTTACTTATCCCGGAGAAATGAACGGTTCCTGGTGAAAAAGCTAGTGATGAACCAAATACAGTTAAGCCGTGCTAACTGATTACGGATGCACTATGTCCACAGGATGTAGGTAGTTATGTGCGCTTAAGCGTAAGTAGTATTCCAGCTGATTTCCGCAAGCGGTGAGTCAGCTTGAAACAATAGTGTTTTACAACTATCTACTAGCACCTTGTTAAGTACTGGTACTAGCCTGTTCACACTGGTTAAGTGTTAGTTGAGCTAGTTTGTAGAAACTGTTAACTGTCTTATCACAATATTTATGACTGACACAGTTCTTGTTATAATCCTTTTCTAGATAATTTTCCGTGTAAGAGATTAACATTTTCTTTTCCTTGAAAAACTGCCGTAAACATTCGTTTTTAGCAATACTTATAGGTACAACTAGGCAAGCATCTTGTACTTAGAGCGGTTGATGCAGATCTTCCAGTCCATTCAAGCTTGGAATAAACAACAAAAAAAGGGGTCGTGGATAAATTCGAAACAGAGTTACCGCGCCCCTGGGCACTCAGGGCAGGGAAGGAACAGGGGTGGGTTTTAGTCAGTAAGAGTCTGACACGCCCTCCCGCTCCACCCAGAGCGGGAGAAGTCATGCTCTGTGATTCAGTCTGCTGGGATGATTTCCTAAACCCAAAAAAAAAGTAGAAAAATCGCACTTCATGTTCAGTCAGAGGTAGTGTCTGCTAAGCCTGCAGTGAAATGGTAAATTTTACCTTATTAAAAATATTTGATTGTAATAGAGTTTCACCGAATCCAATTAATATCGAATTTAACACTTTATACCATAGGGGTTACCACCCCAAAATTGTAACTATAGTTCGCAGCACAGCATCCGCTCGCACAGTAGAACCAGTCATAACTACAAATTTTCGTCACTCGGCGGGTCTCGAGCGACCTATAGCTCCTACAATCCCTTGTAGGAGATATATTAACATGTCCTATGATAAGCCCGTCTTCCGCTACCTCTTATCACGTCTAGCCAACACTGCATAGATACGACGTGCAAATAGGGTTACCAGTCGTCAGGATTTGCCCTGACATGACATGTCAGATTTTTAGACTTTGTGGTCAGAATCCTGGGATATTTTATAAAATGCAGAATTTATGATTAATTAATGAAATAGGATTTACCGAATTAGTTCGAAGTTTATTTATATGTAGGAACAATACTAAATTATTCCCAAGAAAAAATTGTGTCCGCTTACCGAACCGCATCTGGAGTCGGAGTAGGTAAACATCAGGCTAAAATGGCAGCACATTTTTATAGAAATCAGGTTTTCTGTTAGGAATATTCAGTTATAAATCTGGTAACCCTACGATGATTCCAGGATTACTACCTATCACGACGTGGGGAGGTTGGGCACGGAATTAGGATACAATACATGGTTGCTACACTAGAGCCCACAACGTGATTAACAGTGCAACCGTGAAGCTTGGTGTATGACGTAACACTGTAGAGGTAATCTATTCAGCTGAATACATGCATTAATGAACAGCTAACATAGACGGGGTAATGTGAATTGTAAAAGGATCCATGCCACGAGTCTTAACAATGGTTCTCCTGCTTCTTCCACTTTCGTGCACCTTTTCATTCTACCCTTGGGTTGCAAGAAAAGATGTACCTCCTACGAAACACACACGTCAAAACTTAGCTACCAACCTATATTCGTATGTTTTACCAACACAATGCTATGCATTTAATGTAACCCCTCAGTGGTTAATATCAAAGTACCTGAAACATACTCAATTTAATCTATCCTTTGAGAATACAAAAGTATACAGCGCTAACAAAACACAAAACAAGGCAAACAAATCTCACCGCAGCTTCAGCAAACAATTTACTTAACACCAAACCGCAAATCATCATTTAGAACCGAATAATTACATTTGCGAATAAATTTCCTGCAAAATTAATAACAAAGCAAAACTTCGAAGCAAAAAGGAAAGTTTCCAGCGCTGATTACAGTATTACAAACATACCAACATAACTTTGCAGTTCACCGTGGCGCTGCTTGTGAAGGGAAACGTCAACCAAACGTCAGATTCAGTATATTTCAACTTAGTTCCATTTTTCGCCACCTGCTTTAATAAAATGGTTATCTAGCAACACTCAAGTTGTATTGCTTATAACCAACGCGGGATTTAATTATTATTTCACAGTAATTCGCGCCCCACTTCGTTAATTTTCCTTTAATTTTCTGCGGGTGTTTGTTTTACCGGAAATGAGGTAATTGCGCGAGGGCTGAAGAGCCGACGTTGATTAATTATATTTGCTCTGTTTACATAAAAACGGCTGAGTGAGCACCTTGATAGCCTTGCGTTGCCAAATCTTAGGGAGAGGAGTAAGGAATGAACCTGATACGCAAGTTAAGTCGTGTGAAGATGGCAGAGATCCAACGCTCGAGGGAAATGATAGGCATGAAATTGTAATAAAAATGCTTTTCAAGGCTTTTTCATCTGACTAACAAAATGGGAAAGAGATTTATACAGGATGTTACGGAAATCGGAAATACGAGCAATGGTGGCCCACCGGTATTGGCCGCGACTTACAAGTTGTAGGTCGTGCGTTCAAACCCAGGTAGGTGCCTTTTTTTTTACTATTTGCAAGTTATTTCATCACCACTGCTCTCAAAACGGTGAAGGGAAACATCGTGAGGAAACCGGCATGTCCTAGAACTAAAAATTTGAAGACATGTGACATCCACCAACCCGTATTGGGCCCGCGTGGTGGATTACGGCCCACACTCTCTCACAGAGAGGAGGCCTGTGCCCCAGCAGTGGGGACATTAAAAGGCTGATGATGATGATAATGATGATGATGATGATGATTTTAAATACTGTTTCTGCCCATAGAAAAAACAACAGCTCTCTTCAAGAAATTAATAATGAATTTGGTTTTTAACCTTTCATACTTATTTGGATCAGCTGATAATATTGTTTTACGGTAAGTCTAATTTCTTTTTTGGGGCATAATTAACATGACTTATTAAAAAACCGGCCAAGTGCGAGTCGGACTCGCACACGAAGGGTTCCGTACCATCGTACAAGATTATAAGCGACTACTTGTTGGCATTATTAAAATCAAGCAAAAAAAGAAGGATTTTTTTATTTTTTTTATTTGTTGTTATAGCGGCAACAGAAATACACAGTCTGTGAAAATTTCAACTGTCTACCTATTACGGATCATGAGATACAGCCCGCCGACAGACAGACGAACGGACAGACGGACGGACAGCGGAGGATTAGTAATATGGTCCCGTTGGTTACCCTTCGGCTATGGAATCCTAAAAAAGTAGTTCATTTCCATGGGTTGGTTTTTGTCAGACGGGTTTTTTTTTTTTCAAAATTCATTTAGCCATCACTTCAGCGGTAGAGACCAATTTAATGATACCCCGTTTGTTAAAATCAAAACATGCATACATACATACAGACTGTCCAAGAATATTACCCTCCTTCTAGGGCAGTCGGATAAATATCCACCTTTAGCTACTTACATTGAAATTCGATATTCTCTACCAAAAATCGTTAGAGGAAATGTGTTCCAATATCATCGAACATTGAACACATTCGTCGGATAAATCCCTGGCCCCACCTGTAATGTTATCTCGCGCAATTTTCATATCCACAGCCTTGTACAATCGACCAGGAAAGTGGTTTAACAGTTTTGAAATAAAAAATTAAAAAAGCCATTATTAAAAAATAAAAAAAATATTCTAACTTTAAAGTGGGGTCCAAAAAGGCCGCTTTATATGAAATATATAATATTTCTTGCGCACAACTCATATAGATTCATCCGTGTGACAGTTTTGTATGGAGATTCGTAAAATCGTTACACATTTTAGCTGACTCATACTCAATTAAATTTATATCAGAATCGTTCTGATGTTTATATTGTCCCTCTAAGAAATGTGCGCAAGAAGTACTATGATTCATCTAAATTGGCTTTGTTTCAACCCCCTGGTCAAATAAGTATAAGAATAGATCTTAGATGAAATGAAGGTATAACAATGTTAGAGACCTGTATTTGGATAAGCCTGTAGCACAGTAGGCTCAATGCAAATATTCTCAAGTACTCCTTGAGAATATTTTCATTGAGCCGACTCCAATATGACAGTTTAATAGGAACGCAGGATTCCGAAATCCATGTGCGTCGGCAGGATTATTTTCGGGGGTGTGCATCATCAGGATTCAGGTGCACGAAAAGCGAGCTCGAAACATTTCCGTACCCCGCTTCGAATAGGATAGGTTTTCTTTGATCCATTTATACAGAAATAGGACTAACGGAAACCCTATTTCTGTATTAATGGACCGAATGAGATTTTATGTAGAACGCGTACGAAGCCAGCTCGAAAAATTTTGAATAGGTTAAATTTTCTTTTATGTGATTCAAAAGTTGGATTCTTTTGTAATTTAGTCCCTACTAGAACAGAAGCGTCCCTTCCATAGGCTTTAGTTCACTTCGCTGGAAACACAATGTTTTAAAATTGTTTGCTTCTACAGACATGCCTCGCGAAGGATTTCTCTAAGTTCCTAAACAACTGATAGATTATTATTTCTGAGAGAGAAAAGCCACTTGTTGTTTGTACGTTTAAACGAATTTCAAGCTTCACTATTCCAGCCGACTGTACTTGCACGTAGCTATAATAGGTATGTAAGTACTTGTATTATGAGAGCATGGCAACACATGTCGTATAAAAGGGCTGAAGAAAATGAAGTGTCGGCTTAGAAAAGCCTTTGAAGAATCGCGGGAACTCATCCAGGGGAAATTGTGAAGGTTTAAGACATATCATGGCCCGTGGGTTTTATTTAAACGTCGACAAATCGATATGATGGCCCGTGGGGAGGCGAAAAGGACTGTTTTATGTTATGGTTATCTTCGTACGTAAAATTTTGTTTTAAATATTTTTGGCTGCTATTTTTTGAAGGTCAGTGTTTATAAGAAAGTTTTGAAAGTTTTATTGTATAGAAGCCAGTACAATAATGCTTTTTCTATTCATCTATGGTCTCAAGAACTCTTTACATCTGTATAAAATTCAAAGGCGCAGTTATACGACTTTTAATGGTTTTAATTGAAAATCACGTCTAAACGGCTAGTCTTATTTCTTTGAAAAAAAAAATGTGTTACTCTAGACTATTTCATAACATAGTGTAATTAATTTATAAAGTTATGTCTAACGCGGATATAAAATTGAGAATGACGCAAAAACTATAAAACGTATTTTTATGAAACCTTCACCATTTTAAAGATCATTTAATTATTTATAATTTAGTCTCAGTGTTTTAGTTAAATACTCGTTGTTTTATGTGTAATAAATTATTAATGCGTCTAATTTTGGACAGCGCTCCTTGATGGGCGAGTCCTATTACTGGGTCCTATTAGCGAGTCCTATTACGAAGCGTTACGTGAGCTTAGCGCAGAACACGCAAGCTAACCACTCAAGGTCGTTGGCAGCTAATAGCGCCTTAAACCGCTGGTCCTAGAGACATGAAATTTGGAGAGTGTTCTTTGTGAAGAGTTGGTATCTACTAAGAATGGGTTTTTTGAAATTCCACCCTGGAGAGGGTGACTCGGGGGTTATCAGTTTATAACGGGCGAAGTGCTAATTCAACGCGGGCGAAGCCGCTGGCAAAAGCTAGTTTGCTATAAAGCGCTTATAGCACTTACCGATAGTGTAGCTTTATATCAGTGAAAGATATTTTGTAAGGGGATCAGTAATATTCAAAGATTACCTTCTACAAACAAACAAACAATTTTACCTCTTTAATTGGGCTGATGAATAAAAAATCTAATTTCTCTGTTAGATTACCTAAAAATATTGAATATGTTTTTTTCTTTTGTAACTTAAACAAAAGATGAGGCCGACACAGTGTGTTGTAATTCCGCATGACGTCATACTTGAGAAAGTGACGTAACATTAACTACTCCTTTTTTTTTTTGGGGTGCGAAATCATCCAATGACTTCTCCCGCTCTAGGGTGGAGCGGAAGGGCGTGTCAGACTCTTACTGACTAAAACCCACCCCTGTTCCTCCCAGCCCTGAATGCCCAGGGGCGAGGTAACTCTTTCGAATTTATCCTCAACCCCTAGGCAGAACATTAACTACTCCTGAACTTTGATGCGTTTTATCTCTGTCATTTTTCATTGACTTGATAAAGCAAAAAATACTCGTACATGTCCAATATTTTTTGATAATCTATCTTACAGACTAAAAATAATGATTATATTTTTACCCTGGAATCATCCCTATTGAAAGGGTTGGTTTTATTAGTAACCGACACACGAAAATCAGATTCCTATTTAATTAAAACCCCTTTTTGGTATTACCGCATTTAAGTACTTTAAAATAACGCTAGATAGTCATGACACATAGCAATGCGGAGGAATGAAGAAAATGTCGTGAGGAAAATCTTGTGTATGGATGTAGATGGTTATAAGAGTAGGGGAAGGCCAAAGAAACTATGGTTGGACTGTGTGAAAGAGGATTTGGGTAAAAAGTGGGTGACTACAGAGATGACGACTAATAGCGGAGTATGGAAGAAAAAGACATGTTGCGCCGACCCCAAATAAATTGGGATAAGGACAGGAGAATGATTAATGAGTCATGATGACACAAAGCAGTATAAAATCAAAGCTCAATCATTAAGAATAACGTTACAAAAATAAATAACACTTCACACCAGTCAACTCCTTCAAAAAACAAAATACAACCGAACAGTTTAGCCTAATGAACTGTTAAGGATATGTACCATTCTTGGCCAAGTTTCACGTTGCCACGACAGCTGAGTGGCCCAAAACGACTGTGCCGACAGGCGAGCTCTCCGGCACGAAATGGAGAAAAAGTATTCTTCTCCGGTAAGAACGCCAATCCAGGAATATTAAAACCGAAAATGTAACGACGATGTGCAGTATTTCAGCACTGAACATCGTCGTTGTTAAGTTTTTTTTGCGATTGGCTTCATTTTCGGGCTCGTTTTAAAATATTGGCACGTAAGATGTGTATTACTGATGATTAAACTATAGAAACTATAGATGCGTTGCCCGCGATCAGAAATGACAACATAAACTGTAGTACAACTCAGAAAAACAGAGCAAATATGATAGTATGCTCTGTTTGCTCTGTTTTACTGAGCCGTGATGTTGGTGCATGACACGTGTAGAAAAATGAGGATACCAGGGATTTCACGAAATCCCTAGGGATACCACGAAATCACGGTAGATGTCGAATTTTCTTGTTTATTACGTCTTCTTCCTAAAAATGTTTAGTGATTATGACAAAATGCTAATATAATGCCAGTGATATGTCGTTTCACTAAACTAAATCTAGTAATTATGAGAAAAGCAGTAGGTGCACTGCTACCGGGCAGACCGCTGGCTGCAGGGCACCCCGTTGTGTATTAGGTACCTATTTTTTAAATGACCGTTAAAAATATATCACTAGTTTTACTTCTGAGGAGAAAGTTTTAAGGCGCAATTATACGACTTTTAATGTTTTTTAATTGAAAATCACGTCTAAACGACTACTCTTATTTCTTTGAAAAAAATATATGTTACTCTAGACAATTTTCGTCGTAATTTGACTTCAGAATATTTGAAATTATATTTTTATAACATAGTGTAATTAATTTGTAAAATTATGTCTAACGCGGATAAAAAATTGAGAATCACGCAAAAACTATAAAGCGTATTTTTATGAAACCTTCACCATTCTAAATAACATTTAATTATTTATAATTTAGTCTCAGTTTTTTAGTTTAATACCTGTTTTTTTATGCGTAATAAATTAATAATGCGTCTGATTTGGGACAGCGCTCCTTGATGAGCGAGTCCTATTACTGGGTGGACAGACGCGTTACGTGAGCTCAGCGTAGAACACGCAATCTAACCACTCAAGGTCATTGGCAGCTAATAGCGCCTTAATTAAATAAAACTTGATATTGTATCAGAAACCGCAATTCAGCTAACGCACAAATACCAATTTGTCACAATAATCTTGCAATAATGTTCGTTTATGAAACTGGACCCAAATAATAATATTCAAATATCACAGCAACGCCAAAGCCTCTAAATCAAACAAATCAAAAATTTCGGCGCAAATTCAAAAGTTACCTACTAAGCAAAAGCATAATCTGCGCTAAATCCCCAAAATTAAGAGATCCGGATTTGAAAACAATCAAATTGATTTTCCGGAGATGACGCCGGATAACCGGGACTTTCATAATCTTAACGATATTTCGAAGACTTATGGGCTGTTGGGAATTCATTATGTAAAGTATAAGTATTATGTCGTTGAACTGTTGGAAATATCATTTTTTTGCGAAAATCCTAGGATTTTTTCAAAAGATTTTTGAAAAATTAGAAAGTTTTTCGATTAACCAAGATATCTTTGTTAAATCATTATAATTGTTTTATCTGTAGGTAACTACAGGGTGTAAAAAGACACATCACATAGCCGTCAACTACGCATACTGTAGGTACATCCAACAAAGTCACTTGGCGCAAAAATAACTGCTGAGAAACGACTTTTATTTTTAGGTATAAAAAAAACCTATTTTGTATTTCGCGCAGTAACGCGATTAACTCGAGCCCTTCGCTCTAAGCCGCGTAGGTACTTGTCGGATACGTTTAATAATCATTGCGTTTTTATAACTGAATGCGTAATTTCGAAAATTAAAAAAAAACGAAAATTCAGGTAAGTAATATTTGTTTCGAAAAAAGTTTAGTAATAACACTTGGAATTCATTTTCGCAAACAAGTAAAAAAAAAAATTGCGACTTTGACCTTCAATATCTCCAGAACCAGTGGATTCCCAGGTATGGTCTAGTGGAAAAAAATTATCCAAATAATGGGTAGAATATGTGGCTTTCGGCTTCGGAAACTGTCTTTTTACACCCGATATTTTGAATATCATCTCTGATTGGCTTATGTTAAACTTTCAAGTTGAACCTTGTTCTGACCAACCAGAAAAAATATGATATCTATAATTTTTTTTACTAGCTCATTTTATTACGAAATTCTTTCAAGAATTTTCACAAAAAAACGATTTTTCCAATTCCCTGCGACACAGAAGGGATGCAGGGTTTCACAATCCGCGTCCAATGAAAGGAAAATGAAGTGTCACCTTTCCGCGGGTAAACAGGGGAGAATGTGACCGGTGCACCCCACGGACGCTACCTCACGCCACGCGGCGGGGGTCTGGGGGTCGAGTTACGAAACCGCAAGCGTGGAATGTTTTTCGCCACATTGGACGCTGTAGTGTTTTTGAATCAAAATGCGATCGTGTTCTGTTTTGAATATCGGGTCGTAGGTATTGGGAAACGAAGCGTGAATTACATGGATCACGTCCCTAAAGTCAATGAATCGAGTGAAAAAACGCTCTGATAGCTTTATTAAATAAAGAACAAGCGACTGATAATAATAAATAATCAAAATATCAATTTTAAAAACATAGCTATTCAGGGATTCTTTCCTCGAAGTAACACGTTAAACTTTTGTAGAGAGTAACGTGTAAACAGTATCAATATCAAACAAATCAAAATATCAATATCAAAGGACTCATTTGTAGCAAAGTAATTACTCGCCACAACTCAACTTGTTGTAAACCCAAATATTTTAATATTATGATTCCACACGACCGACGACTGAAACATCAATTAATTAAATCGGTCCCTATCATCAAACTCATTACCAACACTTTTAATCTCGCTAACGAACCTCACGACACATCGACATGAGGGAATATTCATTAATAAATCTCACAATTTCATAGATGAGCAAGTAAATTGATTAAAAATGAGAATGATTGATTGCGCGTCGCACTCGCACCTGACAGGAGCGATTTTACTACACGCGATCAAATATAGATAAACTGTCCAAAAAACTTAGCTCTGCAGCATACGCCGTAAGGAAAATTCGTGGTTTAACTGATTTAGAGACAGCTCGTTTAGTATACTTTAGTTATTTTCATAGTGTGATGTCGTACGGCATTCTGTTGTGGGGAAATGCCGCCGATATTCAGACAATTTTTGTTTTACAGAAAAGGGCTATTCGTGCAATTTATAAATTAAGTCCCAGACACTCCCTCAGAGACAAATTTAAAGAGATTAATATTATGACTGTTCCCTCTCAATATATTTATGAGAATCTCATGTATGCACATAAAAATATTAATCTGTTTAAAAGATACAGTGATATCCATAGCATAAATACTAGGAACAAACACAAATTTATTGTACCAAAAACCAGGCTCAAGAAAAAAATAGGTGGTTCGTTTAGATGTCAATGTATACGTTTCTATAATAAACTTCCTAGCCAAATTCAAGAACTAAGCATAAATAAATTTAAATCATTTATTAAACGTAAGCTATGCCAGAAAGCTTTTTACACAATTAATGACTTTCTTGAGGACAAAAAGGCGTGGGATTGAGCTGCTTCAATGATATACATGAGCCATTGTTTTCATATGTACTACTTACTGATGAAAAATTTTTTATATATATATTTTTTTTTTTTAATATTCGTTTTTGACATGAATACTTGTATAGTATTGCATTATATTTTTTATTTTATTTTTTTATTGACATTTTATTATTATTATTTTTTTTTTTGACTTGAATACTTTGTTAAGTATTATATTTATTTTTATTTTTTGATTGACATATTATGATTACTATTTTGTTTGACACAAATATTTACTTTGTAAAGTATTATATTTTTATTTTTTTTTGATTACTTAATTATTGTAAATGTGAGGACTATGTGGGTTATTATTATTATTTTCTCCTCCTTTTTACAGTAATTTTCAACGTTGTCTGACAGTTTGAGTACTTTTGCGGCCTACCCAAATGTCTTTTCTTTGGTATTGTTCGTCATGTCATTGAGCTCCTTAGTGGTTTTTAAGTTGAGCTATTCGACTATTGACAAATGCTTGCACTGACTGGACAGGTCCACTCAAATATGTTTGGTTCTTTCTTCAAAAGACCACTACAGACACTAAGCTGCATGGTCCTCATATAGAATAATGTGAATGCGAGAACTATGTATGTCGTTATATTCATGTAGATTTTATGATTGTCTGGCAGTTTGAGTATTTTTTGCGGCCTACTCAAATGTCCTTACTTTGGTATTGTTCGTCGGTTCGTTGAGCACCTCAGAGTTCTGAGTTGAGCTTCGCGATGACTGACAAATGCTTGCACTGTCTGGACAGGTCCACTCGAATTCGTGTGTTGCTTTCTTCATAAAGCTCATCCCAGACATAAACGTACATGGTTCTCATATGATCTAACCAGTCCACATTGTATGGATTTGAACACTAAAAGAGACTTTGACCTCTGAGTTTGTTTCGGTGTTTCTTCTCAGGGTAGTCAGCTAGGAAACACCGGCCTCATCTAGCTTAAACTGACAAAAAAACATTGACGTGTAAAAGTGTTCCTTGTAACCTATTTACTGAATAAACATCATTTATCATTTATCAATCACGACTGACAGTCGCGACGGTCAGTCACTCACGAAGCACGGCGCACCGAGCTTACGCTGCGTGCATTAATGACATGATAGCATAATGAGCTGAATTATATCAACATGTGTAATACAGCAGGTAATCATAATGATGATAGTGACGTCAGAATTTTAATGCAACCGATACATTGTGAACAAATGTCTTGTCCAGATTTATGAATGTCATTTCCAAGTGTTTCTTTTACGAGGCAGTTAATAAGCTTAATAAATACTAAGAAATGTATGCGCCTTGTAGTGTTGCCGTTGGTATAATATATTCATAACTGAACTCTAAATAACCATTAAACATGTCGTTTTATAATTTGTATAAATAAGTACAAGACACAAGTTACGTTAAGCAATTTGAATTAGTTATGTCAACTGTAAAGCTAATAAAAATAAATACTAAATGCAAGTTACTGTCAAAAGGTAATTATAACAAAAAATATAGATACTAATGCTCGTAATTTAAACGGTTATTACGTAAATCTGAAGCTACATATTCAGCACTATTCAGTGCTAGAGCAAAATTCATAAATGAATAACTAACATTGCTGGGAAACTGGAAGAAACTCTTGATTACACAAACAACACTAATGATCCTCCAGAAAGCGTTTTTTCGCATCATGTAAATGAATATGATGATAGTCATCAATCACCGTTTCCGTGGACAGATTAAATAATTCCGCTTTTACTCTCCCTCCTTCAAAATACCTTCTCTAAGGCTTGGAGCAAACGAGCAAGTTTATGCTATTTTAATTTAAGTAACTTAAAAGAAAATCTGAAACATTAAAAATATTTATAATAACCAAAAAATACCAAGTAAGTAGTATGTATATTTATTGACAAGACTATTTATTCTCACTTTGCCCCACAACACACAATTAGTGCAAAATTGAAGCTAAGTTCCCGCGGCTACGCTACACTTCCTCAAAAGTTGAAATAATGCTGTCGTCAGAAAACTTCCTAAACTTGACAGCATTAGTATCTAAGTTCGTCACCTAACTGCTTAAAGCTGACATTAGTACCACGTGCTGTATACCTACAGAGTTAAAAAACTGTTCTTGTGTAGGTACCTAAATGTCAAGTAGGTAAATATTACAGTGTTCCGTTCTCCCCCGCTTCCCTTATTGTTTTTCTTCCGCAGTTCGTTTAACTTGGCAAATATTTGAAATATGAATGAAGTACGTAGTTAATTTGATAAAGTGATAATGTAAAGTAGCAAGGACATCATTTCTACATAATTTATTACTAGCGCCTGCCAGCGGCTTCGCCCGCGTTAAAATTATCCTAAGGGAACATATTCCCGGGATAAAAAAACCTAAGTATGTGCGATTCCAGACTATAATCTATCTCTGTCCCAAATTTCGTCCAGATGGGTTCAGCCGTTCTGGCATGAGTGAGCAACTTTCGGATCTACAAACATTGTTTTACACAGACATATTTTTCATTTTAGGGTTCAGAACCCAAAGGGCCCAAACGGAGCCCGTTTGCTGTCACTCACGTCTCTATCTGTCTGTCCGTCATCTCTTCATCTGTCACAAAATTTTGTTCCGAAGAATTTTTTAAGTACCCATTGACCTATGAACTTGAAAGGTGTTGTTGTGTTGTTGTTGGGGTTGTTGGCTTGGTAGGTATTTTACAATCATCATCATCATCATTTGCCTGCCCTTATCCCAATTTATTTGGGGTCGGCGCAACATGTCTTTTTCTTCCATACTCCTCTATTAGTCGTCATCTCTGTAGTAACCCACTTTTTACCCATATCCTCTTTCACACAGTCCAACCATCGTTTCTTTGGCCTTCCCCTACTCTTATAGCCATCCACATCCATACACAAGACTTTCCTCACGACATTTTCTTCATTCCTCCGCATCACATACCACGACAACCGATTTCCACACAGCGTTTCAGTCAGCAGTGCCACTTTCAGACTTCCTCTTATATACTCATTCCTAATTCTATCTATGCGCGTAACACCACACATCGCTCTTAGCATTCTCATCTCAGCCGCATGCAATTGCTTTTTATTCATCTCTTTTGTGGCCCAACATTCTGAACCATACAAGATAGCAGGTCTGATCATTGTTTTATAAATCTTGCCCTTAAGTTTAAGGGGAATGTGGGAGTCGCGGATAGTCCCGGTGACCTGCCGCCATTTAATCCATCCAGTGTTAATTCTGTGCTTAACAGTCCGATCTATTTCGCCATCGCTTTGCACGAGTGAACCGAGATACCGAAAATCGGAGCAGACTAGGAGAAGCGCGCCATCTAGCACTATAGTTTCAGAACTGTCATATACATTGGTATTTGATTGTATTAACTTTGTAGTTCTAAATTGATAAATATTTAAAAATTATATTTTTTCTTTGAAACTTCCTAATTTGGTATAGAACCCTACGTAATGTACGAAGTCCGTGTCGCAATTGGTCGGTTTTTATAAAACCACAACACTTTCTATGTTACCTAAGTTTTTATATATAATAAACAAAATAATTACTCTCTAATATTAGTCGCCTTTTTAATTTAGCTCAGCATGAAAAAAAATACAGAAAAAAACGTAGAATAATGCTAAGCCGAGCGTCCCAATTAAGCAAGTGTTCGAGCTACGCAAATATTTTTCAGAGTTGTAAATGAGAAATTCCAGACTTCCTACGTTTGGAACACAGCAGGGTAATTGTCGCGTTTTTCTCTTTTAAAATTAGGCGCCTACAGAATATATTGCTTCCGTAAAACGACTAATTACTTTCTTTATTTCAGATGTTACGAAAGTGCTAGACGTTTGGAAGAAAATAGGCTCAAATATATTGAAATGTCTGTCTATAATAATAATATGGTTTTTTCGAGAGTTTGACAGAGCCATGGATGTCTAAAATACGAATTGGTAATCTTTAAAAACCTAACCAGAGTATGCAAAAATATGTTACCTAGCAGATTACTAAGTATGTTTTGTTTTTTTTTTCAGAATGTAACGGAACTAGGTGGTCCTATTTTGGATACCTCTTCTGTCCATGGAAATGAACCACTTTATAAATGACTTCTCCAAAGAAGTCCTATTAAAATCTCAATAAATAAAAAAAATACCGGCCGCCGCGCAAGGTAGGGTTCTGTAGACCGTACTTTACTGTAATTTTTTTCCAAGGCTTTTGTTTTTGTACGAAATTTAACAAGTACAAACATTTTTTAAGTTGGGCGACTATTATTACTCTAAAACTAACAGAGCTAACTTAGCCGTTATAGTTTTCCTTTATATACTACTGCCGTGAATTTTTCACATATCCAAAAGCAACCATTTAACTGACAGCCCCCCCGCCCTTCTTAACTCTATTTCGTTCGAAATTAATCTTTACGCAAACGGATCCCTGAATTAAAACGGTTTTCACATACCCGTACTATTTTTGAATGGCCTATCTAACGACACTCCACACCGTGGGATAGACGAGAATAAAAAAACATCCCCGCTTTATTTTAACACTTACAGGAGCTACCACAAAAACAAATTATTTCTTAATTTTATTTTACCACTTTGTCGGCGTGGATATTGTATATCCGTGCCACATTATAGCTTTCTAGTAATAAGAGTCTCTGAGCTAAGTTGCGGACGGACGGACAGACGGACATGGTAAAACTATAAGGGTTGCTTGTTGACTACGGAACCCTAAAAATGGGACAAGGCTATCATGAAAATGCTGATAAAAATAGTACGAGAGGGCAATTCTTTTTCGGTATTCGCTATAACTTTTTCTGCTGTCAGCCATTACCGTTACACTCTGTAGGTACCTATACATAATATAAAATAGGTTACATATGTATAACTACGTCATCTTAGGTTACCAACTAACACTAAACGCCTTCTCTACAAGACTTTTAACATTGACATGGTTCACGTAGGCTTGTCCTAAGCTACACTGCGGTTCATTTATAGTTAAGTAAGTACATATAATGTTGTTATCTGACAGTCACATTTGAGTTACCTACGTAAAAAAGCAGCGTTGAATTAGGTACATATAAATCATTTTATTTATTTATCTTGAAACCGATTGATAGTAAAAAAACTGCTTAGGCAGATCGATAGAGAATTTTTGTATAATATCAGATAACGGCACTTTAGCACTCACCTACAGCTCTTTCTACTGCTAATTTTTTTTTATTATTTAATTTACCCTGAAGGTAAAGGCTAAAGTCTTTTGACCATAGTGCCTAGTCTTACGTAGTGTATTTTTATTTTTTTCCGTTAGAATGCAGATGTAACACTTTCCAATGTTTTTTCCAGTACTTGGCAACAAATGTGTCGAGTCAGCCTTCTCGGCAAACTTCGCTGAGGTAGTCAATACTACAATAAAATTCTCAGCTCCATTTTACCGAGATCGCGCCAGTTTCAATGCTTCCACATATTGTCCATTTGCGTTAACACTTGAAAACTACACCAATTTTACATCACAATATTCACTAGGAAATCAATAAACGAATAATTAAAACAGCCACTGAACTTAACTAGACAAAATTCCGCCAAAAACCTTTCTACTGCTAAAGTTTCTATCACTTGACTATAATTGCTACTCCGGGTCCAGAAGAAAACAAATAAACTAAAGTATAAAATTAAGCAATAAAAATCTTATTTGTCAGTTCTTTTACATCTTATTGTGTGATAACATCTTTATAAGCAACAGTTTTATAGACTTCCAAAAACACATCACTTTGATTATGTCTCCCATTTTAATTAAAGATCGCTAGTTCTGATTGCTCTCTCCATCAGCTGCGGTGGGGTGGTTGTAAGATCCCATCCCATGGGACATGGGGTTTCACTGATTTTCACCAGCAGACTGATGCACCCACTGATATTGTGTCGAATGCACCCTCGTTTGCGTTTCTAACTCATGAAATTACCATTTTATACTTTTTGGGTTCAAAAACCTCATGATGGAATGAATTTTTAGTTAAATTGAATGTTGGTTATTACGGAAAAGAAAACAGGACTCAAAATGTTTCGTATTCAAAGTAGTAAGTACAAGTGTCAAAATCGGCCGTTTTTGGTACTTTTGCTTACTACTTTGGATACGAAACATTTTGAGTCCTGTTCTAACAACGTAAAAATACTTTATCCTCTTAGTAACAAACGTGACGTAGGATTCTTTAATATTTATTTTCTTTGCTAAGCTACGGTTTTTTATTCAATGAGGGCGGCACTGGGCCGGTAGTAGGGCCTTAAATTGTCAAATCCTGTGATTTACTTCTGCTTTAAAATAATAACAATAAAAAAATAAATTGATTTGTTCGAAATATACAGATTCTATACAAAATTATGGTTAAAAAATAGGAAATAATAATAAAATTCCCAAATGTAATTACAACTTTAGAATGATTACTGTCGGAAACTTACGATTGTTTCTTTAATTTTTGCAATCAAATAACATCACATCAGCATTCTTACCTTGCCTAGGGGTAGCGGATAAATTCTGAAAATGAGTTACCGCACCCCTGAGCACTCAGGCAGGGAAGGAACAAGGGTGGGTTTTAGTCAGTAAGAGTCTGACACGCCCTAGCTCCACCCAGAGTCGGAGAAGTCATTGAATGAAAATATTAATAAAAAAATAACAAAATACTTTTTTTACAAATAAATAGAACCCACTTCCAAAAAAAGTGCAAAATAACTTTATTTTGGAAGTCGGTGTCAATAAACGAAGACACAAAACCAGAAACACCGACAATTTCGGCACAAACTCCTTTCGAACAAAATCCGTCAATAAATGACGAAGTTATGCCCGAACATAAGTACATAAAAAAAAAGCTAACGAACATCCGAATTGATAACCTCCTTCTTTTTTGAAATCGGTTAAAAAAAGCATTCTTGCCTGTATTCCATGAGTTAGGCAGAGGTTATGAGTTATGAGTTACTCACTAATAGAACAACCACATTTCGATAACTTTGTTCCAGTCCGGTGGATTTTCTAGATAACGCGACCTTTGGTGGATTTCAGATTTAATTTAATATTAAGTGTGCCCAGCAAGCTAAACAGACGGGAGAGGTGTCAAAAGACGCAGCCCCGCGAGATCTAGCTAGAGCCTATTGCCATCAACCGGGCTAAAATCCGAAACTCCGGACAATCAAACACACATTTCTGGTTATCTACATTAAAGTTTTGTTGACAATATTTATCTAACAAACACCGAAATTAATTAATTACAAACTAACATAATATTACACATACTTACCATACCATACCATACCATACCCATTATCTTAAACTCAAGACCAACATATTAAGGCTCATCTCAGCCCATACCGCACTATCTTGTAATTTCCAATCGCTGTTGTTTCGACCGCCGCCTTATCAGCTGGCCAGGATTACGTTCAGACCCCAATGCTGTTATCTAAACACAAAGAGACCCATCAGTAATTACTCCCCCATGTTAAGGACACATAACTTGAAGTTCATTACGACCGCTGAAGTCCAGGGTTGGACTCGGTAAGGATTTTTGTAATAGAGGTAAAAGCGACAATAAAAAAAAAAAATATTTTCAAAAAACCTGTCTGTTAAAACAACTAAAAAGTTCCAAACAAGTCACTTTTCAAGCAGTTTAATGCAGTTGGTGGCAGTTATTTAGTTCAATTATTGATCTCATGCCACCAACTGCATCAGATTGCTTAGAAAGTGACTTGTTTGGAACTTTTTAGTTGTTTTTTACAGTAGGGTTTTTTGAAAATATTCAATTTTTTTACTTTCTACATTTTAGTGAGTTATATTTTTGGAATCGCCTCCTCGAACCCTTTATTTTGATACCCAACTTAATATAGTTCGTCCTCCTTATTTTTTTTTTTTCACAATATGGCGTCTGGTTGTCGCCATATTGTATTTTGATTACATTCATGTCTTTAGTAGCACTCGCAAGATTAAGACCAATCAATTGACGTAAGAATTATCAAAATCGGCCCACGCGTTTGGTCTCTATAGTGCCACAAAGGAACAAACATACATACTTACATACATAAATAGGCTGATAAACACATTACCCCCCTTGCGTCACGCATCGGGTAAAAATATGTGGACTAAAATACTTCTTCACGTTGAAAAAATACCTATTCATGTGTTTTTATTTAAATACATTTTGATTAGATAAATTTCAATCTGTCTTGAGTCATTGCCATAGCTAAAATTTATCAAAAATTGGAGTGACAACAACCGACAAATAACTCCATTCATCCACTCAACCACTAGAGAAGTTTGGAAGAATACATTTTGCGCCGACCCCAAATAAATTGATAGAAGGGCAAGAAAATGATGATTAATTTAATTTTCATTTTCATGTTATACAGGCTGTAACGGAAAGGTGTGGTCATATTTTAAAGTTAAGGGCCTACCTCCGCATAAGTGGCGCCCTCATTGAATAAAAAATCGTATCTTAGCATAGAAAATAAAGATTAAAGAATCCTACTTATGTTGCGTCTGTTACAAAGAGAATAAGGTATGTTTACGTTGTTAAAACAGGACTCAAAATGTTTCGTATCCAAAGTAGTAAGCAAAAGTACCAAAAACGGCCGTTTCTGACACTTTTGCCTACTACTTTGGATACGAAACATTCTTAGACCGGTTTTATCAACGTAAAAATACTTTATCCTCTTTGTAACAATTTTCTACGCTTCGCTACGATCTTTTATTCAATGAGGGCGCCACTTGGCCGGTAGTAGATCCTTAAGGCATAGAAAATTCCTAAAAAAAAGTTGGACATTCTGTACAAAGTTATCATCAGCTGCATCAGTAATTAGTATGGAAAGTACATTTTTTTTTTTGGGAATTGGCTTTGACTATACGACCACACCTTTCCGTTACACACCGTAATTTTTCCAACCTCAAACTCCCTCCCTGCGTCCGCATTTTGAGAAGCTCAATATTTCCCCATTTTCTTAACAACAATTGACTATTGAGAGTCGTAAGCGCTTATCGCGATGAAATGTGCGACGTCAGACGAGTAATGGACTCATTCTGTATAGAGCAGTGAAATATTTAGCAATAAGATCTCTTTATTGGCAATTTCTTATTATCTGGAGAAAGTGCTGGTATAGTCCCACTATAAATATTATGTGTGAGTCATGCACAAAAAGGGTGATTTTACCATTGTTTGATTATATCAGAAGTTCAATTCTAGTCAATCTGCCTAGCCTTTTTCCCACCTATCTTTTTTTTTCTTGGGTGGTTGGGAAATCATCCAATGACTTCTCTCGCTCTGGGTGGAGCGGGAGGGCGTGTCAGACTCTTAATGACTAAAACCCACTCCTGTTCCTTCCCTGCCTGAGTGCCCAGGGGTGCGGTAACTCATTTTCAGAATTTATCCGCTACCCCTAGGCATTTCCCAACTGTCTTGGGGTCGGCTTCCAGTCTAACCGCATGCAGCTGAATACCAGTATTTTACATGGAGCGACTGCCTATCTGACCTCCACAACCCAGTTACTGGGTACCCCTTGGTAAGACTGGTTGACAGACTTTCGGGCTACTGATGACCCGTAACGACTGTCAAAGAGCCACGATTGACAGCCGGGACCAACAGCTTAACGTGCTTTCCGAGGCACGGTATGTAAAGATGGTCACCCATCCGGACCAACCCCGGCAATTGTAGCTTAACCTGATGGATCGACCCGTGCGGCTGTTATTATTACTTTAGCCACGAGCTCCTCCTGAAGTCCAATTCTAGTATAATTTAAATAAATTAAATGTAACTTTGTGTAATAAAAGTATGAACTCATGATAACAAAACATACTAGTCCAAATTCAACTGTCCTGCCATTTGCCATCAGGAAGTTCCAGTGCCTACATCCAGGCACCATCACCAGATCAGCTCGATGATATCATAATATTGCATTGTTACCGGACTTACTTATGTATGGTAAGTTTCAACTCTATCGGAAACCACCACGAGGTCGAGAAATGGTTCGCAAATTTTGAAGCGGATAACTTACATACGAACATTGCAACTTAATTATAAGCTGGTAATTAATAAGTTAATATATTAAAAAATAAAGAAAAAAAAACGACAACGCGGCAGGCCCAGAAAGAGATGGCGGGATGAGTTGGATTCCTTCTCAAAGGACTGGCCCAAAATTGCAGAAGACCGGGAAAAGTGGAAGGAGGGAAGGGAGGCCTTTGCCCTGCAGTGGGACAGCACAGGCTCATAATAATAATAATAATAATAAGCTTCGACGACCACCTGTCGAAGCTGTCGTTGCGCGGTTGGATCAAGGGCCTGATTCAGAAGGCAGTACTCCTTGATACGGCTCGCATAGTGAGGAGGTTCCTGTCTCTGGAGCCCTAACCACCGGTAGCTTGGACCCTGCTCCCGATACCGGTGGACTACTATTTTTATATTTTTAAATGTTTTTTTATATGTTTTCTTTTAAAAATATTTAAAAATGTAAATAATATGTGTAAAAATAAATATACGAAATAATAATAATAAAACATTTTTTTAAACAAGTTTTTATTTTATAGGTACCGGTTTTCATAATTAAATGCGTACACAAAATTTCATGTCCGTGCTGTTCAGCATTGAAGAGTTCCATTATCTGGAGCTAATCCTGGATGTCGACTCAGGTCATGCTTATCATAAAATGCATTGTCATTGGAACTGAACCCACATGCAAAATTTCAGCTCAGTTGATACCAAGTACCAACAAATGGTCGAAAAATGGTTTGCAATTTTGACGGAAAACTTACAAACATACGAACAAAAAACTTATAAATAAAATTCAATTCAATAAGTCGCAATATCATTTCACCGACAATGCCAAAAAACTGGAAAAAATGTAGGGAAATTAGCGGTGTTGCGAACGTTCATTAAAATTACGAGAATTGCCCCTTTTTAAGTAGGTGAGTACCGAAGAGTGGAATGCCCTATGATTAAGAGAGACTTCTACGTGTAGGTAGTTCAGCGAAAGACCGAGTATTCAGTTTTTAAGACGATGGAGTAAATGGAAATGGAAAATCCCCAATTTTATTAAGAAAGAACCCGACTCCTAAGCTTAGTGTGATTTAATACGTAACTAAGACAAAAGCCAAGCCGTAGGTATTCCCCTGGGGACTCAGGCAGGGAAGGAACAGGGGTAGGTTTTAGTCAGTAAGAGTCTGACTCGCCCTCCCGCTCCATCCAGAGCGGGAGATGTCATTGGAAGATTTCACACCCCAAAAAAAAAAAGGTATCTTGGTATATCTTTCACCGGATAATTGTAAACACCATAAGATTTGTAATAAATCTTGCGAGAGTGTAAACTCTAGATATATTATGAATAGGTAACTTCAAATACAATAAATCTCATCCAAATTTGATAATTTACAATGTCTCCGAGTCTTTTTGAAAATAAAGAGTTTACAATTTTACGTGATTTTATAATCCAACCGTGTTTTGTAAGGTGACATGTCCAAATCTAAGTATTCCGCGCACTAAGTAGGTAGGTACCTACTTTATATAATTTATGCTAATTGAGATCTCATTTGAATACTGGATCTCCTACAGGAAAGATTTCCAAGTAAGTCTCCTTGGAAACCTGTCCAATCTATCCTGCTATATAATATCATAAAAAAATATTAGATCCCACCATCTTGAAATGAGGATCTGTCATGTTATCCACACTTGAAGTATTGTTTCCCATACAAGGCAAGGATAGTGGCAACATGAATAAATACGATTTGTAGATTTTTTCTCACTCCATATATGTTAGACATTAAAATTGCAAATTATTATGAAAAAAAGCTGCTCGATTAATATTTATGATCTCTTGTATCTACTGCTAGTTAGGAACAAAGTTTCTTATGCTGTAGTAATCCTTTCTAAGGTTCCTTAGTTTTAACGAGGAACCCTTATAGTTTCGCCATGTCCGTCTGGGCGCTTGGGTGTTCCAAACATTGAAAGTTTCAATACAATGAAGTCGGGATTTTATAAGTCCTTCAGTTACCTTACACCTAGACCTAACCCTATGTTGGCCGGTTTTAACACCTCAAGGCCCTGCGTCGACGAGAGGCGACAGTAATTAGCACTGTCGTCGGGCCCCGCCGTCCCCTTATGGCGACGGCGGGGCCGGAGTAAAACCGTTCCTTATTAGTAATAATAGAGTTTTAAAGCGCGCGAAGCGCGCGCAGGGCCTTGAGGTGTTAAACATTATTGACCGTGAAACTGTGAACTCTTAATATGTTCATAGTAAAAAACGTAAAAAACCTTTTTAAATCCGCATATTATGTCATGTTGACAACGGATGACGACGGAACCCTACAATGCGCGTGGCCCGACACACACTTGGTCGGTTTTTAATCTTAAGGTAAGTCCTGGCTTACTAAGGCAGTGTGGTTGTTGTCTTCGCCATGTGGTAGGATTGGGAACACGTGCTGTTGCAATTAAGCTGAGCTTAGAAGCTTAGCCTGTCTTAGTAGCTTAAAGTGTCGGGTTTTTCTCAAGGAAGATTGGATGGATATCGGCTGTATGTAGGCACAGGGTCCTTACGGTCTCATCCTCAACATAGCAATACCAATTTTTAAGATAGGTATGTAGGTAACCTACCTACTTATTTTTTTTTTGTTTTCAGAATTACTTTAACTATAAACTTTACATAAGTAAGTAAGTATTTTTCATCGTTGCTCTTATTTTTCTTACATTGGCGATTTTTAACCCTGGGGTCGCGGATAAATTCGAAATTAAGTTACCGCGGCCCTTGGCACAGAGACAACTGAAGGAACAAGGGTGGTTTAGTCAGTAAAAGTCTGACACGCCCTTCCGCTCCACCCAGAGCGGGAGAAGTCATTGGATGATTTTCCACCATCCAAAAAAAAAAGTGCTTACCAACATACGTAGGTAGGTATAGGTAGACAGGGTGTATCGGAAAGGTGTGGTCATATTTTAAGAACTGCATCTGCCCATCGATATGAACAACTTTCTTCAAGAAAACCTGAGGAAATTCTCGAAAAATGTTTTTACCTCCCATACAAATATTAAACAGCTGATGCTAACTATGCATGGAAAATCCATTTTTTTTTTGGAATGATCAATTTTTTCTCAGAGAAAGTTGTTCATATCTATGGGCAGAACTGGTTTCTAAAATATGACCACACCTTTCCGTTACATCCTGTATACATATAATATTATCGGTCGCACTCATGGGGTTGAAAAAAAACCCAAAACAAATAACAAATTCAATAAATTCATAGTCCGTGTGAATGTAACCATGTGAATTTATTCCCATTTTTATGACCGAGCTCAACATCCGCTAATTTATAGCCTACATGGGAATGTCCCTAATTCTCCTAACACATACATACCGCCATTTTAATGGCTTTGTTGACTATAGATAACAAAAATATAACTAATTAATTTAAAGGGAACAGTGCAAGCCCTGTCCCGCGCATTTATGACGTCATTAGAATATACGTACTGCGCTTAATATTTTACGAAAAAAAAGCTTGCAAACCAAGGGGTTGTTCGGTTACATCATGGGAACATGGCAGTTAGTACTATTATTTAGTCGTCAGATAACCACATAATGAAATATCGCACAAAATATTGCCAGTGCGTGCAATAAAACGATCGTTTCGTCTACAATCGCAATAACGATGACTGATAAAAAATAAATACCCAATATTCGTGATAAAGTGGCAATTAAAGTCACAAAATAACACAAAAAGTGTTCGCAGCCGGTAGGATTCGAACCTACGCTCCCAGAGGGAATCTGATTTCTAGTCAGACGCCTTAACCGCTCGGCCACGGCTGCCTTGTAAGTGACATTGAAATAGACCATCGTTTGCCATTTTAATATATTATACAGAAAGTTACAACGTAAACCAAGAACCAAATGCTCACCGTATCTCTGACGACTATTAAAAAGTGAACGGTCACAATTCTTTGTTTGTAGTTGTAGTTACATTCTGTTGCAAATAAATTTTATCGGTAGCATATCTTTTAAAAATCTTACAATACTAATAAGTTTATAAATGTACATTCAGTGTGTAACGTAAAGGTGTGGTTATATTTTAAGAACCAGTTCTGCCCATGGTAATGAACAACTTTCTCTTAGAAAAAATAGAAAATTCACCAAAAAAAAATTGGACTTTCCATACAAAGTTATCATCAGCTGATCAATATTTGTTTAGGAGGCAATTTTTTTTTTGCGAATTTCCTCACGATTTCTTGAAGAAAGTTGTTCATATAGATGGGCAGACGCAGTTCTTAAAATATGACCACACCTTTCCGTTACACTCTGTATCTATAATAATAAGATATAAATACCCACTTTTAGGTATCACATTTCATGGTAACCATGTCTGCTCGTGTAGCCGTTACTACTACAAGGTCTGTTATTTAAATAAGTCCCAACTTCTTTCACTCAACTCAGTCTATCGCTGGACACAGCTGGGCATAGGCCTCTTGCATTGCAAGCCGCGCCACTCCCGCCATTCGCATCCAATCTGGCTCAGCTTCTTTTTCCATCTTTGTAGCTAGAGGGGCAACCTGTTCTACGCTTGATCATAGGAACGTGGCCTACACTCCAGGACTTGTCACTTACCTAGTATTAAGTAGACGTTCGGAACAATTTTTTTTTTTTTGGGTTTTGGGAAATCATCCAATGACTTCTCCCGCTCTGGGTGGAGCGGAAGGGCGTGTCAGACTCTTACTGCCTAAACCCCACCCCTGTTCCTTCCCTGCCTGAGTGCCCAGAGGTGCGGTAACTCATGTTCAGAATTTTTCCGCTACCTATATGCATGCAGGCACCGGCCACGATGGGCCCCGTCAGTACTGGCTGACTCTAATCTCTTTGAGGTGCGCGTGGAACACTACGCGCCGTCGACTCACGGGCCTGGTGCTAATCGGACGGCGAGCTACCCACGGCTCGCCGTCCGCAGGCCCAGGTCAACGGTGGCCGAAGATCGTGTCGCGACAGACGTTCGGAACTTAAGATAAATTAAATTTCATGCGGTGTCTCTGCACATCCTAGGTATCTCAAATAAGACGACCATTATGCACCTAAAGAAAAACCTACTACCTATAAGTTAAATACACTGAGCTATTATAATTGACTCATCACCGGTAGGTACTTATCTTAGGTAACAGGCCTCATATCGTGCCGTATCGAGCCATGTCAAGTAGGTACAAGTAACCCCTACCCTAGTTTGGTAGCACTTCAAAATAAGGGGTGTCTGGAAGCTTTAGTACTCACTCGTCTACCAATTACATAAGCAACATAAATAAAGCACGACTAATTAGTTTTCCTTGTAGAATCATTATTATCGTTAGTTATGTAATTACGTAAACCTAATTAATTATCTTCACACTTTATCGATAATAACAATACTCGGCTGCTGTTGCTATCATAATTTAATTATTATTTAAACAGAATGCAAATTGCTTATTCAGGCGCACATTATAAATTCACCTTTATCAGCGAACATAATGATCTCTTTTGTGAGCAGTACAATAGATCCCAAAATTTCGTCATGCAGATATAAGGCGCCGTGGCTTAGTTGGTTAAAGCGCCTGTCTAGTAAACAGGAGATCACGAGTTCGAATCTCGTCGGGGCCTGGAGTTGTTGAATCCATATGTTTTTGCAATGTTTTCGGACTCTTTTTGTTTTACCGAATATAATTGTCGCTGACTTTTCTTATTACAATCTTTGTTGATTATACCATACCAGAGTATACTCAGCCCAATAGGTCGCAGATAAGACATTATTGTTTGTCCTACATAAATAATGAGCATAATTATGCGTGAACAGCATTTTGTAAATAAATGCAGATAGCTACTACGTATGTAGTATATGTATACGTACATGTATGACATTCCATTCTAGTATTTGAGTTGAGTGCATACTGATCGACTATATTGACTATGAAACAGAAATGTCTTACAAAATAGTGTCAAGGACGATTCCTGGGTATTAACCTCTTAGGCTCCGCGGACAAACCCGGGTTGTCGAATTGAAACCCGACGACAACCCGGGTTGCTAGCCGATATTTTTTTTTTTTTTTCTTAATATAGTTAAATTTTTTTTTTGTCCAACTCACCGGTGAGTTTCAGAGCCTAAGAGGAAATAATAATTCTATTTAGTTCGTAAGTTAGATTATCAAAAAAACTTTTTACAAAAAAAATTCAACCGACTTCAATAAATAATACTAAAAAATGCAAAATAACTTTAATTTCGGAAGTCGGTGTTTCTAGTTTGGTTTCTTCGTTATTTGACACCGACTTCCGAAATTAAAGTTATTTTGCATTTTTTAGTATTATTTATTGAAGTCGGTTGAATTTTTTTTGTAAAAAGTTTTTTATTTTTCACTTTTTAGTTGTTGTACCCCATTCTAAAACTTAATTAATAGTAAAGTTATGCCCGAATTGATAGCCCCAAAAATAGGAAAGTTGAACATATTTGGTGAAATCAGGGTGTATCAGCGTGGACTGTACGAATCTGTATACCCCTTTAGAGCATATCAGCGTGATGTAATGTTGTGAAGTGGTGAAAACAATACACAGACATGCGATTGCAGCAATTTTGGAAGGTTTGCTATTATTTATTGAAGAGTTCCATTGTGTATCTCCGAACTTCTTCATCAGATCTTCACCAAATTAAAATGGGACCACATGTGTAGCACCATCTTTCCAACAAAAAAAAATCATTAAAATCGGTTCAGCTAGTAAAAAGTTATGAGGTAACACACATAAAAAAAAAAAAAAAAAAAAAAAAAAAAAAATACAGTCGAATTGAGAACCTCCTCCTTTTTTTGAAGTCGGTTAAAAAATGTGGAACTCATATTTTTTGCTTTAGAAAATCAGCGCATCAAAGTTCAAGAGTGGGGGTTGTTACGTCACTTATGAGTAAAAAGTGTAGCAGTGTGTGACGTCACGGATTATTTTAACGTAGGTACTGTATCGTCCTCATATTTTTTACAAGACAAAAGAAAAAAATACTTGTCCAATATTTTTTGATAATCTGACAGACCAAATACATTTTTACTCATCTACCCTATTTGTACCTATATTTTATCACTATTCACTACACAGTCAGAGCATTATCTGTGGCATTACCTAATACAAGGAGGGGTGGCAAAACGTAAATACTCGTATCGAGGTGTATTTGTATGTAAGGAGAAGCGAAAGCAATAAAACATGCTCATTTGTTTGAAAAATGCTACAATTTGTTTCTTGAATACGATAGAGGGTGAGGCTTCAGGCTGGTGACTCATTTATGTGTGTGTGGTATAAAAAATTATGTTGTCTGTGGTTTACCAACTTGCGTATTTGAATTTCGAAGTATTTTCGTTTATTAGTGGGTACACGGATTTAAGAATGCAATGACAATTCCTCGTAGTTTTTTTTTGGGGGTAATGTAATTTCACTATCTCAAATCGGATTTTTCTGTTTTTTTTCCGCGCGGACTGACTACGTTTTGAGATAGCTTCAAATAAGGTTGAGAATTGAACGTAATAGTTGTGTTGACGATGCGAACAGGCATTTATTTTACGGGTTTTCTTTAGATTATCCAGAATACACACAATAAATTAAATAATTGTCCGGTCAAAGTTTTAATAAAATGCGGCATTTTCTGCGGTAACAACAATTCATGTTGTTACCGCAGAAAATGCAGAGATGTTCGACGCCAAAGTTTATTTTTGTGGAGCCATTTTCAAATTTTTTATTGGGAATATCAAACTATTTTTTACTATTCTATTCGGTTAAAAATTTTCTTTAAACCCTTCTCTGGCCACTGTATTTTTTGCAAAGGATATATTCATTGCATTACGTCATACTCGAGTATCCCAGAAAATAATCTATTTGACTGTTGAGGTAATACCGCGCCTTAATTCACAAATTAAATATGTAATTTCAAAGTTACTTGAATTTACCCTTAGTTCGCAAAAGTAAGGCGTTAACAAAGAATTAATGGTTCAAAAGATGTTGTATGTAGAAAATTAGGTCAAGGCCAGGAGCGAGGATGTTAAAATAAGCTGCTCCCAACCCCGGCAAATAACGTAGTTTCTCTCGCCTAGCCCAGGGGATTTTGTACAAATTATAGTAGGTCAAAGTTGATGAAGCAAAAAGGAAATAACTTTGGAACTCTATAGGACGAAATTAAAGTTATTTTTAAATTTTTAGTGTATTTTCTTTTGTGGAAGTCGGTTGTTTTTTTTTACCCGACTTCGAAAAAGGAGGAGGCTCTATTTGTAAGTTTTTTTTTATTTTTCACTTTACAGTTTTTATATTCTAGAACTCAAAACCCCAATAACATGGAACGTGGAATTTAAACATACTCGTAATTGGACAAAACCAAAACGTCATCTAGGTATACATATTTTTCGCTTTTGTTAAGTTTTTCAAAAAGCGCTAAACCGATTTCGATAAAATTTATATGGGACCACCTCGAGAAAGAATTTCGAAAATCGGTCCACAAATGACAGAGAAATCGATAAAAAAAAACATACGTACAGTCGAACATAGAACCTCCTCCTTTTTAGAAGTCGGTTAAAAACGTCAGAACCCTATTTGAGTACCACACTATCAAATACTATCGGAAATACTTTGCAGGAAATTCGTAATCCCTTGTTTCTTTTATTTTAAATTCGTTTGCGAACCTTAAAAAAATAAAGAAGTAGTCCGCTTGACAGCGTGAATTCATTACAATAGAAATGTTGTTGAACAGGCATTTCCATTGATTGTGACAATTTATATACCACCGGTTAGTTAAGGTCCTACTAACGGTCCAGTGGCGCCCTCATTGAATAAAAAATCGTAGCATAGCACAGAAAATAAATATTAAAAATCCAACTTCACGTTTGTTACAAAGAGGATAAAGCATTTTTACGTTGTTAAAACAGGCCTCAGAATGTTTCGTATCCAAAGTAGTAGGCAAAAGTACCAAAAACGGCCGTTTCTGACACTTTTGCCAACTACTTTGGAATTTTGATTCAATGAAGGCGCCACTGGACCGTTAGTAGACCCTTAAGGGAATAGTAAGGAAAAAAACACCTTTAGAATATTAATCACTCGTATATTCACATTTGTGTAGTCTTACAATATTTACACATGTACAAAATGTATTGCTCTCCCAAATAACGGGTCAAAGTATACATTGTCGGTATCAACTCTATTTGAGAAACATTTAACAAATTTATTGACAAGTCCTAGAACTAGATCGGTATTACTGTTTTATAGACTTAACATGAATGATACAATTTCTTAGAAATTTTATGCATAGTTATTTTAATGCATTGTAAAGAATGCTAGTTTTAATTCTCAGTAATGTTAGTCAAAAGTATTCAGTTATAGTAACATAAATGTTAAGTCTCACAAATTATTTAATTTTTGGTAAATTCAAATAATTAAATTATGTAAGTAACTGGGTTTTAATCATTATTAACATATTACTTCAAATCCTTATTAGTCGTAGCTAATTTAATCAGTACTTTTCTACTTTTACATGATTCAATCATTAGTTACTGTTTAATAATTTATTACAAGTAATTATTCATTCAATCATTAAAATATTATGTGCCCAATTTGGGTGCTAATTTGTTTGTCTTGTTAACAATCAAGATTTAAGATACTTAGATCATCAAAATATATTCCAATTAATTAATTTTGTTTAGAGAATTCCTAGACAACCATTCAAAAATGACACCACAGATAATAAATATGCCATAGATAATTTTTTTTCAGTGCCAGATTAAAACTACTTTCGAATAAAGAACCATAGTCAAGGTTATGTAAGGCAGAATATGTTATTAAGTAGTTTATGGGTAAAATTGTTTCTAGTCCAGTCTTAATCAATAATTATAATACTCTAAACACTTATAAACGTCTTGATAAACTCTGAGGCACATTCAATATTACGTATTATACAATACAGTCGCTATCACCTATAAATATTTACAAAATCTATCTATTCTAATATGGCAGTATCGAGGTTCAAATAATGTAATTATTTTAGTGTCAATTTTCTAACTTGAAACAATTTGGTTTCCTACCAAGTAGTATTAGAGAACTGACGAATGGTATCAATAGTTATCACATATTTAAGATTTGATTGCAAGAAGAAATCTCAGATGTTGTCACAGCATTTCTCATCTCATTCCTCAACGTATCACAAAATTTTGAGCAATGAGATGAGATATTTAGACACTGTGGTATCGAAGTACTCTGTTTCAAGTATGAATAGTTACACTGTAGTAATAAACCACGACTTACTTATTAGATTTAAATACGGCAACATAGTATACGGGAACATAGTATAGCCATTTTTGCGTCTAATAAAATAACGCTAAGATACACTGGGCCTTAAAAATAACGGTTCACATAGAAAAACTTCGATATCTCCCAAATTTATGTGCATAGATCGCTCGTACCTACAAATAATATATTATGTTATAAGCAGATTTTTATGATTACTATAAATCTCAAAAGAGGTTTCATTTGTACATATTATTGTAACTTAAAAACTTTTTTTCTAAATTTTGTAAAATAACAATATTCTACTAAGGATTATACTAAGGTTACCGACATAGCCCGAAGAATCGCCAAACTGAAGTGGCAGTGGGCAGGGCACATTGCTCGCAGAACAGATGGTCGATGGGGCTGAAAAGTTCTGGAATGGCGATAGCGTACTGGAAGACGCAGCGTTGGAAGGCTTCCCACAAGGTGGACCGATGACCTGGTGAGGGTCACGTGTAGCCGATGGATGCGAGACGCACAGGACCGGTCATTGTGGCGACACTTGGGGGAGGCCTATGCCCAGCAGTGGAAGTCTTTTGGCTGAAATGATGATGATGATAAACAAAATTCTAAATTAAGAAAAGAATATTTTTTCCGCTTTTGTTGAAAACCGTGCTGTCATTATATACAATTTCTTGGATTGGTCACAGTATTCAGTGTAACATTACGTCGCTAACACCTAAAGAATGGTACAAGAAGGAAGAATTCAGCGTAGTACTGCTAGAACAGTAGGAACAGCTTTATGTACGGTCCAAAGAATACTCCAGCGATTTCAAGAGACCATGAACATCAGAAGACCAGGAATTGGTAGTCCAAGGTGCACAAATACACGAGAAGACCGATTCATCATGAGCACTATGCTAAGAAATCGACATCACACGGCTGTTCAGGACCGAAACAGCTTTCAAGGAATTCACCACAATCATGTGACTTCGTGAAGCTGTTATAAAGCCTTATAGGATCCTTATGCCTTATAGGACCAGCAAATGATCCCAAACTATTCAGAGAACATCGAGTTTCCAGGTTAAGGTTCGTTCGAGAACACGTCCGATGGACAGATGAAAACTGATCCAGGGTTATGTTTTCTGATGAATCCAGGATTTGTTTATTAACACACGATGGAAGACGAAGAGTATTTAGACGACCATAGAGAACGGTATCATCAAGCGTGTATTGAAGGAAAGGTGGCAATTCGATGGAGCATCAATAATGCTGGGATATCATTAAAGAGTCGTACGTAGTTAGTGGAGATAGAAAACAGTTCTCTGACTGCTCTCAGATACTAGAGATTTTATATGAGCATGGTGGTCCTTTCTTAGTGAATATGAGCGCAAATTCTATTTTTATGCACGATAATGCGCGGCCATATAGTGCTCATTTGGTCAATGCGTATATTCAAGACGTCGGAATTACCTGCATGGAGAGCCAGCCCAGCTCGCAACCCAGACTTAAATCCCATAGCATGCATGTTGCATGGGACGAGCTCGAGAGATTTGTTAGGCAATGTTCTCCAGTTCCAGCCACCTTACACGAGTTAAATAAAGAGTGCGCTAATGGAAGAAGTCACACATAGACCAATATCGTATAGTAAAAAAAGGTTTACAGCATGGCACATCGTCTTAATGAAGTGATACGGGCTCGTGGAGGAAATACAAAGTATTAAAACGACAAAAAGTTATCCTTTCTAAGATACGATGTGTAATTTTGCTGCCAAAGTTTTTGTTTTTTTGTATTTTTAGAATTTATTGTTAATAATCAAAATGTTTATTTATCTCCACAAATAACATACTAATGCTAGCTATTTAAGTTCATAGATAGTTTGGGAAAACAATTGTAATTTGTGGGAGATCTGGAGACTGAACTAAACCTAGACCTGTATTTTAGAGTCTCAGGCCCCCATTCCATCCTAAATAGTAGAGATTGTCAACGTGTAACTAGTGCGAATTAATGATGGTTGTGTGTGTGTGTGTGTGTGTGGGTATATCTGTATATATTAATAAATAAATGAAATATAAGTATCTAAAGCTAGAAAAGAAGTATAGACTTATAAGTTAAGTTAAATTAAATAGTGTACAAAACGTGTTATATTTATATATGTATTTTCTTTTATGTATTAATCAGTCATCTACAACATACTACAGTTTCACGAATGAATCTTATGTATTTAAGAAACTATCACACTTTTTATTAAGCGACCTGGAATTTTTGCGGCCCAGTGTATTATGAATTATGATTCGTAAGTAGAAATTGTTATGTCTTTGTAATTCAATACATCGAAGAAATATCAAACTTTGCATATCGAACTAACTGTAGACTGCAGTGTTTGGTTATCAAAACAGATGTTTTCACCTTTGTTTAGGAGAGACTTAAAAGACATACTGCTTTGGCTATGATTTACCCAATAACTGTGCAGATAAATAAATAAAGTATTAACCACTTACTTGGTGCACTAAGCCGTATTCGTCTGCCATTATGAATTTGTAACGTATAACACTGGTACAGAATGAGATCATTCTACAGAACATAATTGCTACATTTAATTTCGAACTTAGATGGAAAAATATATGGCTTAATTGTGGTATTAATGCATCTTTACCTTGATTGGTAGTAATTTGAAACTTTATCAAGTTCTTCTCGATATTTTGCCAAATACAGCGCAGTGTACCAGAAAGTGATAGTCAAAAGAAGAAGAGATCTTCTCATGTCGGAATATCGCGGTCAAAACAGTACATCAATAGTGAACAAGTACTACAAGATGAACACCAAATATGTGATAACTATGTCAATAAAATAATTTACAAAACAGATAAACGCATAAAAATCAGTCTCTTTAACATTTCCACTGTACACAGATTGTTGATCGAAGGTACACACTCACTTCAGTCACTCACTAGTCACTCCGTAAGGCCTCCTTCTACATCTCACTAGTTGACTTTATTCTTTAAATAACACTTAATTGTCGTCTTTGGGATGTCTTTAAGAGTTAATAAGGAATGCTTTACACGAATCTCGTGAGTTGCGTGTGGAAATCTCGTAGGAAGATCTGCAGCTGCGGCAGCGTCGGCCGATCGTCGGGCGACATAGCCCAACAGTACGCCATGACTGCGAACCTAGGGAAAAACATGAATCTTAGTATATTGTACGAATATTTAACTTTGGCGTGTACTTCAATGAGGAGAATGAACTTTACATTAGCAAGCATAAACACCACTCAACTACCAAAATACTATTGCAATTGGCTGCGGCCCAGAGAGTTTACGCACCGAACAAATCATACCAGAATACTTCAAGATATGTGCCACTTACAGTTCATCGGGACAATTGGCCGGCTGCTGCAACCGATAGCCATCCCTCAAGTAGGCAGCCACTTCGAAGGGATCCACCTCTGCATAAGGTTGATGTGCTAAGGTCGTTAGTTCCCATAGCAACACGCCTAAGGCCCAAACGTCAGCCGCTGAACTGAACTGTCTCTTCGTGAGAGCTTCTAGCGCCAACCACTTGATCGGCCTGTTCTCGTTGTCGCCGAGACAGTGGTAGTCGGCGGGGAAAAGATCTCGTGAGAGGGCGTTGTCTGCGATCATTACTCGGAGATTTTCGTCAACTCTGTTGAGAAAAAGATTGGGTTAGGAATATTACATATTATATTTTAGAGAAGTGACTTTCTTATTCAATCTTTGGGCAAAAAATGCCCATGATCTTTTCTTTAACAATTATAAGGAATTTTATACTTACATGCAATTCCTAGCAGCGATATCTTTGTGTAAGATATGCTGTGAATGAAGGTAAAGCAGTCCATCTAACGCATGGAGTGCCATCCTGACGACATGCTGTGTGGTAAGAGGGGGCGGCGGTGGAGCCCCACCAACTGCACCACCCAATGTAACTCCTCGACAAGCCAGAAGGAACTGCTTCATGTTCCGCCAAGTGGAGTTCCAGGGGTATAGCAGGAATGGGGCAGTTTGATCCTCGATGCTCACACCCAGAACTGATAATACTCGCTCGTGGTGAAGCCCGTATAGCATGCAACCTTCTTGAAGCAGCAGTGATACCTAGGAAAAAAAATTACCGTTATTATCTGAACGGACATTTACAGGTACCTAGCACAAACCAAATGATGTACAAAATTGCACCATGACGGTGCAATTTTGGACGGTATTGGTTGGCTTATGACAATAATTTATATACAAAACTACAATTACCTGCACTTGAGAAGCGTGATCAGCAACTGTTTTCACGAGCACTTCCTGTTCCCTTGCATCTTCATCAGCGTAGGTCCCTCTGTACACACGTCCGAAGGTTCCTTCCATGGCCACAGAGCGCAGCCTAACTCGACATCGTTGTATCGTCAGCTCGACTATCCTTTGTTGTAAGTCCCTTGCCTTCTCTTCAGCCACCACAGCAGGCAGTGAGGTAGGTCGGCGGTAGCTGGTGTAGCTGGCGGCAGATTTGCAAGAAGAGTCCGGTAAGAATGCGTGAGCGTCTTGTTCGTCGCTTCGTGCTCGCCGCAGCTTTCTCGCCCGTGCTCTGCAAGCTGCGGCAGCCACTGCAGCTATCAACAATGCTCCACCAGCGCACCCAGCTCCCGCGTAGAATATATCAGCAGATGTAGGCGCATGTGGTACACTGTCCACTCTAACGGCCGGTCTTGGCGCCTCCTTTAGACATATCTTTTTCCGTCTGAATCGCAACGTGGAGGAAGAGGAACCCGTCGACACGTTCAGAAATATAATGATGTCCACTTCAGCGGCGACCGTGTGCGTACAGGGCAAGTCCACTCGCCATGTTTGTGGCTCGGTCGGCACGAAGCCCTCGTTTGATATATTGACAGTTGGCGGATGCATCGCATTCGTCTCGTCCGTTACGTCCACATGCAGCGTGTATGGCAACTGTAACAAAAATAATAATTCGTGACTCAAGCCACCAAACCTTTTGCTTATATCTAAGTACAGTTCACACATTCCTAACGGTACAATCACATCACAATGTAACTGTATCAGTACGCAATTGACGGACCACGGCACGCAAGGTGACCCTAAACGGTCCATCTGAGCATCCACAGCCGTGTCAGAAGAGATCAAATGTCGAGAGTAACCCACCGTGAGAGCACGAACATCGCTCCTTTATCGGATGAATAAACGACATACTTTGTTACCGTTGGCCATCGACTATATTTGCATATGTGGATGTCGGGTCGTTCGATGTGGTTTATGTTTCCCTTAAATCCCTTATGCGGATGACGTAGACGTATTGTGACACGCCGCGGGGAGCATGCTGCACAGATGTTGTAGCTCGTTTGGTTTGTTTTGAAGTGGGTTATTAAATATTATGATCATGGGGCTCTCATTATCTAACTAATCATCGGGCGGCGTTACTTGAATTGTTAAACAAACAGCATTCGCCGCGGGCTCTTTGGCCGGCTCACCAGCCATGCATTACAGAGGCAGCGCTCCGCGCTCGTAAGTGGCGGGCCGCGAGCTGGAGGTGCGACACCGCGGCCGCTAATTAAATATTATCAGTCGGAGCGGTGCGCACAGACAATGGCGGCGGCCGCTCATCGGCGCTAGTTAACCGGTTCCCAAATATTTGCTCGGCCTAGTCAAAGGCGCCGCCATATAAATAAGGGAGTAGCGCGGCGAGGTGAGGGGGAATCGCAGATCTGATAGTGCGCACAAAGCTCGCCGAGATGCTGATAACGAGCTAAGGGCTCAGCGGCGTGATCGCGACCGAACCATACTCAGCACTTTGTTTATTTTTCAAATGCTGCAAAGCAGAGCGTGGACGATTTCAAAAGAGTTTTGGTGTTATTCATACATGTAAATCCCGAAGCGTTTGGCTCAGACGTTAGGCGGCAACATCTGAACGCTATTCATTATGTTAAGCGCTGTACATGGAGTTAATACAGCTTACGCCATCAAATCCTGCAGACGGCGCCATGAATACATTCAAATTGATGAAGCGCCCCGTAATCTGGCGAGCGCTCGTATGACTTGCAAATAACATCCTAAACAAGCAGATGTCTTATTGACAAGTTCGCTGAACTTGTTTGCGGGGTGCGTCGGATGCTACTTTTGTTCGCTGACTATTGAATATGTAAAGTGGACGTCGCCGCCGCGTTGCTCCCGATCAAAATGCAATGCCGCTCAAGGTTCAGCTGATTTCTTTTAGTCTGTCTCGCCGTGTGTGCTGACGGCTACGGATAAAATAAATAAATGCACATAATATTTGGTTAGAGATGCAGCACAGACTTATATTGGGATGCAGCGCCCTGCGCCGGTATACGTGGTGCATAATGCGGAGCTGCGTCGTGATCAGCCAGCGGCGACATTAGCATGAAAAGCGATACAATTTGAATTAGAACCAAACGAGGAAAATGTAAGGAGCATTCGAGAACACAGTATGATCAATCAAAAGCCGTAGCCGACACATCTGGTGTCTAATGATGATTTTATAGAAAACTAAAGTTATCTAAACTCGGGTAGGGGCTGCTGCATTACCATGAGAATGGCTCGTTTGCGAGGCGGCGAGTAAACATGCGATCCCTTGTCCGCTAACTTGAAAGAATAAACTTTCCTCTCAAAGTTAATTGCTTTGGCTAAGGTTGTTGACGCGTTCAACAATAAAGTAAAAAGTTTTTAACAAAACAACTCGCTAATTGTGCGAATAAAGAGTTGGGTACGTGCGAGACTCGATGATCGTGATCAATTTCGCATTCGTTCCGTGTCACGCATTACCATAATAGCGCGATTGTTTTATCAAATCAATTGTTCGTTAAACCAACACAGCTCTATTTATATCGACTGGTTTCAAACTGGATAGCTTTTACCTACGACTTTTTGTAACAGTTATTTAAATTCCTACGTAATTGTGCTTACTATCCGTTTTACGATTCTGTTTGCTTTAAAAACTAGCGCGAATTGAGGATCAGGTTATTTACAATACCCAGAGTTTCATGGAAATTCAATATCATGCAGATATAGCCCGTACTAAAAAATAACGAATAAAACTAGATTTGAGTGGAGATTAGTATTAAATTGCCCGTTTAATTTGAGTATACTATTAAATTAGCTAATAATAATCTCACAGGTATCGTCGCAGACACCTCCTTTCGTGAAGCAATTTATTTTAATTTCGACTACGACCGACTGAGAACCAAGGTTGTCGACATAGCTCACAGATAAGCAAGCTGACGTGGCAATGGGCCGGCCATATTAGCCGTAGAACCGATGACCGTTGGGGTAGACGTGTTCTCGAGTGGAGACCGCGAATCGGCAAACGTAAGGTAGGACGCCCTCAGGCTAGGTGGAGCGATGATCTTCGCAGGGTGGCTGGTAGCAGCTGGATGAGAGTTGCCGAGAACCGAGGTGAATGGCGTGCAATTGGAGAGGCCTATGTCCAGCAGTGGACTGCTATAGGCTGATGATGATGATGACTACGATAAGTTCTATTTTCATATTCTTGATGAGCCAGCTCGATGAATGAACTCTACGATGGCCAACAGTTATATTACCACACACCCCGATTCCCACAATTTCAGTTTGTTTTGCCAATCGCTTTTGTAGCTTAACCTGACCAAAAAATATACTTCCAGTTCTTCATGCAGTTTTAAGTTGTCATTTACAAACTCTCTCTACATCAATAAAGTCTTTAACCTATTTTTTTGCTGTCATCATCATCAGCTTATCACCTTTCAGACTTCCGCAGATATGCGACGATGCTATAAGATGTAGATACTTATCCGTAGATCAATTTCTAAAAGAAATAGCTTTCACATTGTCTTGTTACGCCTTCCAGCGGATGCCTTCCAGATGTACAAATCAGCCACAATATTTACCGGTTTCCTAGTAAGGCTCTGCCAGGTGAAGTGCAGGTCTGCGATGGTGGCGGGCACGGGGACCACGAAGTTCAGAGCGTACTCGTTGATCTGACCGTCCCGCACGTAGAACAGCTCTGCTGTAAGACCTGGAGACAATGGAGATGGAGGTTATTAGTGACTCAAGAACTTCAAGTAGATAGGCACCACAATCGAAATTGGAAATATAAAGTTGAGACTGTAGGGTAGCTAAAATGCGAAAACCTTTGAAAATTTAAATCATATATCTAAATTTTGCCCGCCTACCAACGGATAGATTTCCAAGGGGAATTATATTCCCCCCCGCTCCTGAACTTGGGTTGTGAACGTTAGATAGGCAGTCACGTCATGTGAAATAATGGTATTCAGCAGTATTCCGTTAGTCAGGTAGCCGACCCAAATATAGTAGGGAAGGGTTGCGGATAAATAAAGAGAGACATTGCGACCCTATAGGCAGCTGAAGGAAACCGGGTGGGTTTTAGTCTATAAAAATCTGACACGCCCTCCTGCTCCACCTGAGCAGGGCAAGTTATTTGATGATTTCCCCCCAAAAAAAAAGCATAGTAGGGAAAAGATTGATTGGAAAATTGTAGTCAATATTGCGGATTGTATGGGTTTAAGCTTATTATGTTATACGAACCGATATTATATTTCCATACATAAAAATCCAACAAGACCTATCAAAACGGTTTGTTATTTCCTTTTATTGACTTCCCTCAATTACACAATACGAGAAATACGACGCCAGTCAGTCTGCCTACTTCCAAAGCTTCTCTAAGCACCGAATCTATTGAGAGTTCACAACAAATCAGTACGCGTCAATATCGAATTCGAGGCAAAAAGTTTTGTACGCGAGCGTACAATGAGGCGGCGAGATCAAAGAGCTACCTCAAAGAAGCCGCGAACGACGCCCGCGCCACCTGTCCACAAATCATGAGAACCTGGTTTAGAGAAAAAAAACTTTCATGGCCATAAACTGACTACTGAGAGGTTTTTTTGCGAGCGAAATTTCGTTTGAATAAGTTGAGGAAAGTTTCTGGAGTTGAGTCCTATCTTTCTTGAGATAAACCTTGGAGATTTGTGTCTGAGTTAGAGCCACCAGTAAAGTGCTAGACAATTCATTTAATATTTTATGTCTTCCATAAAAGTAAAAACACTTTCATATCTCTCTTATTATCTTCCCCGTGGTGTAAGGCCAGTTTTAAGTGCACACAGGCCAAATTGGAAACTCTTGAAGGCACTTATAAATAATAACAAGTGGGGTTTCTTGATTGTAATATTGTTAACCCATTGCAGACGGGTCTTCGTTTATTTTAAAGCTTACCCGTGATTGCATGTGGCGAATAATTATAATGAATTTGCGTCGAGTTATTAAAATTTTCATGCCTATGAGCATTTCACGTTCTCCGCGAAAGGTGGATAGTCTAACGCTAATTAAATATTTTATGGAGAAGGTATTACTTTTCACATCGTAAAACTAACAGGGCACTATAAAAAAAAATACTTATTTTTAGCAGTTCAACTAAAACCCTGAGAGCAGTGGTCGCCCAGTGGTAACACTGGTAACGGCCACGACTTACAAGTTGTAGGTCGTGAGTTGAAATCCAAGCCGCGGCTTTACTTTGTGTAAATTATTTCATCACCACTGTTCTCTAAACGGTGAAGCATAACATCATGAAGGAACCGGAATGTCCTAGAAACAAAAAATCGAAGACATGTGACATCCATCAACCCACATTGGGCCCGCGTGGTGGATTACGGCCCACACCTTCTCACAGAGAGGAGGCCTGTGCCCCAGCAGTGGGAACATTATATATAGACTGATGATGAACTGAAACCCATCCAAAAATAACAACTTATATAAATTGCTTTCGGGACTGGTTTGACGGCTGGCTGGTTTGCGTGTCTACCGAATTCAGAAGCCTACAATTTGGTCAAAAGGTAAGTCGACAACCAGTCTCCTGTTCAAATAACCTAACGAGCTACTGTACCCACAAATGAGTTATGTCTGTCATACTGTAGATAACCACCACCTAATATGAGCTTCCTGCGACGAAGTCGTTTCTCCGAAGTCGCGCAGTTATTATACGTGTCTCGTTAAGGACCGTATCATGTTCCAACATCATTAACTTTATGATTTTTATGAACATTTTTTTGGTATCAAGTTACTCCTGGAGTTTATGTCAATACCGTCGTAATATCCTTGAGAATGTCCTCTTTGGGTGTGAAGATACAGAAAGATAATTGAATTAATAATAATTGAAATGCGTCAACGTTGCCAAAATGAGATGTTGCTCAACAATAACTAACACCTACAGTTAAATTAACACAATACAGAAAAAAAGTCTCTGTCTTTTTACGACTACGTAGGTACATAATTGTATTATTTATTTTTACGTCCCGCTAATAATTATTATGCTACTTGCCTAATGTCATCATCCCACCTTTTCTGTGGTCTGCCTCTTTTCTTTTTACCTTCTCTAGGGTACCATCGTGTCACAATTTTGCTCCATTTCTCTTGGCCTCTTATCACGTGCCCTGCCCATTGCCATTTGAGTCTTTTGATTTTAGAGAGACATTAGGCAAGTAGCAGGAGTAACATGGAATAGAGTGGCCAAAGATAGACGGGAATGGAAAAGGTTGGAGGAGGCCTTTGTCGATTGGCAAACAGACCTACAAAAAATAATTAAGTATTAGAATAGAATAGATTAAGATTAGTTTAGATACAAAAATATATTTGAATATCAATACTCATAGTTTTTAAATCTTAATACTTTGTAAATAGATACTAAGTTGGTCTGAATAAAGGGCTTTATTATTATTAATAATTATTAATATTATGAATACTTGATTAAAATATTAAGTAAGGAAAATAAAAAAGCGTCCACCTCAAAATACATTTACATTTGTTGGAGGTGTCATAATCGTAAACAAGTTTAAATATTGTGACCGGTTCTATCACAGGAGCAGGATCCTTGCAGCAGTTATGACGGCCACGTTATTAACACTATTATCATAAAATAATAACGTCCTATCTAAACACACGAGTAAGTACACAGGTATGCATGCAAATGAGGTTCCGAAACAGGCGTCGATGCGATTATATTAATAATTTTAACGCTTTTAATGGATATTTGTTTATTCGTGGCGCGATAAAGGCGATTAACAGCTAACGAGTGACGATAAAGAACGATATAATTTGCATACGCGGTAGGAGTGGACGATATACATCGATGTTTTAAAAACACTCGATTCATCGATTTATTCGATGTTTTTTTTTAATTTGTCAACATCGATGTTTTTTATTCGATGTATCGAAGAGACAAACCTACTTTATATGTATACTTTGTAACAAGTTTTAATCAAAATTCAAAACCTACTATTGAATGTTGTATTTAATTGTGGCTGAATGCTCCCATCTCCCATGCCAAAAAAAATTATAAAAAAATGCAAAAGTCCTCTGTCGCTTCACTTACTCATTTACGGAAAAGAAATTAAATACTCGTAACGAGTGCATCTATGTATACTATGTGTGTTCTCAAAGCTTTTTGATTTGTTAATATGTACTTGTTTTATTATATACGCCACATTCATATCTAACTTTTGTTAAAAAAAACAATCGATATACGGGGACAAATTATTTAAGGATGTGTAGTACATATTTTAAGATATATCAATATAACATCGATGCCATTATTCGTTGCGTTAAATCGAAAAAAAACATCGATGTTTTTTTCAAAGTCCACCACTATATTACGCGCCGCGTGCGACGTGCTACGGACGACGACATCTCGCGACAAATCGCTGCGACAGAATTTTATCGCACCGTTGTTTACGACTGTCTCTTTACACTATATTAAGCAATTTTTTTTTAATTGGCTCTTTGATTTGAGATGTTATTTATTGATTCAAAGATTTTACAAGGTTTTCTCGATATTGCGATACAAAAATCTGAGATAAATTTAAAATGATAAAGATCAAAACGTTGTGCTAATATTTTATGTAAATATTAAACAACTGACTTTTAAATCCATAAATATTTCTCTTAATATTCAGATGATCCAAACGAACTTAATAACATACATATTAATAATGCATAATATTTATACGGTGATAAATTATTTATAGTTTAACAAAATGATTATAAAACCGAATCGTGGTACAATAAAGAGGTTGAAGAACTTTCTAATAGAACACCTAATTTATTAACAAATTCTACAACCGGTGTTGCTCGCTTATCTGTTGGAGATATCTCACAAAGTTAAGCCAATACCTGAATACAGTTTTAATAGATTGTTTCCACGAAATCGAAGTTCGGTATGGTAGCTTAGGGAGTGGGACAGCCAAGAGTTATCTCCAACTTTTACGAGAGGCTATAAAAAATAAATACGTATGACATAAAGCTGTTCTGTTACATTCCCACATAGTAATAAGCAGCGGGAGTGCTACCGTGCGCGGCGCCTTTGAAGTTGCGGCGCAGCAAAAAGAACTACTTGATACGACAAATAACTAGAGATAACCGGCACCCGCCTCCTCCGGCGCCCGCTTTTTTCTGCTTATTCAAACTAATTCCCGACACGCTAACGGAGCTTAGCCTCTTATCGCGGATTCCTACATGCCTCGCCACCGAAATTCTATTAATAAAATTTAATAAGTTGAATGCCAACAAAATGGCGCGCGATCCGCGAACGCCTCACTATTGACGCATTCTACATTCGCACCTCCGAATAAAGCCTTCATTACAGTCGTACAAAAACCCATTTGTGAAGAATAAAATAGAAAGACGCACAATGGACACCTTGATATTTCGTATAGAAAGTTCCCCTTCGAGGAATGGATGTAAAGATTTTAGGGCACAACAGAAGCTTTATTGTGGAATTATGCGGACGAGGCGTGCGAGGAAATAAAACAAAGTGCAAAGGTGTCGATGAAATATAAAGGTGAGAATAGGGACGTGCAAATGTGTAGGCAAACATCATAACAGTCGATTTTTATTTGATCAGGTGACTGCAGATCTTTATCTGCAGAATTTACTACTTAACATAAAAACGGAAAACTATATAATCTTCAATTAAGAGCTCAGCGTTAATAAAATTAATAGCAAACGAGCCTTTCTAAAATAACCATAAACTATAAATCAGCCAAACTCGTTTCGGATAACGTATTAATAAATAAATGATAAATCGCCGCTGTAATCCCTAATCCTAATTAATTAGTCGATAAAATTTATACAACGGTACATCACTACACTATAACATAGAGTTGCGCGTTTATGAAATGCACTTCAGTGGTCGACGCGGGGGTACATTTCATAGGCGGGGAAAAATGTCGTCGTTTATTATTTCTCCAACACATTTGCATTATGAAGTACATTTTGTACGTAGGGAACCTACAAGCGGCCGGAAAACCGCTAAATAAATAACTGTTTAACATTTTACAGCATTACCACATCCCATAACGACGTGTGATAATAGATGCCATAAAACACAGTAATGTGCTAAGAATAGATAGTGGACGTAAAATTAAAAACGTTTTAGGTAGTACAGGTTGCAACAGAGGTGATATCATACGTGTTTTCAACGTTAATGGTGTGAAGTATCGAGAATGGTTATCGGCAGCTGGCTCTTTGGTCTTGTATGAACTTTTAACTAAGAAGTTTCAACGCTACCGTGTCTATCTGAAACTGTTTTAGAAACAAGATATTCTCAGCACGGTGCGTCTCCAAGATACATTGACATTTTTGTGAGGTGACATTTAATTATCCTGCATCCAATACAAAGTTTCCATTACTCAGAGCCCAGGCGCGCTGCTAGACAGAATTAGCCGATTATAAATCTGCGACACCAGCACATGACACGAACCAAATTTGTCGCCTTAATTGTAAACAGCTATAAAATATGGGCTCGCAATGCGCTCGAGATAGTCGATTTGCTCGTAAAAGACGCTCGTAATCGGTTATTTATCGATACTATATCGATGTTCGTAAAAAGAGAACATGTTCCACACACATCCTGACATGGATTGTAAAAGTTACGAACAATTTTATGTTTCTGCAACAATAACTTGTTATTTCTCAGAAACGATATAACCAAAGAACTAAATAATAACGATTTATTTTATGCAATACACACATAAAAGTTGTCAAAATAAAAAATGTGGGAGGACAAAACTGATAAAACGAAAAGGTTTCGTGACCAATTTGGATGTGCAAAAACTAACAAAGACCCTTTAAAAAAATAAATTGACTACATTATCGACAATTGAGGACCGCACGATTCACCGCATAGTGGAGATAATAAAAAGGTAATATATCGCGTTACATTACATGGCAATTGGACCGTATATAATTGCGTAATAGCATTTGTCGAAAAAATGGTAGACAGAAGTGTAGTCAGGTGTAAAACTTTGAGGTTTTCGGAGTCAGCGTGCCGGAAGTGAGGTGGGGTAATGCGATCCACCATTGTTCGACTGTTCGTCCGCCAGCCTGCCTGGGCTTTGTCCCTAACAAGATTTGGACGAACGTCTTGCCATCAGAGAGCAAGCGACACAAAAGCCTGTGAAATTAAAGTCTGTAGAAACGAGAGGCGCGAAGAACTCACTTTATTTTTATAGATACCACGAAAAAAAATCAGCCAGCCTTTTTATTGTGGAATAAATATGAAAATAAAATGTTTTTTACACTTTTTGTCCGTTTGTTATCCCATGGAAGATTAAAACAAAGGGCTTAAGATTTAACTGCTTTTTGTCAATTTAAAAGTAAGTAGTGACTGGAAAGCATCGTTTCTAGAAATTCAATCTGCAATATTCTTGTAAAACAATTCGTTTAATAGGTAGCGAGTCTATTTATTAAGCTTGATGCTAGAGTACGGGAGAAAATCGAATAACCATATAAAATGAATGGAATGGAGTTGAAAGAACTGTGCTTGGAGTTGTAGGTCTAATATATTTATTATTTTAAACTTCATGTATAATTATAGTGGTACATACGCGGATTTAACACAACAAGGCATTCTCTACCAGTCAACTATTTAGAAACAAAATGTTTAAGAAAAATTATACAAAAAAAAAACAAGGTGGTCCTTCATTGCGTCAAATTACTATCCTATGGGAAATAATAAAGTAAGCTCTGAGTTTTCCTCAATAAAATCAAGACGCAGGCTTCTAGGGGGCGCGGGAGATGTAGACAACATCTTGCGAGTAGATAATGTGCAATAATCACCAGCATCCCTCACCGTCGCGCCCTTACATGTGCCATTTACCCCCAACCTCCCCTTCCGTTTAATTACACAGTGATGCAGCAACACGTGCATTCATTAAAACAATTTATTAAATTAATCAGAACACACACAGCAATTGAAACCAATTTAAAAAAACAATAAAACACTGCTGTCTTCGTAAGTTCGCAGTTCGCACACTTTATTAAAACAAATTGCAGTTTTATTGCAACGATTAAAACCAAAGACTATCTTATCAGCGGATCAGCAAATTACGCAAACAGAAATCTTAAAAAAGTAACAGGGATAAATATGTAATGAATTAATTCGAATGAAAACGACCAATTAATTGAGGTATAATCACCAATAAGTGTGATATGCGTGCCATCGTCCATATCAAGTAAATTGGCAGCGGTTTTTCTTTTATTTCAAACAAGTTCTGTCGACTGGACTGCTGGTGGGTGTACATTACTGTACATTGCTGGTAATGATGTAGACGCCGTTTAAATTAGCCGAAAGCTGCCAGCGATACTCGAGTCGTTTGATTGAATAGTCGAAAGAAATTTTAAAAATATCCCGCAGCGCATTGGCGCGTTGATTGATGCGTCTTTTTGCCCGCGTGCCCCTCAGACGTAATCCCGACGAATTAGTTTGACAGTCGGAATCTTTTCCTGACTTTTTGCCTGTGGGTGCCACTCTACCACATGTTTATTGAGATTCAGCCTCTAATGATGTGCAGCGATACGGAAACAGTGTCGATTATTTACAGCTTTGTGATATTTGTCTAATTAACTATAAGTTATGTTATATTTACATGCGGGCAGGAGAATGTCGGCTGTTGTACTTTGAGCAGCAATTATCAAGCGTGCGTGCGTTAACGATATTATAAATAAGTGTAGTAATCAAATAAACTGTGTGTTTACGACGAGCAAGGCGAAGTGCTGTGCGGACAGATCTACGAGAGGTAGTAGTGCAGAGCACCTGACGCTGAATTATTGCGGATACGTAAACATTACCGTTACATTCACGTAAGTACGCTATATTACGAACATATGGAACATCAAAACAAACTCGTCTTGTGTTTAAGCTGTATTGAGATCAGGTAGATGGCGAAAGGCTAAGGTTACCAAAACTTACTGTACGTCGTGTGAAATTTGTAAATATTTCGTTGTAATACCGTATACGATACTCTGCCCGAGTTCAAAAGATTCAATGGCGGTTTATTGATACAGGTCATCAAACACCTTACTCGGTTCGGAAAAATACCAATAGCTTGAACCAAGTTCGAGTTTTTTACCTGACCAACTATTCCACAGTACAATTCAAACCTTGAATGGAATTCCAGACGAAATTCAATGTTGATCTCTCGACAATATACCCTAGAAGATTTGCCAAAAGCTACGTCGGCAGAAGTGTGAAAATTTATGACATCACGTGCGGGAGGAAATTAAGTTCAACTTAGTTATGACTATGAGCTCCTCCGCTCATGTGATATTTATAACTTTACACTACTTAGGCTGAAGTCTTGTGTAATAGACGAAATTCACGACATCCTTACGGTAACTTCCAGACAAGCTGTTCCATATTATTGCTCACTGATGCAATAGAGAACTCTAAAATTAAAATAAGTCTGATTTCATAAAATTGTAAGCTGTCTGATATACCTACTCTAAATTGCATGAGCAAAGCCACAAGTTTACAGAAAGCGATAAGTAGGCCCCCATTTCAATCTAGTTGTCAGAATATTTGCTTGTACCGAGATCAAGCTAATCCCAGTCTAGTTACGCGAAGCAGACCACACGAAGTCGTGACCACATAACGCGACCAGCGTCCACGCTTCGTGTCCGCCCGCGGACCACAAAAACCGCAACTAGAACTTAGCACCGCTACTCCGCTAGTCCGCCATGGCTTTGGGTAACACTCTAATAGCGACGCTGAAAGATTAAATTGCCTGTCTCTGCAGCTTTAAACGAAACATGAAACTCATACAAAAAAGTAACCCATTTCACTCGGCAGCTCGAGGCCTGCGATATGACAAACAGCACGTAAACTAGAAAAAAACTGAACACGAACGCAATCGTGACGTGTTTGTAAATGTTGCCAGATTATAAGCAACCCCTCCGCATGAATTTGTGTCTTGTATCGCTTATATACCAATTAGTGAGTCAGTCCACGTGCACGACAGTACACACGACGACGAATTTCTCGAGCTTATCTGTTTGATTACCACAATCCTTCCGAAGAGGTTATCGCACGGTAGCCCTGCTGTTAAAATCGATGCCTTATCGCCCGATATGATTTATTTTTGAATTATCATCACTCGATAAGAAATACGTGTACAAATATCCGTTGGCTACTGGTTTCCATTTATTTGGGAAAATGACTCGCATCGTCAGATGTACAAACAAACAGCTGTACCGGACGAGGGGCCACCGCGTTCCTGAAAACTCCCATTAGTTTGTGTCAGGGCAATTCAAATAGAAACTGTGTGCGGAGTGGAGGTGTCCAATAACAAAACACACGAACACGCTTGTCAAACAACGCTCACCAAATATTATCCGACCGCCACACTGTATTATGTCGTGGATTTGTACTAACACGACCACTGTGCGGGACAGAAGCACGACGCGGCGACTGTTTGCACTCGAACTTAGAAAGGTTATTACAACGCTCACCACGACGAAAATATTACACGGAACGGGCAAATACTTTTTTCACATTTGACATCAACTGTGCGTCTGTTATTTGTGTAGGAAAGAAATAAAATGAAAAGAAGGAAAACAATACGGACGGGCAGTTTAAAAAATCGTCTGTTGAACGAAGGCTTGAAGGGAGCAGTTTGTGAAGTGCTCTCGACGAGGGCTCTCCAAACGAGCGTCGACGCCAGCCAGCGTGCTCAACCTGCCCTGTTTACACCGGCGAACACCTACGTATCGTATCATATACACTTGTAAACCTGAAGCACGGAATTATAAATTCCACGTTAAGGACGTCTCCGCGCCGAGCCAGCGGATCCAAGACCATTAAAAACACGTAATTGAACACCGGACCCCATCAAATAAATTAAAGGCAATCGCAAAAGAATCGCACACACGATCTGGAATTATCGAGTTGGCAACCGTTCAGAATATAATTTGATCCGCCGCCGCCGTCAGTCATAATGGAAATCATAAAATTTAAAACATCGCCCGTAAAGTAAACAATGGGCAAAAAGAGCAAAATTTAAAATTGGTGGGTGTAAGCGAGGCCTGCCCTCCGGACTCGGGTGCCCTGCCGCGTACTCGTGTTATTTCTCATCTCAGCTCTTATAAAATAAAACTTTAAATAGGTATCAAAAGCAGCAAGCCGGTGGTTACCGCGTGAATTGTGGCGGAATTCTCGGCTTCAGCGAGAATTCACAAACTCACTTGTAAAGTGAAGACGTTTGAAACACTTTTATTTCTAGTTCTTGAGCTGGCAGAGATCATTTTAATACGAGATTACTTTCCTGGAGAATTTTAACTTCAGTATTCTTTAACCACATAGGAATCTAAACTATGTGCCCTCAAACGAAGGTTATTTTTTGTTTCTCAAAACTACAATACAACCGAAGACCATACCAAAAAACGGGACTTCGTTATCTGTCCGTTTATACAGCCCACAATTTCTATAACAAGGTATGCAACGAGCAAGTGTAGAGGATGAGGTTATTTAGCTATTTAATTACACGGTTTTCCACGCCTTCCGTCACGGGACAGTTTCCGGGCAGAGCGACAATGCTCACCGCGCCGATCACAAATTGGATGCGCCGCTCACTAACTAGCCGTGTTCGGTGCCCAACAGACCAGAACAAGATTGGGCAATCAACACTAACTACAAATGATCGGGTTTATATCACTCCAGAGCCTACCATTACGAGCGACGCGCTTGAATATTAACCAGCTAGATAACTACACGATGGATATCCAACAGACGTGTAACGTTAGTAGCTAGTTAATTCAAATGTGAGAATGTTTAAATATGCGTGTGATTCGAATCGAATAACAAACAAAACAAATTCAATTAATTTCCCAGCCATCGCCGCAGGATAACATCTGTTTTGAATATAAAATACACCAACACGTACCGTCGTCCCTTGTTCAAACCCCAATAAAAATGAGACCCACACAACTGACTATAACAAAAAACAATACATAAAAACGCCTACACGTACGTACATCTTAAATTTTGATCTAACGACCCTGAAGGATCCATTATTATTAATAAATCGATGTCTAAATAAAACATACGGGCAACATAAAAATATTGAATAAAAAAGGAGGATAAGATTTTTTTCGAATACGAGACATTTATTAACACGGACGCGCAGTGGATCGAGATAAAACAAACATGGCGGGCGGCGCGCGCGCATATAAACATGGAGTTTATCGTGGGAGGCTGTCACAACACGCGCCCATTGGGCATCGCTGACGCACCGGTGAAAGCTAAGGAGACACCCTACGATATAAGACGAGATGATATTATCTCACACTTACATTTCAAGCCTACGCATCGCCTACCTCGACATCATTTTAGTGGACACAACTTCAGATTCCAATATTTCGATAATCATTAACACACTTTGATAGTCATCAACTTCATGAATCGTTGGGCATCAGCCACAAATATTTACCGTATCGAATACCTTTCTAACTTACTAGCTTTCGCCTAAAACTCAAGTCCCGGCTATCACAGAGATAATCAGATTTCCGTAGCCGCCGTAGTTAACTGATTGTAAGAGTTTTCGATCTTTAGGAAGGTTTTTTTTCGGTTTACTACTCTCACATGTCGAAATAAGCACAACTTATGCAACCAGAGTTTGAATAGATAAATAAACTACATTTCAAACTATCACCACTAGAGGAGAACCAATTAACTTCATAAATAGCCTATTCAAACGTAACAAGGTTCCAACAGGGCGGAAAAAGCGGCGCGGACGAGGCGTTTATCAACAAAACAAAACAACAAAGAAACGAGTCGTGATCTCCATCACAGATCCATCATCGAGTGCCGGCTGCTAAGATGGATTGCCCGTATTATCCCAACAAGCACCTCCGGATAACCGACCGAGTTTCAATTGCCGACAATCTGTCCAAGTCACCTCTTTGTACAGGCGGTTCAATTTTGCTTGAAGGTATAACTAACAAGGATGGCTTGTTTCTAGAAATGGCAATAATAACAACGTCCCCGTGAGATCTATCTGGTGTCTCAGTCTCAGTGTTACGGCAAGTGATTTACGTTTACCGCATATAGATTGCTGGTATATCCGCAACAATGAACCCTCGTGCATCGCGCACAGCTGCACTTCCTGCGAAACGTTTGCCTTCATTTAAAAAATATTAAAACTCTAACTTTACATCAAAAGACTTCTTGAGTCAGTATTTTAATTAAGAGTTCTAATTAAGAATTATGAATGAGTTAATTGATATTATGACTTGGGAACGACGAGGGGAATCCACCCGTCGCAGGAGATGTAACCATAACTGTATAATAACAGCATGCGGTGTCTATAAATCAGAATTAAGGACGTAACCAAGGGAGATTTAGTTTTCGGCGTCAATTAAAGCCGACTCGAAAACAAACAGGACCGCAGCCACGCCTCTCGTTTCTTTTTTCAAAGCCTTCGGCGAGTCCGAGAATAATTCCACCTGGTTGCTGCCCATTACAATTAGACGGACCTCTTTTAAAGTTGCTACCGGTTCTAACATAACCGTCAAACAACACGAGTCACGAAAACACTGGAAAAAATAAATAATAATTGCGTACCAGACCACGCAAGGTTGCGAACTACGATCAGTTAAAACGGTAGCGTTCCAAAAACAACAGCTAAAAAGCGAATTACAAACGAAAATAAAAACCAAATACGCGGCGGTCTCGCCAGTGTAAAAAGTAAAAAAGTTATGCAGTAGATTTTTAAATGATCAGGAAAGTAGAGGTCCTACCAATCGTTCTGAAGAAAAGAAAGAATTAAATCCAGTCGTTAATGAGGGAACATGTAGAATGTAGGAGTCTGAACAGTCTCCCGTGAATTATCTGATGCTCTAAACGAGAGCGGGTCTAATGCTAACCGTCGACCTTAACAACCCAAACAAAACCGCACATTTTGATTACAGTACCCACGGGCGAATGTGGAAGAGGTATTAGCATACTAGTCAATATTAATCTTTCGCACGACCCCGCTACACTGGCGAGCTGGCAAATAAAAACATGCAGTAAAAGAGAAAAGTAAACATTTCCATACGGAGTATTCTCGTAAAGATTTCCGAGTTGGAATTGAATTTGCATTTGCAAAAAGTGTGTGCGAGGCTTGGTGCGCCCACACCTCGCTCACATTAGCTCGCACACTTGCATTCCTCTTTATAGCCATACGACACGTCCCCACACGACGACCAGCTAGCTACACGACAGACACAGAAAACTTTTCCATAATTTATACATGAGGTATAAAGTTGGTATAAAATGCAGCTGCGACGGTAAATCCATATTGACTTTTATAGCACATTATTTGCATGGGTTTTATGTCTTTTTTTCTTCCAGGTAGAAACGTGACCGTAGAGCGGAGGCGAGCATTTCCCCGATCACGACGGTGCGATGCAATCAGACGACAGTGGGACACTCGTACATGGTAATGTGGGCACAGCGCACGAGATCCACGATAGACTCGACAGACACAATTAACCTAGCAACCCTGCATACCTCGTTAGTTTTAACGTTCTTTAAATCTAACCAGTATTTGAAGACTGCTGATTGACTTGAGATTAGGGTTCTAGAACTAGACCTTGGAATTTAACTACTGGATATCAGTACTCTATAATATTACGCGTTTGGCAATGTTTCGGAAGCTTTTATCTCGTTAAGATGGGTTTTAATGAGACATACGTCTTGAATGATGTGATGATATCATAATTATAATATAAAAATTCGATCATTCATCAGGAAATGTTTATTTTCACTCATTATCATTACCCAATAACGTAAATCATTTACCAGAAACCTCATTAAGCTTATTAACACCATCGCAATCTGAACTTAATCCGACATGTATGAGGCGAGGAAATGACGTACGGTGGTACTGCAGCCATCTTTTAAAAATCTACACGCGGCCATAACGAGTCGAGTTACGAGCGGTTAAATAAACGCAGTCTCCCATTGCTGCCATTAATACGTACGATTGCCTCGAACCAACTGAGCCAGAAATAAAAGTTCAACCCGAACGTGAACGTAATCGTATTGAGGGACATTACGAATTAAGGAAATGAGTTTTATGAACGTTCCGCTATTAAATAAAATACAATAAATAAATCCAAACGTTTATTTTGTACTCCATTGAGACTTTCTTGAATATCAATTCGACAAAATTGTGGGAATTCATAAGAACATACATTTCGACGCAACTCAGCCACATTTTATACAAATTCTGAATTCCTTCGTTAAATTCCCACAATACGATTGAAACTAGAATTGAATCGTAGTTTGGGTACGAGTATGACCAGCTTTAGCATATTGTAATAACGACCTCTAGTAACCAAATATTAGTCCACGCGCACCTACGAACGGATTCAACCAATATTTGTTCTCTACAACTGCTTCCCAAAAGTGTATTTTCTTATTCAACAACTTCTACCGTTCAACGCCCGCGAGGGTGTTACGATGTTTGACTAACCTGCCTCCACAAAGCACACATTAACTTCTCATGAAGACAGCTTTGCTTTACTTAATTAAACAGAATCAGTTTTTCTTTTATGTTTTCGAAAAGCTACTTGGCAATAAATTCAACATAACCCACAAAATTTACAGGCATCTTAATAATACGAGTACATTCCAGATGAAAATAAAAAATCTAGTTACTACGTCGGGTGATCGGGACAACTGGGTAATGTTTATTTACTTTCTTAATAAAATAAGCATCGGACACAATAACCAGTTTGGGAGCCAAATGTAAACAAAACTAGAGGATCAGCCAGGGTCGGTCCCCAGGGATCGTATTGACAAATTCGTATGTGTATTTTATTGATTCAAAAGTGACTAGACGCTATTGGACGAATGCTAGGAACTCACAGCGCATTATAATAACCCTTACTAGAAGTCAGAATGTAAATTTTGGGGCATGCGGGTCCTCGCAGCGGGCCCTGCGCCGCGGGAGGTCAGGCAACAGAAACACCATGACTCGACCCATCTCTACGCCATGCTGCGAAACATACGAATTCACTTTAAGACATGTTAAGATTTTCTGTCCAAATCAATCTGTGTCATACTTTTGGTTTCTTAGAGTCCTGTCTAAACAAAGTAGAGGTCCAAACAAACGTCACATGATGCAGTTTATTGTGATGCAAAGATAACGTAAGATGTCATTTCACGCTGTTTTAGGACAGTGTTTGGGTGGTCGCTCCTTTTATAAAGCTCTTATGGGTTAACCAAATAAATCGTAACAACCTCTCCAGAACTTTAAACAATAATACCCTAAGAGATTGTCTTTCCTGTCCACAGATTTGAGGAACACCTATGCATTAGCAATAAACTTGGATTTTCATTGGAAAACATAAATCCAGGGACACTTTCGTTATCCATCGACGATAAAACGTAAGTGTTCATTCGTCAATTCTACGACAGAGACCTATAAAATGTTATTATTTAGGAGCTCATAACTGGGAAGATTTACTGATCATAAAAAGGTGAGGTGACCACATCCTCGTATAAATAAGAGTCCCTTTATTCATTGTTGGTCCTAGAGGAGTCTCAAGTGCCAGTGCGCCGTTGACCAAGTCTTCATTTAGAGGCACATGATGGATATGTTCGAGTGGCAGCCATATCCGGTGCAAGCAAATTTAACTCCGAATAGCCTTGTTTATTCAGGGGTGCACTGAACCATTAAAGCTCAGTTGAGTCGTAACTACGTCGACCGCGTTAAATTCTTCAATACTATCATAATGCTCAACTTTAATTGCTTTCTTACGAACCCATAAAAATCTAAAGTGGCTGCAGTTCAATATTTACGACTACGGTTTAAATTTTAAGCGTAACGTTATTAAATCGAAACAATTACCACATTAAGGAACAGAATATCCATTGTTCAGTTCTAACTAGTGCAAGTTATGGTGTAACATGAATATCGGCACTATAAATTAAAGCTATTTTTAATGCCAAAACGTTTAGGGTTTTATCGACATCCATAAACTTAATCACAATAGGGCTTGTGGCAAAAAAATTAAATACAGTCGCGACCCCATTGATTAATTTGTTTCACCATTACAATTCTCTTCACGGGCCACAAAAATGTCCCGGTAGAGGGCATCGCAGCCGAATTTCGGGCATTATTTATGGTGTGCCATTCTCTTCAAAGGACTGTATGATTTACAGCCGCCGTACAAAAGCCTCTGCCTTATTATGACGTGCTGGCCGTGCATTGTGCCAGCATATTTATTCGTCCGATTGTGCGCGATGTTTGTTTATTTTCGGTCCTTCTTCGTAAATACAATATTGTCACAAAACTACGACACAATTGAGTGGGACCATATTTCACGGTCCTTAATTACGACAATGTGAATTGAGAAAATGCCAATGGTTTTGCCAACAAAGCACATTTAGAAACGTTTGTGATTTAAGTAGTCTTTTAAAATTGTACAATCAAGGTAAAACATTGGGTTCTGGACAAGAACTAGTTAGGAGAGATTGGATGGTCAAACAAAATGAGTAGATACCAGTTATCCGTGAAAATACTTAGAGTTATCGAGTTGTTAACTAGGAAAAGAATGGCGTTCCATAATGATAGTATGTGGTATCGTGTTTAGAAGTGATTAGCACCACGCACAAGCTAAGCGGGAGTGTACACACAGACAGAAACTGGGAGAGGCAGGTTCGCTCGGTGCTGACGCCAGCCATGTTTGCTCCCGCGCCCACAGGCCCGTGTGTGTGGTCCCTATTTTATATTATAAATAACCAACAACCAAAACAGGAGTATTTATTTACACAGAAGTAAATAATGCTTTCTCGATCAGGTCGAACATAAAACCCTTCACTCATTAGGTAGCACACAGTCATACTAAGTTTACGACGTGTGAAGTTCTAACATGTTAATGTGTCTTCCTTCACACTGTCTCTAAGTGCATTAAACAATTTAGATAATGTCTCCGAGGCGCAAAAGCTTTGCGAATATTCAAAACATAACGAAGCTTTTAGTAGCGCAGTGCCGTAGAAAGAGAATAACAGCTTTGATTTGTTTAATAATGTGCGTAAACACACATAATATTCATTACATTAGACGCATTTATTTGCACATTCTCTCTTAAAGCAGAGCTCGGTCGCGTGCGCCACCCGGCCGCCTATTCAATTACGCTGCGTAGCCAACTAAATTGTCACAGCATTATCCCTAATGGCACATTTTTGAGCTCCCACAAACACAAAGGAAATATAAAATACTAGTCGGGTGCCATCACTACGGGAGTTCTAATATTGTGCGCGTCGCATCATAGTCGCGCTGCGAGATACTTCCTTCGTGGGCTATTAAAGCAGTCATTAAGCATTGGACGTGGGATTATGGGTCAGCCGGTAATCCTTCGCCCCAAAACAAACACACATCTCATCTTTAATAGCCGAACAAAAACAAAAATGAGCCGTAATGTCATTAGCTAAAACGTTAACGAGTGCCCATGTCGAGGCGGCTGCTATTTCGGTTTAGGCACATTCCACGCGCTCGTATATCATCTATCATGGCCGGAGAACTGTCAGGCTTTAAACTGAGCTTAAACTGGGTTCGGTGCTGCTCGTCAGCGGTGGCAGTTGATGGACGCGTCGTGACGGCTCGCCGACGTTCGCTCAGCCGTCGCCGGGACGGCACAACATCTGACCTCTCTCTATCTACGGCACAATGCTACATGCGCTACTGTGTTGTGCATTACTCGCGGTAATTGTGCTAGTTCTAATCATCGAGTGGCGGAAGCATCTCGTCGGGCGGCCGTTGCACCTTGCTCGCTAGTGACACATTTTTCAGGCGCATGCTCATTGTCCTAGTCTGGAAGCACTCCCCCATCCTCCCAAGATAGTTGTGCAGTTATGGGAATGAATGAAGAATAACTCTACAGATTGAGTCCACACACTATAATGATGGTTATTGAAGCGAATGTTAAAACGAAATAGAAAAATCTTTAGAACTTATAAAAATTGTTTAAAAGTTGAGAATTAAAAATTACTCAAATACAAACATAAAAGCAAACAAATCAGAACGAAAAAATTCTAAACACAGAGGGTCACACAAAAGCGACTGCGTGCGACTTGCGCTGGCGCAGCATCGTGCTTCGCTGATCGATCGAAGCTTTTTGTCGCGTTGACATCTCCATCCATTCGGGCAAATTGCCACGCGGGCACAAACCGAGGTGTGATTGAGAGGTCGACCCTCGCCGACGCCCGAAACCATTATTTTGAATATGTTCAACTATCGATCACGCGGAGAAAAGTAATTTTAGAACGTTGATCTTTCCACGTGATATGTGCCGCGTACAGCACAAAGATTTTTCATTGTCAGCTCGACATATGAACGAGCTTTCTACGCGTTTTTTTTGTTACCAATGCCATGCATAATGTATGGTTCATAAGGTTGAAATGCAGTTTTGAGATTACAATATGTTTTATAACTCACGAAAACTAGAATAAAGAATGGTTCAACTAGCTTTTTCACATGATCACACAAAACCTCTTATCGAAAACTGTAGTTCTTGACCTTAGCCTGAAAACAACAGATTTCTCACCAGATTAAACCTATCGACTAAGCGCCAGTGAGAGATGCAGTGAACAAATTAGCCGTGCCTTCTCGCGGTTTATTACCGGAGTTTGGCGGTATTTATAAAAGATCTATTTATTCAGTTGTCGACTGACCTGGATACATTGCCAACTTGTCACTATTGGCTGCAAGCCGCGTGACGGGTTACTTTCTGTTTTGGTGATCAGGTTAACATTTTTGTTATTTTATGTTTTTGATACGACCTTTGGTTAAGACTTGAGAATGATAGACCAGTTAATAAAGTTTCAACACAAAAAAACTAAGTTCATTAATTCAACTCGTAACAATTCAATTAATTTTCATCTTGTTATAAGAATAAATTAAAAGGTTCAGCCAGGAAGATCCCTCATGTCCTCCACACAAGCCCAACTTTATAAAAAATAACTTTTTTAAAATCATAAATAAACATGAAAAAGGATTAAAGTTTATTAACGTGCAAAAACAAATATAAAAATAATACAGAGTAAAATGCAAAATGGCACAAAAAGCGATTTCATCAGCGTCATAAAGATGCGCGAATATTACGCGGATCTGCATTACAAGATGTGTTGCACCTTGTAAGTGCGTACTTGGCGAGCGAAGTAAAAACTAGTAACACTTTAGGTGGTGAGAACGAGAATGCACGCCGTATGGGTAGATTATGGTACAAGTTTCTATACCATAGACAGGGCCGTAATGGGGGGAATGCGGGAGTGTGGGACACCGCACGTGCACCGATTGCATTGTTTAGTTAGTATAGTTTAAATGTACACTGCGTAATAGTCTATTAAACGCTTTTTGTGTACCGATAGTACTATCAAGTATGTATTGTGTTTTGATTGGGCTATTAGGTAGATAGGGTTGAGTGCGTGCACTTTGTTACCTACTTTATCTAAAAAACAAACGAGCGTAAAAATCGCAGATAGGAAACTTAACATTATTTTGGTCCAAAACAAGACTTCAAGCATTATCACGAAAGTCTAATGTTAAGTGTAAATTCCATAACAAAGCTCGTATCTGTATATTGATTGTACACCGCAAACCGCACTGACTAACTCAGTGTACTTACTTGATCACTAAGACTTGACTGATGGTACAAAGCGATGGATGGCGTAACAAGATCCCATACATCATCGAGGTGCAAACAAAAAACCTTAACTTCAGAACTGTTTGCTAGTTTTTTTTAGAAATCGCTGATTGTTTTAGTGAATATTTACTGTGTTATATAAACTGTAGATAAATTATGATTTGTGAAACTTCTGAAAATTACAGTGGCGAGCAAGAAAAATTAGGCCACTCTGCACTCTATAAAAACTTGCACTTTTTGCATTCGACGAACCTTCATATTGTTACTTACTTTAGTAAGTGTTCAATAAAACGCCTTTATTTAACACAACTTCATGTGACAATAGCCAGCAACTACAGCAAAATTGGCAGATAATAGAAAAAATTGCAAAGGGTGACAAAATTTTTCTGTCATATTTTTTGTCTCTGCCTTGGGGGGCAAAAACGACGAAAAGTATTATGAAAAGTTGATCGATCTCCCGTATCCCGAATTGAATCGATCATCCTCGTCGCAGGTGTTTCCCTTGTAAAGACATAACCTATAAATGAAACAATATTAGTTTTTAAAGTTTTTACTATAAATATGAAATGTAGTTATGTATAACACAAAAAGTGTGCTATTAATGTTACGAATACTTTCTTTAATTAAGAAAGCGAAATCTAAAAGGCAAAACCAACATGTCATTACAAAGCTGTTACATTAGAATTTCAGATCCCAACAGCATAATGAATGATAAAACAACTTGCATTTAATAAAGCTATGACAATGACTAATCATTAAAATTGCATGAGGTGTCGACGACAATGGATTGCAGCGCTTAAGCGATTAAAGCTAAGCCGACTTCAAGCGTAATTGAAAATAACGAGATGCATATTCATGTAGTGCATGCACATAGGAACTAGGTAGCAAGTAATCTGTCTGTCGCCCACGGCTTGCTGCATGTGCATCTAATTCTATTTCTGCTATCCTGTCTACGTCGACAGGGCTTTCATAATTGCTTTTAAATTAACCTCCTACTCCACAACCAACATTTATGCATTCAAAGCTAAATAAATCATCTGGTTTTATGGTTGGTTGGTGTAGATGACTAACAAACTACAAGAAGGAAATTACTCGATCGAAGTAAACTGCTATTACTTGATTAGTGTTCCACGCCAATTCCTTCTAACTGATAAACCACCAACTGTGGAACACACAAATATTGGGTAAGGTAAAAGTTATTCCAGGTTTGGGATTTATCTGCGTATTGTTATGTGTGTAATCTTCTCGCAAGCATTAAATCGTGGACATGGACATAATTTATATTTTTAATTAACCGCTTTCATTCTGATCACGTAAGCGTACCGTGTTTTGCCTAAGCAGCACCTGCCCACGGGAAACATATCACACCCCACAGATTAAAAACTGCTAGCCAACCGTCCATGAAATTAAATTTATTTAGGGCCCACTCCACATCATCCCGCGTGTCAACTGTATTTACATAAAGAATAGTTTCGAGAAGGACGCGGGCCCATATTTATATTGCGCCGTCGCTGGCTGTTTATTGAAATATTTCATTGTTAATTCTCCAAACGACGTCTTCGTTTTGGGGGACGAGATCCAAATGGCGCGGGTTGAATGCAGCATTAATAGTATTTATTAAAATAACAACGTCTATTCCTGACTGTTTTTATTTATTCTATTGTCGTTCCTAATACCTGAATGTTAAAAGAAAGTGTTATCTCAAAAATCATGGTCCGGATGGGAAGCTTAAGCTTTGGACTGCTACGATTCACACGTCGACAAGTTTAATACTAGTAACACTGATAATATTGGTATAGGTCTAAGAAAAGAGCGTTCTTTAGATAACCAAGTAAGATAACAAGACCGGAAATGTGAAGAAGGCGTAAAAACCATTTGTTAAATCGTAAAAAACTAATATTTTTTGAGTTTTTATAGAGATAGTCCAATGCCAACAGTCCTGTAACCTTGTGAGGAGGTAACGGTGACTAGACGGAATCCTATACTGCATCTGAGTATCAAATAACGCAAGATTTTTTGTTACATGCCTACCACAGCTCTAGCCATGTAACTCAAGACGTTGGTACAAGATATTTTTACCTTCGACGGATGCAGGAATTCAATACCATGTACCTAGATTTTTTTGTAATAAACATTAATCTACAAACAACTTATTTATAGTACCGTTAGAAAAGACTTGTTACGTGATGTAATCAGGCAAAAATATTGTGGTTACAGAAAGCATGATTGCCGTAATCAGTCCAACTGTTCTCATTTTATTTTGCTTTGCTTTATATCACCGCAAAATTGCTTTTGTTCTCGGATTCAAACCAAACTTTCGAATAACCAAGCATTATAAGTAACGAGTTGTAGTTATCTTGGCTGAATCAAGCGAGGAAATATTATAGGTTTGCGCCTACGTTCCTGGTTGGGGGCTGCTCGGCGAACAATGCGCACGAGCACCTTTCTTCAGAAGCATATAATGGTACAATTTATAGGGATTGGGCGTTTAATAAAAAAACTTTTGATTTGAATGTCTAGTCGAGCATGTCCACTTCGAACATGCTTTATATTGCACTTTCATTTTGGTTCTTAAAACGCATATCATGTCCGACTGTCGTAAAACCAAATAGTTAACAAGATAAAAGTCTTAAAACGCTGATCTCGTAAGACTTGTTTGTTGGTCCATAAGTTCTAGAGAATACAGATGAATGATAACAGGTGACCATAAACTATCCTGTCGTCTGATACCGCCTTAGCTCGCCAAGGGCGAAGGCGTTTTGGAGTAGCTATGGATATTGCAATCATTGTATCGGTATATTGCTAAGTGTAACGTTATTAATATTAACTTAGCGTTGGACACGCCAAACGCAAAGCCTTTTTATTAAATGAATTCCAAAATGATGATAGCGTTAAATTAATTTATATTCCATGTCGGAACATCAAACATGTGGGCGTCGAATAAAACTTCAATAACCATAAAGCGACTGGGCAAATAAAATTTGATTTTGCGATCTTATAGTTTCTAATCAAAATGAGGTAAAATATGCGTCTCATTCCCATGCCCATCGTGTCAGATTACACATTTTAGGCGTCGTTTATTGGCTTTGCTCCATAGAATTTCCATAAATGTCATCTGAAATAAATTACATGTAGCCATGTACCCGCAGAGTCGATCGAACAGGCTGATACACCGTGCGCCCGGGCTGGAAGCTTTAGCAGATAGCACATAAAGATGCGTGATATGTTAATTTTTATGTTATTATCGTAGGAAATAAATTATCTTTCGTAAAGCACGGAGCTTTGGAACTAACATAATGGTGCCGCTCCAGCATTTGTGTTTGTTCTACGTAAGGTAATTTACATAAATTTATAATTACTTACTGCTCAATTTGTACAGAAAGCATTTAACTTTCGTCAAGTAAACTATCCTATTTATCAAGTAAGGAAACTGATGGTCCCGTTTCGTCCTTAATATTATGTTTATTATTATTCTAATTTTTAAGCAAGAACAAAAGGCAGATGGTTCGGCCGTTGACAAAGATGGATTGCAGTCTATGGCTGAGACACGTACAATAGGAGGGGACAAAAACTGGCTTATTGTTAGGAGCGTCACATCTTTAAGCCCATTACCTGCGCGCGCGCACGGGCCCTTTCAAAAATGTCACTTCAGCTTACCTCAAAGACAAAAATGACGAGCTCACAGGTATTAGTTGTGACATTCGTCTAATTAAAATCGTGAGGATTAAGTACTTAGACACAGAACAATGTTCCCGCTTGATGTTAAGTGTTTTTACCTTACGTTAGAAAATTATACGAAAAATAGAATTTACTGCTAATCCAAGTTCCCGTTACTCAAAATAACCGTAAGTATTGTAATTTATGAAGCGCTTTTGTTTGATGTCTTCTATGAAAGTGTGTAAACAAAAATTGATATAATAATTGACAGTTAAGAAAATATTTCATTACATACAATTTATAGCTAGTGAGGTTCGTGAATCAAATACCTACCTCGTAAATTTTTCGAAGCATGCTGTCAGTAAATTTTTGGTATGTGATTCCATGAAATACCTAGAGTGAAATTCGGAATATAAGGAAATAGAGGTTTAAATGGTAACAATACTTAAACTCTCTTAGAAAAAAATGCATAAAAGTAACACCCCACTTTTTTCTTTTTGCCCATTTAATTAATTATAGCAGTGGTAACATTTTTTCATGGCCGCCACTGTAACCAAACTCAAAAAAATGCGTGTTTCAGGTACACTCAATAAGCATTTTTAGCATGAGGCATATTATATTATTCATGCTTTGATTGCTCTACCTAACTGAAAGCTATTTGGATGGGATATTTTGTTTGTTTTTATTAGCTAAGTTGCATTTGAACGCTTTGAAGAAGCTAGCTAGGTAAGTACTTGCTCTTGCTCCAATTTATTACCGAATTAAACACATTAGCAATTAGAATTAGGTGAATTGTGATATTCAGCTAATTTATCACCGATACTCGTAGATATAGGTACTTAAATAACCTTCACGCGATAACGAGTTAGTAGGTTACGTTTGATCATGTTTGCCAGTTTATTTTGATTTGTATGTTAGTTCTAAAAGTAGTTTTATGATTTGTTTTCGCAAACATTAATCTAGCTAGATTACGCCGACTTGATCGCATGTAACTACCTATTTTAAACATTTTGATAGCATAGCGCACTGAACCGGCTTATCACTACAGGATTTTCGATACCAACGATAACACTTGCAGCTACGTGCAGCTGTTTCATCGATAAGGGCAAATGCAATAGAACTTACCTAATAACCTCCATACTTCGGCGCTGCTCAGGTAAACATTGAGGTGTGCTAGGCACGCAGGCAACAACAACACGAACACCAGACACCTCATCCTGCCGGCTCTGACCACCACAAACGTCTCAAAGTACCAACTCCAAGTCCAACACCACGGTAAGTTCACCAACACACATTTGTTTCACATTTTCATCCACCGTCCCAACAAAATCAACGATGCTGAGTTCTCGCAGATACAAGATTACACACTCGAATAAAACGTACAAATCCAACAGAAAACCCAAGTAAACTCACGAATTAACACGTTAATACACGAAAGTCTTTAATTTTATTCATGAATAGATGTTTTAGTTTCGGTTTCTTATCAAATTCTGTTTATAAACATTGATATTATCAATGTTACTTTACGAAACAAAGCGACACTACCACCGCGCGCTACGGTTCCTGTCAAACTGGTTGTTTGTGTAGCGTCGAGTCACCGCGTGCGTAGCGGGTGCATTTCTATGTGTGCGTTTGTGAACGAATATATGAGTGGGAAAAGAGATGATGACGGACGCGGAGGTGGAGCGAAGCAGATGCCATGAACTTTTAAAAACTACTAATGGCGTTCACTAGATGGCGATACGCGAACACTTTTTTTTTTACTTTCTAAAATATATTCATCTACTAGTTTTTTTTGGACTATACTATTTACTAAAAAGTAAGTAAGAAAGTAAGTAAGTAAGAATAAGTTAAAGTAAGTAAGTTAATCAAGTAAGTTATTCTCGGTAACTAACTGTGCTGAAATTAACCAACTTTCTCACTCCACCTTTCATTTCTTCGAAATTTTTAACTAAAGTTTATTTAAATAAGTAAGTACATGATCTTACACAAACTTATTGAGTTGGCAGTAAGAAAATAAAAACGTTTTTACAAAATATACAACCAAGTCGGTTGTTGTTTGTAAAAAAAAAAATATACTTAGATTTTTTTTTTTTCACTTTTTAGTTGCTGTACCCCAGATTTAAAACGAAATATTAAAGTTATGCCCGAATGGATAAGCCCTATAACATGGAATTAGAAGATAATTGGAAAAAAACCATCAATAACCACGTCATCGGTGTACCTATTAGACATATTATTTGTTTATGTTGATTTTTTCAAAAAGAGCTGAATCAATTTCGACAAAATTTATATGGGACCACCTCTGAAGCTACCAAACAAAAAAATAATCAAAATCTGTTCATAAGTGGGGCAGAAATCAAGTGACAAATATACAAAAAAGTAACATACAGACGAATTGAGAACCTTGTCCTTCTTGAAGTCGGTTAAAAAACACAAAATTACTATTGTCTTCATAACTAATAATTTTATGTATGCTTACTTAGTACTTACAATTAATAAATATAAATGTTAATATAACTTACTTTACTTACCTTGGCACTGGCTTAAATAAGCAAAGTACCTACTTACTAAAAAGACGAGGGTGTTGCCGAGCACCTAAGTATTTACCAATACAAACTCGATACTAATTACGAGTATCGAGTGAGAGTACTGTAGTGGTGCTAACGATGTCTGTGAACGATGTGGGACCACCCACAGGCAACCAAGCCACGAGCTCATTATGAGAAGCTCATTGTGACTAACAAGCGTGTAAACAAATCGATACCGAAACACGAGCGAGTACGATACTTACGATCGATGGGGTGTGAAAGTCGCAGCACTCGATGCACTTGCCACTTCGTCAATTCGAGTATTACGAGGCGTTGGGAAGCGGCCCTTGGCGGGTTTCTGAGTCTCTGCTTCCGTTGTGTGTCGATTTCTTTCAATCGCTGTAAATTTACAGATTGTTCTAATTTAGGAAATGTACAAATATTGGTTTTTAACCGAGTTTCGAAAAAGGAGGAGGTCGCCGATTTCTCCGTCAGTTGTCGACCGATTTCCAAAATTCTTTTTTATCCGAAAGAATATACTCCCGAGGTGGTTCCATATAAATGTTATCGAAATGGATACAGCGCTTTTTGAGAAACTGAACAAAAACGAAAAATACGTATACCTCGATGACGTTTTGGTGCTCTCCAAATGTTTAAATTCCACGTTCCATGTTATTGGGGTTTTTAGTTCTGGGGTACTTATAACAACATAAAACATTTTTCCAAACAATCGACTTCCAAAAAAAAAATACACTAACAATTAAAAAATAACTTTAATTTCGGAAGTCGGTGTCAAATAACGAAGAAGTAAAATACAAACACCATAAACATATTTTTTAAATTTTAGTGTATTTTTTTTTTTTGTAGTCGGTTGCTTTTAGGAACAAAGTTTTTTATTGTGTTAGGTATTCAATCGAGAATGATCTGACGGTCACAGTCAGAAACAGTCTATAAAAAATAACTATGACCTGCTTGAAAAAAGTTGTTCATTTCCATGGGCAGAAGGAGTTCCTATCTAAAAAATATTACCCTCCTTCTGGGGCAGTAAGGTAATATGACCACCCATTTCTGTTACACCCTGTATATCGCGGGTCCCTTCCTAATTTTACCTATCACAAGGACTCACACTCACCTTCCAACCCACGCGGCGCGGTTCACATCAGACCAGTCGAAACTCCAAAGTCTTGAAAATAGACGCCGAGTTGTTAGCCTGTCGGTTTTTCTATCGGTTACATTTTGGGGAGAGTGCGACGGAATTGCATAATTTGATTCCGCCAAGCCCGTTTCATCAACGGACCACAAGACGTACGGCGAAGTGCCACCGGTTCTTGGTGGACATCCCATCCATACGCACAAAGCGTTTTGAGAAAACATTCATTGTGCGTACAGCTAGGGAGTGGAATTCCCTTCCGGAGTCTGTGTTTCCTGATAGCTACAACCCGGGAGTCTTTAAGCCAAGAGTGAATAGGTTACTTCTAGGCAAGCGTGCTCCATCTTCGACCACATCATCGCTTACCATCAGGTGAGGTAGTGGTCAAACGCGTGCCTATCAACAATAAAAAAAAGACCAAATTCTAAACATCAAAAAGTCAAATGTCCATTACACGTGCCTCAAATAACTGAATGTTAGTTCATCAACATGGTAACCAAACTAACATGATCACCGGATAAATCGTAGCGTAATTAAGGCACATAACGTTAACAAGATCGGCGGAACAAGGCTCTTGTTTGTTTCTCTCCGCAATTTCGTCCAAATTATAGAGCACGCTCGCCGCGCGCGCAGTTCGAGGCACGCCTCTCACGAACCAGCTCCAGGGCTCCCAACTAACTCTAACTTTAGTTAGATGATGCGTAAATTAGCTCAGAAGGCTAGAAGAAAAGCGATAGACGTGAAAAGCTATTTTTTTGGCATCCAATTACATTTCCCGCTCTGAGTGGAGCGGGAGGGTGTGTGAGACTCTTACTGACTAAAACCCACCCCTGTTCCTTCCCTGCCTGAGTGCCCAGGGGAGCGGTAACTCTGTTAAGAATTTATCCGCTACCCCTAGAAATGCAGGCACCGGCCGCGATGGGCCCCGTCAGTGGAGGCTGACAATCATCTCTTTGAGGCGCGCGTGGAACAATACGCGCCGTCGACTCACGGTCCTGGTGCTGATCGGACGGCGAGCTACCCACTACTCGCTGTCCGCAGGCCCGGGTCTACGGTGGCCGGAGATCGTCTCTCGACGTCCTACGCCCAGTGCCTCTTCTGCGGCGGTAGCGGCCGCGGGTGTGAGTGCCACTCGGCCACTCCGTTGAGCTTCCCTCACCCGTCCCGCCTCCGCCTTCGGGAGCATTACTGCTTCGCAGAAGAAGGAGACGGCATTCCATTCCCTCTCGCCCCGTACCATGGCCCGAACCAGGGCCGGGCGCGAGAGGTCGGTACCGCCTAGACGTGTAAAGCTAGGTTCACATTACTGTGCACTGTCGTGGCGCGGAATACACCAACCCGACGAATCTGTCCAAACCTTCGGTGGGCTGCAAAACTCGATAAAATGGTTTTGCAGCCCATCAACTGCGTCAGAAAGCACCGCGACCATAGATATAAAAAAGAAGATATTTCTATGGCCACGACACACAACACAGTAATGTGAACCTAATAGTACATAAACATATTGTTACGAGCTGGGTATGGGATAAATTATTTTACAACAATTAATTAACTAAATATCCTTTATTAACTCAACAACTTATAAACACAAACACTAATTCGCTAATAATCACTATTCTCTTCGTAATCGCTTGTATTCGCATCCGTTCGCATCCGTTGTCGAAATCAGACTGACTCACTCGCCCGCCGTCCGGCCTATTTATACGGTCATGGAAGTTTCCAGAACATTGTCGAACTATCTTATAGTGGAATATTCTAGAAACATCTATGAACTTCTACACAGTACCACAATGGAATGTTCTCGAACCTAGTGGAAACTTCTGGAAACTTCGACCACATTCTCGAACGTTCCAGTGTAATACGGTCGACGTAACACTGCCCCCTCCTTAGACATGCTCGTCCCGAGCATCATTAGTCCCGTAGTATCGCGCCAATCGGTCTACATGGACTATCTTAGGCGCACCTCGTGGACCCTTCTGTATTCGGTAGGTAACATCGTTGATCCTGGTCACGATTCGGTATGGTCCATCCCATTTTGCTTGCAATTTAGGAGACTTCCCTTTGCTGCGCACTGGGTTATGCAACCACACCAGTGAACCCTCGTCAAAACCTCTATGGTTTGCCTTCCGGTCGTATCGGGTCTTCATCTTATCAGACATTTGTTGGCCGGATTGTCTGATATGCTCATATACATCGTTCAACTTGTTACGCAAGTCATTCGCATAATCGGTTACACTGCGTGGGGCATCAGGGGGGGTTCCGGTGATTAAATCTGCAGGCAACCGTAATTCCCTTCCAAAGTTCGCGAAGGCTGGTGTCACAGTCGTACTTTCGTGAACTGCACTACGGTAGGACAGAAGAAATGGCTGTATGTGCTTGTCCCAATCCCTTTGCCTGCTTTCCACAACTTTTGCCAGATATCTCTCCAACGTTTGGTTGAAACGTTCTACCATTCCATCAGATTGCGGATGGTAAGAAGTGGTTCTGGTCTTGTGAGTACCCATCAGTCGACAAGTCTCCTGGAAAACTTGTGATTCAAAATTCCTCCCTTGGTCGCTGTGAATTTCCAAGGGTACTCCAAAACGACAGAAGACTTCCTGAACCAATTTATCTGCGACTGTTGTTGCTTGTTGGTTGGGAATGGCGAAGACTTCTGGCCACTTTGTGAAGTAATCCATGACAACCATGAAGTACTTGTTTCCGTTTTCACTTTCCGGAAATGGTCCTGCAACGTCTAGTGCTATCCGTTCCCAGGGGGCTCCCACGTTGTATAATTGTAAAGCACCTCTGCTGCGTGTCTGGGGTCCTTTCACAGCCGCACAACTGGTACATTTGCGGCACCAGTCCTCAACATCCTCTCGACAGTGAATCCAGTAAAACCGCTCTCGTATCTTCAGTAGAGTTCTTTTTACCCCCATATGTCCTCCTGAACATCCATCATGGTAGAGCCGTAAAACATCAGGTACTTTGGCTTTGGGGACAACAATTTGTAGATGACAGTTGTCTCCTCGAGCGTTTTCCCATTTACGGCACAAGACTTCATCCTGGATAACCAAGCTGTTCCATTGTGCCCAATAACTCTTTGTGATGGAACTTAACGCCGCAACATCACTCCACTTGGGCTTCGGAGCACCAGCTTTAATCCACTCAAAGATCGGTTTGAGGTCCGTGTCATTTTGCTGAGCAAGCTGTAGCGTTTCCTTCCATTCATTGCTGAGATCCATTCTTAGCATCCTCACGGGCACTGCCTCCTTAGTCTCTTGCTTGGTACAGTGCTTACAATCTTCTGGGCAAGGTCTTCTAGACAGTGCATCTGCGTTACCATGAGTTCTCCCACTACGATGTTCAGTAACGAAGTCAAACTCTTGTAGTAGTTCGATCCATCTTGCCACTTGTCCTTCTGGATTCTTGAATTGCAATAACCACTTTAATGCAGCATGGTCAGTTCGCAATTGGAATTTCCGTCCAAGCAAATATTTACTGAAGTGCTGCAATGTCCTTACTACGGCGAGTAGCTCCCGTCTCGTAACGCAGTAATTTCTTTCCGGTTTGGATAAAGATTTGCTGTAGTAAGCTATAACAACTTCTTGGTTTCCTTTCCGTTGAGACAACACGCCTCCAATTCCAGTATTACTTGCGTCTGTGTCAACTATGAAGTCATTTTCAGTGTCAGGATATCCCAGAATAGGTGCATTGCACAGACGTTTCTTTAATTCCTGAAATGCGATGTTACAGTTCTCGTCCCAACAGAATTGCTGCTTTTCCTCAGTGAGTTTGTGTAGAGGTTTTGCAATGTCGGCAAAATTTTTGACAAACCGTCGATAGTAGGAGCACAAACCCAGAAATGCTCTGACCTGCGTCTTGTCTTTCGGAACTGGCCAATCCTTGACGGCGACGATTTTCTCCGGATCTGTCTGGACACCTTCCTCCGAAACTATGTGTCCTAAAAAGTTTACTTGTCGTCTGAAAAATGAGCACTTTTTCGGACTTAACTTAAGATTTGCCGTCCGGATTTTTGACAACACTCGATTGAGGTTTTGAAGATGATCTTCAAATGTACGGCCCACGATAATGATGTCATCTAAATAGACAAGACATGCGTCTCCGATCAATCCAGCAAGTACTTGCTCCATTAGCCTTTCAAATGTCGCAGGAGCATTGCACAATCCGAATGGCGTAACTTTAAACTGCCATAGCCCCTTTCCTGTTGAGAATGCAGTTTTCTCCTTATCCTTAGGGTCTATTTCCACTTGCCAGTAGCCACTTTTCAGGTCTAGCGTGGTGAACCACCTCATTCCACTCAGTGTATCCAATGTGTCGTCGATCCTAGGCAGTGGGTAACTGTCCTTTTTCGTGACGTCGTTCAATCGTCGATAGTCCACACAAAAGCGTGTGTTGCCGTCCTTTTTCTTCACCAGGACCACAGGAGAACACCATGGACTCGATGAAGGCTCTATAACACCATCCTTTACCATGCCCTCAATCATCATTTCCACTTCCTTTTCACGTGCAACCGGCAGTCTTCTTGGTCGTTGACGGATTGGTAACCCATTGCCAGTATTAATTTTGTGCTGAACCAGTCCTGTTCTTCCTATGTCAGCATCATTTGTAGAGAAAGAGTCGGCGTACTGAAGTAACATCTTCTTAGCTTTATCCATTTCTACTTCCGTTAAATCGCAGTTTTCTAAAAGTGTTGACACGTCAAATTTCAGGCGGAAAACTTTTCCTGATGGTGCACCTTCCATGAAGATTTCCTCTGTACCACACTTCAATACTCCTTGATCAACGTCGATCTCACAACGATGTTTCCGCATGAAGTCTAATCCCAGGATGCAATCGTCCACTATGTCGGCCACGATGACATTATGCCGATAGAATTTGTTACCTAATTTTAACTCCACCTCCTTTCTGCCTCGGACGATTATGTGCTGACCGGTAGCTGTCAGTAATTGTATACGGTCGTGGTTATTGAAGAAGTCCCCAAGGAACCGACTTGCTAGATGAGAATTGACGACCGTGTGAGAAGCTCCAGTATCCAACGTCAATTTGCATGGTTTTCCGTTGACTTCGCCTTTGATGATCAGGCTGTTTCCGTCATGGGCCTGTGAGATCGAGATCCTCGGGGCTCTTTCAATACCAGCCAGCACCCGCCCCTCAGTCCTGGCGTTTACTCGTTTCCCTGCTGTTGCTGGGCAGTCGTATCAGTCGCCCTATCTTGCTGGGATTGATTTTCTCTCAGTGTGCTTCGCTTTGGACAGCTTGACCGAAGATGACCCCTTTCTCCACAAGTGTAACACCTAGGGCTATACCCTTGCGGACGATCGCGTACAGGTGATGCCACAACCTCCCTGATACGTTGTGTTCGATGGTCTTGCCTCACTGCCTCTACTTCCAAGGCATGGGCCAAGGCGTCCTTCAGTGTCTCATGATGCCCAAGTCTTACAGCGGCTCTAACTTCCAAGTCACGTATTCCGTCGATGAACGCCTGTACCAGATTGCCATTGATGAGTGCAGGGGCAGACTGGTATGCCTTCCGAACCAACTTTTCAACTTCCAAGGCCCACTGCTGTAGGTTCTCGGCACTACGTTGCACACGATCTCTTAACTTAGCGCGAAATACGTGCTCCAAGTGTGCGTCACCATATCTGGACTCTAAGGCTTCCAGCAGCTGCTCATAGGTCACATCCTTGCCAAGAGCCTCAAGTATGGTTAGGGCCTGGTCTCGGAGGCCTAAGGTTAGCGCGGTCATAGCTTGCTCTTTGGTCCACCCATTCGCCTTCATAACGGCTTCAAATTGAATTTTGTAGGCCGACCATGAAGATGTTCCGTCGAATGGCGGCACCTTAAATCCACGTGCCGAAGGTGCAGCAACCACTGAAGGCACAACCCCGTCTCCAGCCCTAAGTTCACCTAAAGCCTTCTTCACCCCAGCAATCTGAACTTCAGCTTCTGAGATACGATTCTCATGCTGGTGAACCTGCTCCTTCATCACCTGGAGCTCCTTGCCAAGTGTTGAATGAAGGTCTTTTATGAGGAGCATCTGCTCTTCTTGGCGGCAAGCCTGCTCCTCTTTGTCTTGGTGAAGCTTCTCTTCCATCCGGCGGGCCTGCTCTTCTTGGCGGCGGGCCTGCTCTTCTTGGCGGCGGGCCTGCTCCTCTTTATCTTGTTGAAGCTTCTCTTCCAACCGACGGGCCTGCTCTTCTTGGCGGCGGGCCTGCTCCTCTTTATCTTGTTGAAGCTTCTCTTCCAACCGACGGGCCTGCTCTTCTTGGCGGCGGGCCTGCTCCTCTTGACGACGAGCCTGTTTCTGCAACAGCACCATTAGCGCAGACAAGTCTGGCACCGCTGGTGCCGAAGAAACTCCACATGGGCCAGCGACTGGCTCTGTCGCAGGCTGAACACCACCCGGCGTCTGTATCGGGGAATCTCCAAACCGCCTCTGATCCATGTCTTGCTGCCGTTGACTCCTTGTACGAATACCCTCCGTGTCGTCCTTTGGTAAAATTGGCATAATTTATCCCTCACTTCTGACACCAATTTGTTACGAGCTGGGTATGGGATAAATTATTTTACAACAATTAATTAACTAAATATCCTTTATTAACTCAACAACTTATAAACACAAACACTAATTCGCTAATAATCACTATTCTCTTCGTAATCGCTTGTATTCGCATCCGTTCGCATCCGTTGTCGAAATCAGACTGACTCACTCGCCCGCCGTCCGGCCTATTTATACGGTCATGGAAGTTTCCAGAACATTGTCGAATTATCTTTTAGTGGAATATTCTAGAAACATCTATGAACTTCTACACAGTACCACAATGGAATGTTCTCGAACCTAGTGGAAACTTCTGGAAACTTCGACCACATTCTCGAACGTTCCAGTGTAATACGGTCGACGTAACAATATCTCGGTTCTAAAAGGTCCAAAATGAACACAATTTTGCCTTATCTCTAGTCAAAAGGCCGTCAAGTTGATTCGACCGCCTGTTGGCTAATTTGTTGATTTTGGCATAGCAAGAAATACACGAGTCCATCCATGTTGCTTTACTGGTATGATTGGCTGACTGAAATAACAATCACTCATTCAAGTGTGAGTGTCATTCATGTAGAAAGACCATCTGATTCTGATTCTAATAGGTACCAGCACGGCTTGGTTGGTATAATTTTGGCGGTTGATAAGGAGTCGGCAGCCCTAATCACAACATTCACGACTGAAATAAGTTGGTAGGTAGTATAGCTCGCTGCCGACGTAGGCCCTCCTCCTAGTTATTTATTCAAAATGTACTCCCACATACCTACACATATATTATGTAGGTATAATAAGTTTTTAATTACGTTACATAGTTAAAAATATTATATTTATTTTGCGTGAATTTTCTTCAGTAAGTACGTTCATTTTAGTAGCTCTATAAAAATACAACTGACTTCCAAAAAAGAAAATACAAATTGAAAAATAACTTTAATTTCGGAAGTCGATGTTTGTATTTTATTTCTTCGTCAATTGACACCGACTGCCGAAATTCTAATTATTTTTCAATTTGTATTTTCTTTTTTGGAAGCCAGGTTGTATTCTTTGTAAAAAAAAGCTTTATATTTTCACTTTTTAGTTGATAAACCCCAGAACTAAAACTAACTAGGTATTGATAACCCCAATAACATGGAACATGGAATTGTAACATACTCGTAATTGGAGGAGACCAAAACGTCATCTACGTATACACATTTTTTTGTTTTTGTTGATTTTTTCAAAAAGCGCTAAAGCAATTTCGATAAAATTGATATGGGACAATCTCTGGACTGGAGTATACTCTTTCGGATAATAAAAGAATTTTGAAAATCGGTCTACAACTGAAAGAGAAATCGGTGGACAAAAATTTAAAAAAAAACATACATACAGTTGATACAGTCGAACATAGAACCTCCTCCTTTTTGCGAAGTCGGTTAAAAAGTAAACCATCATTATTATTCCCCAGTTAAAATCTGACAGACCTACCTACGAATAGGTCTGTACCTACGACTATATTTTGTTTTAACAGCAAAACATATATGCCTCATTCTTGTTAAGTATATGACGTCCTCAACTCTACGTGTATCACAATCTTGAAGAAGTTAGTTAGAAGGCTTATTACCTACCTCACAAGAGACGTCATTATTATAATATTAATAACATTCATTCAAGTACTACTGACATCTGTCTTTTAAGTACGCAACCATCTTTGAAAACGAGTTGCTCATTGTTTTAATCAATTATCACTAGATGGCGCTAACCTGTTACTGCCGTAGTTGTTTTATTTATCAATTTATTTAATTAAAAGTGTATTACTATTAGTAATGATTAATTTGCTTATATTATACAATTATCTGTATAAACTTTTGTCAAATAGATAAAAGACGAAATGTAATGTCTTGTGTTGATACCCAAGTACATTTTCATCGTAAGTAATCACATCTTCGGTAGTATAGTGGTAAGTATCCCCGCCTGTCACGCGGGAGACCGGGGTTCGATTCCCCGCCGGAGAGAATTTTTTTGTATTTATTTTTGCTTTAGTTATTCACAACTACTCTAACGCATAAATAAACAAGTTTTCTTTTTGAAAATGATATGTTGCAATTTCCTAAAACTTAGTTTTTTATCAGTGTAGTACCAGTAGTAGTACTGAGGGAGATTAATTTCGTAGCGACAGTCTGTTGTAGCTTGTAGCCTTCCTCGTACCCAGTACACCGACCGCGCTACAGCGTCTACCCGCGTATAAAGACATCATACGCGATTATAACCCGTATGCCGTTTGGCGGTGGCGTTTCGCCACCTGCGCGCACCGGTTGATATGCATATTACATATTTTACCGGTGCCGATACGCTACGTGCATGGCATGACGGTGTTGTTCGGTGATGGAACGGTCTAATGGGCATTGTCTCTAAATTAGTATATCCTGACATGCTTAAGGGCCTTCTCGCGGTCCAGTGGCGCCCTCATTGAATAAAAAATCGTAGCATAGCACAGAAAATAAATATTAAAAAATCCAACTTGACGTTTGTTACAAAGAGGATAAAGAATTTTTATGTTGTTAAAACAGGTCTCAAAATGTTTCGTATCCAAAGTAGCAGGCAAAACTGTCAGAAACGGCCGTTTTTGGCACTTTTGCCTACTACTTTGGATACGAAACATTTTGAGACCTGTTTTAACAACGTAAAAATTCTTTATCCTCTTTGTAACAAACGTCAAGTTGGATTTTTTAATATTTATTTTCTGTGCTATGCTACGATTTTTTATTCAATGAGGGCGCCACTGGACCGCGAGAAGGGCCTTAAGATAAACCGATTTGGCCTAGGACAAACTAGTTTGGCTTGAATTCGGGTTTGGCCGGTAACATACAATTTCGGTACTTATTTAATTTCGCATAGTTGTTCGCTACGGACACCGAAGAAATATGTGTCAGTTTGTTTAATTTGTACTCGCAGAAACTCGGGACATTTAAAGTTATTTAAACGAGAATTCAATCACGTGCCATCGTTGCGTCTGATATTTAAGACCAACTAAATATTGCAAATTCCACCAACTCAGCTGTTTGATTGAGCAAAATCCATCACCTGAGTGTTATCGAGCGCGCTAATTGGTTAGGTGAATTTGGTAGACAAAGGCTACTTTGGGAGTTTAACAACCAATCAGAAGCCACATTAAAAACTCAGTTGGTGGACTCTGCTTACAGTAGTAGTGCAGGCAGGGTCTCGGCGTTTTAGGCATATAGGCGGTAGCCTCCCCGTCGCCGTCGCCTTCTTCTTCGAGTGGGATCGGGCCCACTCACAATCCCGCTCGGCGGCCTCCTTATGGAATATTACGGTCTCAAAGAAGGAGGCCATTTCCCTACAGTTTACTGTCTCCATCAGCAAAGCCCTCACTACGTAACTGGCAGAGACAGGTCTCGCCCGATCCTGGCGATCAAGATCTACCGCTCAAAAGCCCACGCAGGGCACTCTTGGACCGTGTGTTGTGCAGAATCTAGGTCACCTACACAGTGGAGGCAATTTGGCGTGGCCTCACGCCCTATTCAGGTACTTACCGAAGCCACCGTGGCTGGTCAAAACCTGAGTGAGCCTTTTTTTTTATTGTTGATAGGCACGCGTTTGACCACTATCTCACCTGATGGTAAGCGATTATGTGGTCGAAGATGGAGTACGCTTGCCTAGAAGTAACCTATTCACTCTTGACTTAAAGACTCCCAGGTTGTAGCTATCAGGAAACACAGACTCCGGTAGGGAATTCCACTCCCTAGCTGTACGCACAATGAATGTGTTCTCAAAACGCTTTGTGCTATGGATGGGATGTCCACCATGAACCGGTGGCACTTCGCCGTACGTCTTGTGGTCCGTTGATGAAACGGGCTTGGCGGAATCAAATTATGCAATTCCGTCGCACACCCCCCAAAATATAATCGATAGAAAACCGACAGGCTAGCAACTACTAGGCTATGCTCAAGACTTTGGAGCTTCGACTCAACGAGCCTATCATTGCCGATGATCCTCTTGGCTCGTTTCTCAATTGACTCAAGGGCATCAAGCTGGTATCTGGCAGATCCGTCCCAAAGATGAGAGCAGTACTCCATACACCATCGAACTTGTGCTTGATAGAGTTGGAGCAGCTGTTCCGGCGTGAAGTACTCACCTTTGCGAGGATCCCCAACTTTTTGCGCCTGTAGGAAATGCGCTCCCCCCCTTTTCAGCCAGGCTTAGAAGTGCGGCAGAGCGGCTTCAACGTAGTTGCACGAGAATTGCGGCAACTGTAGTCGCTCGCCTCACTACTCTACCTACGTGCACTTCACCACATCGTCGTTTATTTAAGTGCGAAATACTTAATCATTAGGAGGACACTACAATAATGAACTGTTGGGTATCCATGATTATTTCTTTTGACATAGGTAGTTATGTCACGAATCTAGCTCATAAGTACTACCTCACAGTACGATGTGGGTAAGCAATACTTGATTAGTTAAGTCTAGTCTTGCTCTTGAGCTATGCTTGTTAGTGAATTTAGTGTGTCAAGTACCTACTCATGTCGCCCTAAGTCGCCTCCCAAAATATTCTATTCGTAAACTCTTATGTAACACTTTTATCTCGATATTTATAGTCTAATCACTGACTCAAGTAACCGTGGCCATGAAATCCCGCGGTGTCTGAATTCTTTCATTATCTCGGACCAGCATTTGACCGCTATTTTTATTTTATCAGTTTTTCATAACACATCAGACTACGCACTAGTCTTATGTGTGCCTAATGCGTGTGTATCATTAATTCATTATCACTACCGTGAAACTATGTATCTCATAGTATTTTTTCGCAATGATAAGATTACCGAATTCTCTCTTTATAGAACTCATAATGCCCCAGTTTTAATTTAAGTATCTTTGTTGTTGTCACTTGTTAGGTAATGATTAGTAAATACCTTTCAGTCGACAATTAATCATTAATCACGATTTAACGATTGATCCAATTGATCTAGGCTAGGTATTATTGTGTAGGAACCACTGTGATTAGGATTTGGCGCTGTTTGTATTGATAAATACCTACCCATGTTTTTCTGGGTACTCACAGAACAATTATTGGTATGAAGCCAATTAAAACAAGAAGTAGGTATTCCAAAATAGACTTTTAATATAAAATTTCATAAAAACTTTCGTTTTCATAATAAATACGTCTCGTCCTTTGGTAGATCAATTTCAGAACAATAAAACCGATTATCATCACTTGTTAAAACAAAGGTTAAAACTTATTTCAACATAAATATATCATAGAATTAATAGAAAAAGTAAAGGTATAAAAAATCAAAGTAAACAATACATTTGCCGTGTGATGGTGAGTATAAAATTAATTCTAACATCATAATAGTAAAAAATTACGCGATACATAAAAGCATAATTATTCGAAAATTAAATAAACATTTAACATTAGAAAGGCTACGATTATGGCACAGAGGAACTATCGGGAGCGTGCCGCACGCGCTCACTTCTCTTTGGGCTTCTTCTCCTTCTTGCGCGGCGGCGGCACGGGAGCGTCGGCGCCCGCCACCACCTCCTTCTTCACCACCTTCTTTACCACCTTCTTCTTGGGCGCGGCGTCCGCGGGCGCCGTGGGCGTCGGGGACGCGGGGGTCGCGGAGGGCGCCGGCGCGGTGGGTGACGTGGGCGTGGGCGGGGTCTCCGTGATGGAGGACTCTATTTGCGCGGCGATGGAGGACTTGCCCTTGGCGGGGGTCTTGACGCCGATCTGCGCGAGCGACACGGCGCCGGCGCCCACGGGCGGCGTGGGCACCTCGGGCTCGCCGACGCCCAGGCGGTGCGCCTGCTGCGCGGCGGGCGGACTGGCCGGCAGCGTGGCGGGCGCGGTGACGGTGGGCGTGCTCAGCTCGCGCGCGATGATGTCGGTGGCGAGCGCGGCGGCGTCCTCCAGCTCGCTGTCGGGGGTGGGCAGCGGGTCGGCGGCGGCGGGAGGACTGAGCTTCAGATTGCCGGCCGGCTTGCGACGCTCCTCAGCTATACAACCAATTTCTTGCCTTTATACTCTCGATCGGTTAGGCGTGGCGTTAGTATGGCGGTCACATTAGAGAGCAAGCTCGGTTAGGGCCTGGAACAAAGTCGAGGGAAAACAAAGCTACTTGGTTAAATAGAAACGATGCAAGCGGAAAGTTAGAACTGTGTCAGTTTAGTGGAGTCTCAAAGCTTCAATGACCATTACAAGGATTATTATTTTATTTTTGGTTTCGGTTTTCTGGCGAGAATATTGATCCACTATATTCGTAAATAGGTCGAAGTTACAGGTATGAAAAAATAATATTATAACTATTTATAAATAGGTTCTACATGTGAAAACAAATTGTGTGCTCTCTACGTGAAGGTGTATCGCTATGGAAAGCATTGAATAATGTTCCTTGCAATGTGTAAAACAAAATGTAAAAGCATTGTAAAAGATCTGTTACAATTTCGACAATTGGAGAGATTGTAGGAAATTGTAGCGATCTCCACGGCTGCACACAGACATGCGAAGTTGCATCAAATGATGGTATTGAATACAAACGCACAGTAACCACTCATTCAGGGAATTAACTTGGATTTTATCATTTTAGGAGAATCGTCATCAGAATAATTTCTCCAGAAATAGCTGAATGAGTGGTCGACCAAATGTCCCTACGATCTGCATCTACTTGGACGCAACCCAACATCCTCAGAATATTTCAGTGGAAAATTGTGTAAACAACAAAGAGGAATTTCAATTAGGCTAATGTACATTTTTTTGGTGAAGAATTTTATCAGATTGGAATTCACTAAAAATTAAAATAGTCGTGTATAGGCTCGGTAGACTTCACAAGGTGAGGAAGCTTTATTAACAAACACAGTTCCTCCACCGTAACCCAAATTCAGCGCAAATAAGAAGTTGCGTTGAGTCCAAGTCAAATAATTATTATTACCTGATCTATCAAAGCCGCGTCTCTTGCGCTGCCTCCTCGGAAGCTGGGTGAAATAACAACGAATTTTGAAACTTATGCTGATAAAATAAACATAAAACCAAACATCACAAAACGGCACAAAAGAAAACATGTGGACACATCGCGTTACGTGCCGGTCGTCCCGGTCCAAGCTATTCACATACATCGGCGGTCCGAGCACGTAACGAGGATGCAGCTAAACTATCAACATATTAGTAGAAGTCTGAAAACTGCAAAATTAACTCGGTGAGAATTGACAGTGCAAAGCTGTTAACCGTCGGTAGCGCGTTCGCCCTTCTGCGTATACTCACTTTTAGCAGCGACGGGCGACGGAGCGTCCTCCTTGCACGGCGTGGTGGCCAGTGGCGGGCTGTCCGATGCCGACAGCGTCCCCGGGGACGCCTTCGTAGGGGTGGCGGGGCTGCAGGGCGCGGGGGCGGCGGGGCTGCTGGGCGCGGGGGCCGCGGCTGCAGGCGACGCTACCTTCGGAGCTACAACCACAGGCGCCTCTGGCGCTGCTACGGGAGCCGCAGCAGCTGCTGCGGGAATTTCAGTCTTTTTCGCCGGCTTCTCTACGACGGGAACGGGGGCTTCAGGGGTCTTTGGAGCTTCCACCTTAGCGGGGGCAGCTGAGGCAGCAGCTACCACAGGCGCCAGTGCTTCTACAGGCGCAGGCACATCTGGTACGATGGCCTCTACAGATACGGGAACTGCAAGTGGAGATTCTTCCACTGGTACAGGCACAGGCGAGGCTGGCTTTTGCACAGGTGCAGCAACTTCAGCGGGCGCAACGGCCTCTACTGTGACAGGCACGGCGGCAGGCGCGGGAGCTTCCACAGGCGCAGGCGCTTCTACAGGAGCAAGAGCTTCCACAGGAGCAGGAGCTTCCACAGGCGCAGGAGCTTCCACAGGCGCAGGAGCATTCACAGGAGCAGGAGCTTCCACAGCAGCAGGAGCTTCCACAGGCGCAGGTGCTTCCACAGGCGCAGCCGCTTTTACAGCAGCAGGAGCTTCTACAGCAGCAGGAGCTTCTACAGGCGCAGGTGCTTCCACAGGCGCAGGCGCTTTTACAGCATCAGGAGCTTCTACAGCAGCAGGAGCTTCTACGGGCGCAGGTGCTTCCACAGTCGCAGGTGCTTTTACAGCAGCAGGAGCTTCTACAGCAGCAGGAGCTTCCACAGGTGCAGGTGATTCCACAGCAGCAGGAGCTTCTACAGGCGCCACAGCTTCAACTGTGACGGGCACTTCAGCCACTAGCTCGGGTACGGGGGCCGCTACAGCTGCGGGCGCAGTCTCCGCGGGGACGACTTCCTTTGCCACTTCCACTTGTTCAGCCGCTGGTTCCTGTACGACCTCACTGGACTGAACCACTTCCGGCTCGGGAGCAGGCTGCGGCGCGGGCTCTCTCGGGGGAGACTGTTTAGCCGGCGAGGTGCGGGGCTGGCTCAACGTTTGCGAGATCTTCGCCCAAATGTTTGCAAAGGAGTCGGCGCCCATGTAGTCGATGTGGCCGGCCTCCCAGCCCTGGCGCCGCGACAGCTCGTCCAGCGCGTCGCGCGGGCCCAGGCCGCCCGGCTGCACGCGTGCCAGGTTGCCCGCCACGCCGCTCTGTAACAGACGTTACCCTTCTTCAATTACAGCTCGTGTAATAGCAATGGTACGACTACATTTCTGATAGGTTTTTATTTACAATTCTAAAAAATAATGTTAATAAATAGTTAAATACGTGCGGAGTACAATCGAGTGGTGACCATGCAAAGCTTATCTACAAACTGAGCTTACATAATAATGGCAAACACTTGCATTTAAGCTTTATAATAAGGAAAATGTTTTACCTGAGGTTGTCGAGGGAGAGTATTTGTAGATGTAACTTACTTGTACTTCAGAGTCGTTTGTATCCTGTGGCTCGTCTTCTGGTGCGAGTAAGTCGTCTATCGGCGGCGGGGAGTCGGGCGGGGGGGAGGGGGACGGAGTGGGAGGTACTTCATGCGAGCAAACTTTCCGCCCTCGAGCGTCGACGGTGGCTCTGTGCCTTAAGTAGAAGCCATCGTAGGGGTGCCGCGGCACTATGTCGTCGTCATCGTCACTTTCAGTACCGGAGACGTTCCCATTCATCATTCCTGCTTCCTTATAAATATCAATCCGATGCAGTCTTCGACTACGGCGAGGACGTTTCTTTTCTTTTACTATTTGAACGTGGTGTGCTGCTATCTCTTCATGTATTGCCGGTTTTTGTGGAGCGAATGAAGTAGGGTTGCCATAAATGTGTTCATGCTTTTGTTCATGAATGTGATAATGCGTTTGTGGTGGTTCGAAGTTATGATCGTGCTGTTGATCATGTGTGTGAGCATGTTGATAATGATCTTGAACGTGACTGTGATGGTCTTGACCAAGACTGTGATGGTCTTGACCGTGACTGTGATGGTCTTGACCGTGACTGTGATGGTCAGAACCGTGAGTGTGATGGTCTTGACCGTGACTGTGATGGTCATAACCGTGAGTGTGATGGTCTTGACCGTGACTGTGATGGTCATAACCGTGAGTGTGATGGTCTTGACCGTGACTGTGATGGTCATGACCGTGACTTTGATGGTTTTGGCTGTCACTGTGATGTTCCTGTCCGTAATTGTGGTGGTCCTGGGTATAACTGTGATGGTCCTGGCTATAACTGTGATGGTCAGACCCGTGGAAGTTATGATCGTAGTTTTGAGCATGATGATCATTATGATCGTAAGGGTGAAGATCATGGCTGTGAGTGTGGTGATCGTAATGATCATGACGATGATGATCTGGACTGCTCCAGTTGTGATCGTGTTCCTGATGCCAGTGACTTTCATGCTGATGTTGATCGTGTCCGTGTTCATGCAGAGTCTCGTGTTGCCAGTAATCTGTGTAATGTGCATGACTATCTTGATTCGGGTTATGTTCTGTATAAGTGGACGGAGGCTCTTGTGCCTGATAATCCCAGGCATATTTTCTAATTTCTTCGTGATCTTCTACTCTTCCTAATTCTTCATGATGGCTGTGTGCATCCTCTGTATTTGGTGGTATATTTCCTCTATAAATCTTCCATGGATCGTGGAACTCTGTTATGTCTATCTCTTTCGCTCGCGTTTCTTCTTTGGTTTGGACATTGGGGTGATGCCAAGCGAACTCCGATTCTGGGTCTGGGGTTGGTTGATAGTGGAATTGGTGTCGCACGTCTAGTGGGAGTAACTCTGGTTGCGCTTCGTGTGCGTCATGTGCCGCCACCTCAACCTATCGGTTGAAGTGAAACAACTCAGTAGTATGCATGCACACAACACTTGAACTAAGCTTCGCGCACTAGCTATAATATCTCTCTATATAGTGCAAAAAACTTTGTCCAAGCGACTATTAGTTTTAAAATAACAATGCGTTACTAAATAAACATACTGATGAAAAACAACGGTTCTGAAGCTTGCAGCAAAGAGAGGGGGAACTATATATATTGAAAATCTTTAAATAAAAAAAATTAAAGCAACGATAATTATCTCGGTATGTTTATAAAGATTCCGCGGTGAGTATTCCACCAAAATACCAACACCATCTACTCAGCCCCATACAGATATTAAACAAACCGTGCAAAAGCAGACATTATATTCGGTAAAGTTAGAATATGTTAGTATTTTGGAGAAATATTATGTCACACGGGTAAAGAATGCTTCAAACAAAGGGTGCGTCAAGTAGCAGTAGTAGTGCGCAAGCGCAGAGTGCAAGCTATTGTTACAAGTAGTTTAGTCACTCAGGGTATCACAAGACCTAACACGGTGCTGTATTATAAAAGAAAATATTTAAATCAATAAACCTACACATAAAATAGTGATAGAGTTGAATAAACGCAAGGTGAAAAGCTAAATTTGAAATGTGTAAGTCTCACCTCTGCAACTTTAGAGTTAGAGTCCTTCCGTGAATGCTTGGAAAACATGTTGTAGTGTTCAGATCGGAGGTTGTAATGACAATGGATCGACTTACTGGACCGAGCGAGGTACCCCGAGGTACCCGCGGTCGCACAAACCGCACACAGATGGAATCGATTTCAACAATGTGTAACCGATATGGAAATTAATCTAGATCAATCGCAATATGTAATACTTGAGACATCTTGAGGTTACAATACAATTGAATATATTATTTTCGTGGTATTTCGATATAGGAATATCGATTTCGTTCGTTCTATTTCGATCGTTGCATATTCATTGGCGTGTCTTGTACTATTTATAGGCTCATTCACTTTCCTATTTGTGTTCTTAGAAAATCACCAAAGCCATTAAAGAATGATAGATTATCCCTGCCTGATTTAGCGAAGATTCTGATAGAACTTGAAGCTTACCATGCCAACGTCGAGCTGAGTGTGGACCTGTCCCACGAAGATGTCCCACCATAGCTGGAGGAGGCCTCGGATGTGCTCGGGCGCATCGACGGAGCCGGACTCGAAGTTGAACTGTTGCAGCCAAGGCTTGGCGGCGCCGATGAAATGGATGATCTTCAGGTCCTGCCCGTAACTGGAAGAGGGAATGGATTTGAAAGACATATTCTTAGAGCTTAATGAAAGCCTTGGTCGTTTAGAAGCACATTTTTTTTAGAAGAAGTATTCGTAGGTATAAAGGAATCGATAACAGCAATATACATAATATAGATGGGTCTATATTCAAAGGAGTGGGGCTGAAACCACAACAATGCTCTGTCAATCGCTAATAAATCCATTTGGCAAACATTCATTGTACATATCACATATGTAAAAGCACATGTTCAACAATAGAATTAGGCGTATCTTCCGCTGATAATATAGTATGATTAGACCAGCCCTTTCACTGTAATTTTAGCTTGATAATTTATCATAGAAGTTGGGTTAGATAACAAAAGCAACATAGACAAAAATGTAGGTGGAACATGAATAATTTTAGCTTCTGAAGCAAGATTTGGAGATTTTAAATTTCTGATAACGTCATACAAAATGTAATGTATGACGTATGCCCATAAGTGAGTTAGCTTGTGGTTGCGACATAGTATTCATGACTGCCAACGTCAATATCGGGCGTGCGAACGCATCAGGTATTTTCACTCGTGCGGATCAAAGTGGCAAGATAAAAGGTTTCTTAGTTTTAATGAAGTTTCTGTGAGTCACTTCTCATGTTGGCTGGTAGTTTAAACAATAGAATTATTTTTGTTTGGTGTACACTTGACTTGTTGTCCATATTTTGGAAAAAATCTCATCACTCGAAAGCCCTGCTGAACGAGGCCAACCTTTAAGTGCTCCTATCCCCAAGCCATGCCATCGACATGAAGGTATTGATTGACTATCTTGCAGATATTGGAAGTTGACTGAAACAAATCAAAATGAATCACTTACTGTTTCAAAGCGGGCAGGTACGAGTAGAAGGCGGCAGAAGTAACGTTATAGAGAAAAGGCAAATGCTTATTGATGTCTCCACGCGCCCAGTCCGAGAAGAAAGAGTTCAACAGACCTTGGTCACCACCTGTTACGAATAATCAATGATGTTAGAAGCTGAAACACTTGACAAATTACCAACACAAAAGTGGGAGAAGGCGGACACTCAAGAGCTAAAAGTAACACGTTTCATATTAGTTTTCCTGACAGTTTGAAAGTTTTATGATGAATTTATTTCAGCTGTATAAATAAAAAATAATACGAATATCCGCGCGAATTATGATGCGAATATCCGCTGGAAATGATACAGTAAACGTTCTTTGGAAAAATTATTTAGCAAAATGTAAGTCTCCACGCAATATCTGATGATGAAAATGACTATAAAGGCACTGAAAAATCTGATGAAGTTTACACTGTATGGCTTGATTCTGACAATTAGTTACAAAATGATCTTACCATCAAAGCTGCCACGTTCCTGTGCAAAGGTGATGAGTTTGCTAAAGGTCTCAGCTGACGGGGCGTACACGAACACCCCAGAGTTGAAGCAGTCGGGCCACCCGACGTCTGGAGCTGCGGATAGCTGCTCACGCTCGAACAACTCGTCGCTGTTTTGGACGACCTAGTGAAACAGCTCTTTACGTTTCGTTCGGTTGCTTTAAGATACTCTATCGATCTGTCTCATGTTGAAGCAACTGCTTGCGTTCAAGTAACTAGTTCTAGGACAGTTTGAAAACTAATAACAAACATGCCTAGGGAAAGAAGTCTGAGATCTCTGACAGTGAAGGGATTAGGTTACCCATAACTTGCGTTATATCGAAAGGATTCAATTGAATGAACTCATTGGGAGTTGTTCAGGACTACCTTACCTTTGGGGATGGAATCAAGATGTCCAGAAGTGATATCTCAGGGTTTCAAAGCTTGTTTTTGCTTTTATAAACTCGTGTTAAAAACCAGAAATATACTCGTAATTAAGACAAATTAGTAAATTATCGTAATATGTGATCTTATCCTTTTGACCTTTGTCATCTCAACAATTTTATAGATCTAATCAAAATAACGAATTATAATGCTCTCATTATACAAAGATTTCGTTGTGATCCACGTGAGGAACATGTATAACAAACAACTGGTATGTTTATCAAGAATTCTTTATCTGCTCGTGGATAAAACTTCGAGTTGACTCAATAACCTGCGATAAATAAAAACTCGGCGAGTCAATGGATTCTACCGGGACACTATCTCATTGTTTATTATTGGAACTTAAAAATCCATAAATTGAAATTTTCTACACGTTTACATTATGTAATTTCATGATATAAATGATAACGGCATGCAAACATCGTGTAGTTTTACTTTCACAACACATGTGCTACCTTCAAAAGAACTGAAGAATGAAAGTGTAAAATATTGGAGCTGGTCCAAAATTGTCGGGAACAAAATATTTGGGCCACGGTTATGCGTCTCGTCATCTCTTGTTACTGCACTAACGTCCACATCCGGTAACATTGACTTTCTTATCGCATAAACAGTTACATATCGAAATAGAGTTAACGACTTTTACATAGTTACGGTCGTTCATTGGAAAAATCGAAAACTATTTAGGTACAAGGTTTAAGACATGTTGACGCAAATTCTGTTGCCGAAGCTCGCGCCATCACAACATGCTCGTTAAATATTTGCAGATTTGGCTGAGACAACTACAGTGTTAAATGTTTGACCATTAATTTAGCATTCTTTTAATGAAGCCACCTACGTCTCGCTAATAGTATTGAGTGTTGAGTTTGAACACTTTAAGATCAATTTGAGACAACTGTTACTATATGAGAATTGATTGAAGCAATCGTCGGCCAAACGTCGCGCGTTTATCTAAATTGCTCGTTGGTTTTGCAAAAATGTTTACACTGGAAAGTTTGTATGACCGATCTAGATTCCAGATAGTTTCGAATAAACTTGTATGCTAAAATGGGAATGAATAGTGACGCTAGGACATGAAACCGTTTACTAAATCGTTGCCGGCACAAAGCTTAACATGTACGATCTAATTTAGTTTAATTCATTAGTGCTGTCGGCGTTATAGGACACTCATTAATTAAACTTTAGAGAGAAGACAGATCTGTCTGAGACAGCTGCCAAGAAAGCTCACCAATGTGTCGGCATCCAGAAACACGCACTTGTCGTACTGCGTGAGATTCCAGCAGTGGATCTTGGTGAAGGTGATGCCGAGCTCGGGACGCTGGAGCAGAGCCAGGTGAGCCGCGTCTTGTGAGTCCAGCACGTCCACAATGATCACCTCGGCGAACACTGCGCGAAGACGCTCTCTGAGAAAATCCAACAAGACATTCACTAATATTTTCATACTGTCCTCCTGCTGTAAGCAATTGATCTAAAAACATTATGTGTAGGTTGTTAACCACTTAACATCAGTTGACATTGATCTTGATCCCCACGCTATCTGCCTATCAATATATTGCACTTCCAGTAAGAATCATACCATCGAGGTGTTACCGCTACGATTTGATGTCAATATTAACATTCAAATCGGCTGAAGGTATTTGTGTAGTCGGTCTTACGTCCACAATGAATATCTACATAAGAGACAATTGTTCGTGTGGCGTACGTGAAACATTATTTGAGTAATCATTTCTGAATATTGACGAACGCATAAATTATTCATTTAACTGAAAATTGTGAATTGTTAAGTGCGAAATAAATATAATAGCATGGTGATAATGGCGTATGACTGTGCTTCGACAATCATACAATCAGTCAATAATGGCAATTTAAAAATAGACGTTATCTTCGTGCTCGCTGAATAAGATCCACCAGTACGCCCTGCCTACTTTTTACTACTTTTTTTAATAAACTTCAATTAATGTTCAATTAAACTGCCAATGCGAATGATCCGTGATTTATAACAAGCACAGCAGCTGAGGTTCATAATTGTTTGTAGATTCTTAACTTAACTTCTGAGTTATTTAGTCCATTCTCAATTTGCTTAATATAATTAGAGATTTTATCGATCGTAACGCAAAGCCTAATTTTAATGGTCGTTAACTGTAAAAACATAGATTCAGAGCCCCAATTTTAACCGTGTTTCTTCATTATAGTCATGCTTTGGGGTAATAATTATGTGTGTTGGGTCTGTTCATAAAATACGTCACACTTTTTAGACCCCTCCCCCCTTTATCACGCTGTCACATTTTCTGCTGCCCCCCTCCCCTCCTACCAATATTACGACACAAATAATGGACCCCCCCCGTACATGATAATATAATTATGGCAATTAATAAACTTTCGATTTTTTAATTGATTTAATTTAATTTATTAATTGCTATAATTATATCATGTACCGGGAAGAAAAGTTGTGTGGAAATCGGTTGTCGTGGTATGCTGTAGCAGGAGGGTCACACAGTCCATCTATCCATCCATCCATCATGGATGGACGGTGTGAAAAAGGATATGGGTAAAAAGGGGGTGACTACAGAGATGACGAATATTAGACCAGTAACGAAGAAAAAAACAGGCAGGAGGACAGGAGAATGATGAATAAGTTTTCAATTATTTTTTTTTTAAAGTAAGAAAAAAAAAATAGAAGACAGTTTTGAATATATTCAAAGTTTTCTTCTAACTTTTTTCTCATTGAAAAGATATCGAAATTTTTCGATGATTAACACTTTTTGTTATAAACATATTTTTGTTCTTTTTAATAATCTGTAAGGCCTCTTGAATATCCTTATGAATTTCTAGAAAAGTGTTAAGTATAAAAAATAAGACCAGCTTAAAAAAAAAATTGTAAAATTCAGAAATTCATATCTTTGAAAATTTCAGGGTCTTTAAACAGATGATCTTGAGAACAGATAGAGGTAATCTAAAAAATTTGAGCCAAAAAATGATACAAGTTTTTGATTTATTTAATTTTGGAATTTTCCGATTTTCTTTTTAAATATTTTTTTATAACATCAAGTGTCTTCTTTAAAACAAACTTATGTTAGTACCTATCTATAAATAGTTTCCGAGATCCAGTCCAGTAGTTTCAGATTTCCAGTTTTTCATGAAAAACTGGAAAAGATGTGAAATTTTGAATTTTTATATTAAAAAAAAAATCTTTTATTGGAATTTCGATAAAGGGATGGAAGAAAACTTCTGACCATTTCATCTAGATCGGAAGGGATAAACAAATAACAAAACATGAGTTAATATCATTATGACGGAAATAAAGATATTTGTATATTTACAAATATGAAACGAATGACTTTCTAACGTAGCAAAAAATTAAATTTTAGAAATCTGAGAGAAAAATTAGCAAAATTGTTTTATGAGCTGCGAACGTCACGTTTTCTTAGACCCCCCCACATGTGTGTCACATCTCGTCACAGTAAGTGACACCCCCTCCCCCCAAAAGCGCGAATGTATTTTATGAACGGCCCTTTTAGAGTCAGTGCCAACCGCCCAACTTGAATTGTAACCAAATATAATAATAGGAGTCGAAAATATCGATATGTTTACACACAAATTTTTTATCTTGTCATTCAAAACTAAGAATACGGACCACCTTTTCTCGTGGGTGTCACCGTACCGTACTCAGAGAATATTTATGGGATGAGTAGGTACCAGTATCCACGTGTGCGCAGGCGCAGCGCAAGTACCTATCGTCATGCTGTTGGCAGACTCAAGTCACCTACGAAAAAACTTACCAAACCTTGGACGAAGGAACTCGTCATCGTCTCAGATGCTTTCATAATGAGGATATCCGCAAGAGACCTGCAAAAAGTTATAATAAAGAAGCTTGTATAAGTACCTCATGGGCTCAGTGACGGACGGTGTGATGAGTACCACGGCAGGGTACGTGGAGCCGACGCGGCGCAGCGAATGCGCCAACACCAGGGCTCCCAGGCCGTAAGAGTCGTTTGTGGCTAACGTCACCCATGCTCGACCTGCACACAAGACAATACGGTAAGACGAAACCAAACGGACGATCCACATTGATTTTTTGTCAACATTGACATCGCAGGGTCACCGGTATCTATCGGGCGCCGATTTCGTACGTAAGTTAACGAATGAAAAAAAATAAGCTTTCTACCCGGCAACGCCTACTTTCGAATTCTGTTGCTCGATGTGGACCACACCTGCGGCACTCCAGACTGTTTGTCGATAATGGTCACTATTTGCAATTGCAAATGATGCGTACAGTAGCTAGGTATATACAATATTATACATAATGTTGGCTTTACAAAGCAAACCGAAATTGCGTTTTTGTATATAATTGCTGTGAAACATGACCAGGAAGTCACTATGGAAAGTACAGGAAAGAACTACAAAATATAATTTAGAATTGGATTTTCCTGGAGCATTTCCGAATTTTGTTACGTTATTCCATATCCTTATTACCAATCAAACATAACATCATGTCTGTATTATCCTAAGTATTAAGCAGGGGATATTTAGGTATTCATATGACTAAATTTCGTTAGTATATTCTATTTACTTTTAGAAAACACTGGCAAAAGTGGCCTGCGAAAAACATGTTTAGGACTCGCAACAGAGATACATTACAGCTGCTTGTACTCGTTTACTTTCATTTTACTACCAATAGTACCCAAGCAGTGCCACAGAACAACCAAATATCAGTCAAGCTTAATTATAGCAGTGCTACAAAAGTAAAAGGCATGTCAATCATTCCGAAATGTCAATAAACATAAAAACATAGTATCATCAGTATCTACGAGAAATTTATAATATCATAACAGCTATTCCCTATGTTTGATTACATATTGAATTTTTTCACATCGGTTTTAAGAGTGTTCTCCAAATTCCGAAACGCTCCTTTGGGTGTTCATTCAAACATTACATATAACAATGGCTTTTTGGAGTTCACCCAAACCTTATACATTGCTCAGACCAAGGGAAGCAATACCTAGAGACTAAACTCTCTGTCGCAATACAACAGGCCAGATATCGTCACAAACAAAGAGAGATAGTCAAAAACCTAAGTTGACACATCAATTCACGATCCTCAACTTTGAACAAACGCTGAAGAAAGAGGAGGAGGTGAATTACCATCACTATGGTGATCTCGCGAGTCAAAACTTTTAAAATGAGTATAAACGGTACAAAAACTATCAAAAGATTCGTATACCCACTCTAGTCGCGCTTCATTTCATACTATATCTTCATGTGAGATTCAGGCGAAGAATGTTCTCATTTCTGTACTATCTAACTCTATGCTCCATTTATAATAGCATTAGAAAAAAAGGTACTTAAAAGCAGGGATGCGAAACATTTTATTTCAAAATTAACAGAATTTTATTAGTTCTTTAATTCAATATTGACAACTATCTACACCACGACAACTCGGCAATATTTGATATTTGCCTTGTATATTGATACAAGGCGTCGCATTCACAAGTATTCTCTAGTGAATGACAATTTATTATACTCTTTGATGACAATCACAGAACTTTATTTACGTCAATTTAACAGACGACATAAACCGGTAAAATTGAACAAACCGGGCTGTCACAACTTATGAAAGGATTATGTCTTGTAACATTTTAAATTTGGTAGAATTATACTTGTAGTGAAACGAAAAACGTTTCCGGTATGTTTACCCCTGCTTCTTTTAGGTCTTTAGCATTGACACTAATTTTAAATATAATATAACTAAATGAAAGCTACATAATTTCATAAGATAAATAGTTAAAATAGTTACAATTAAGTGTGACAGCTGTATAAACAGATTATAATAAATTCGGCGTCTATCGTAACTGTAACATGTTTATTGTACTTTTGTTACAAAGTGTGCAATAGAAATAACCTTTTTTAACTTCTGTCTAATGCTAATGGAGTATTTGTAAAATTAAATCAGCATTCGCAGCTTCATAACATAATAGCTGCCATTATAAGAATATCATCACTATCATTTTTATACCTACTTTCTCTCATTTCCCGATAATTGAAACTGTCACTGACTCAATTGAACAGGTTATTTATAAATCCGCATTGTAATTTATGTCTAATTTACAAACGCACAAGTCTAATCACATTTCTGGTAGTCGCCTTTGGTGCCAAAGACGTAAATATCTAAAATAACTGGAGAAACGTTGTTTTGGAGGATTACGCAGATCTGTATTTTAGCGATCTGTCTGTTCATGCCGAGGCGTCGCCGTCGTCATCGTAAAATGCTATGAGGAAGTGCGCAGTTTCTTCCTCTCGAGAAAGACGCAGAGCATCTACGTAGGTATGTTATGTAGTAACTACATATATAATACTGGCACGTGCTGCGAAACTTGGCGCCGCAGTTGCGTATGCGCACTATTATTTTTTCACCTGTCAATATCACCACGTGTTCATACTGTAGTCTCGACATTCAGTCTAATTGGGAAAAATTTATTGTCTAGTCATTTATTATCATTCCTTGTGTAATATTGGCATACCATGCGATTTATTATAGTGTTTCTGTTTCGCAACAAGGTGAGATACTACATTTAGAACACCATCGAGCCAAACCATCATTTTTAAGTACTGAATGTATATATTATACATATTCAATTGTAATATGAACAAACGTCTCAGATTCCACGAAAATATTCACGGGAATAGCTCCCGGCATTCAGTCTGCGTGGGCCATTTACATATACCACCATGTAATAGACAAGTGCCGCACGTTCAGTTCCGAAATAGCGCGACACAAATAAAATTCAAAATAAAACTACTGTGTAGCGTTAGATATTTAGTGTCGAGCCCGTCCACGCCTATGTATTCCACAATTAAACTCGTAAGTCTTCTCTATCAGCGCGAGCTGCCTCTATGTAGTGACGTTCCAGACAGTAGGACATTCCCAACGTGTGCACAAAACGACTGCGTATGATCATCCAATTGTCTGTAAATATATATCCAAAGCGAAGTCTTTTATTCATTTGTCGCTTGTGATCTCAACCACTCCACACATACAATCTTTGAAACATCCTTCAAGTCATAAAACTATCAAAACCTTGCATTAATTTTAACTCAGGAAATTCCGTCAATGTTCGAGGCCAAATTTTCATGACCAGAAATCTGCTCTTTACATGTTTTTGCATCATTAATGGTTTATCAACATCGTAAAGCCACGATTTATTTTCTGAAATATCAGTTCGACAGCAAGATGATCTAACAGAAAATCTTAAATAATTTCCAGTTTATATATTGCTTGGAAATGTTCTCCTGGCAAAAGGCACCCCAACAAGGCACTCGAGAGTTGAGATGCAGGATCAGGCGCGCTCGGGAGCAATGTCCCTGCGGTTTCTATTTAGGTGCGGCCGGTCCGGCGGGATGGAACCACGCAGGCAGTCGACCGTTTAACGGAATAAAGGAATGCAATGATGACGTGTTCGTCTTTTTATATTGTCACACATGCCTATTCAAAAGTAGGAAATCTTCACCGTATGAAAAAGTGGGCTTCGTGATACACACTTTTTAAGTTCGCATCTATGATGCACTATTGCACACGCTATGCGCCGTCAGCGAAAAGCATTTCACTTGGCCAATATTCAATTTTCAGTGTTGTAAAGTGAAAACCGAAGGCTAAGACTTGCCGTTAGAGAAAGTGGGACTGGTTTGAGTTGAGAGTGATCCGGGTTTATTACGAACGAAACCCATAAATCTTTCTAGATATTGCGCTATGAAACTGAACCTCTCCATGTTCTGCATATTCAAATTCCTTTTGAACATGCAATAATACCTCAAAATATATTCATAACTGCAGTTGACTGCAGAGCCCTTTGATAATGTTAACTAGGACTTTCGAATGATGGAATATTGCTATTGTCTCGAAAGTTGAATGCATAATTGCATTCAAATGAAAACGTTATAGCATATTGGTATATAGCCGGCGCCAGTTTAGCCGCAATCAGGTCGGATGAACCTTTGTGGTTAGTATTGAATATCGGATATCACGCTAAAAGTACATACAATAGTACAAGGCTCAGGCGCCAGTACAGTATTACCTACTGTAATCGTATAAAATAAAATAACTATAGATCCTTCTTGTTTAGATTCTGGCAATACCTCACAAACCAGCTACGTGTAGCTATTCTGGCTAGTGTTCCAGGTATATCATGAGACAAAATGCCTTGCTGATTAGGGTCTTAACGCGTCAAGCCCCTCATTAGCAGACACAATTAAAAACCTATTGTTGCGTTACCTTATGGTAACGCGAGGGGCCTGACGCGTCCAATAGTTACCCTTTTTGGCAGTCCAATGTCCAAAACCGTGATTACGGTATATATGAAATTTCAAGTACTGTACAAAATAGTGCAGTTTCCATAACAGTTCATATGTCACGTAGTTGATAGGCCGGTGTTTATGAATGTAGGTATTTGTAGAAGATAACGATACTCTGTTTACGATCTCTGACTGATACGAAAGAAATTAAACACGGGTTAGAATAATTCGTAATCTTTGGCTGCTAACGTAGAATGACGAAGATGTTTGTGGGGTCAATAAAGATATCGGACACACATGCTGGACCAGAATAATTCAAGGTTATCCAGCTTCCTCACATACTTTACACAAAAATTATAATATTTATGAACAATTCTGTCAATCTATATATATAATTATAAGTAGATAACAAGTAGACGTCGTGAGCATGCTAGAAGTAGTTAATTTTTTCTTTTTGGGAAATTGGGTATGTACAGCATCAATCTGCGACAAATAATGAACTAAATAAAGTAGCTGTTGTGACAGTAAATACTTTCTAGGAAACTTTAAAATAGAAGTAGGTAGACAGCCGCAAAACGATTCCTTATTACATTTTCCTTGAAGAGTTCATTTCATAAAGTCAATTATTAAAATACTGGTAGCCCTTGCGAAAGAAATATTAATTAGAGTAGTTTTAACATTATTCATCGAGACACAAAACGTATTTTAACAAAGTACCCTTAATAAAATTTAAAACCATTTCAATTGCGTTGATACTGACTACAAATTCTACGCAATTATCAATTGTTTTAATTAAAGGAAATTATGCATGAAATTGGGGAATTATACATAAAAATTCCGGTTAGGTATAGTAGGTAGTATTGAAGCTTACTTGACATTTTGTGGCCGGCTGTAGTCTCGTGTGTGACAGTTCCAGTCACGTCTGATATCACGAACTACACGCACTCTTCGCGCAGCACTAGCTAATGCACGCAGCGTGCGCGACCGGCGACCGCGACCCCCTCGCCGCGGTGATACCCACACTATCTTACATACGTCATCGTATTCAACACACACACGTAAAACAGAAGCGACGCATGCGTAAAAAGAAAACAACAAACAATTTCAGCAATTTTTTCATGGACACAAAAGCAATATTTAAAAGCAAAAGATTTCAGAATTACAAATGATATTTAAAAATTACTGACCACTATTGTTTTTTCAACCACTTTATTATCTGGCAACTCCAAGTCAAGCCACACTCAACAGCTGCTCAAGGCGATCGATAGATGTCAGTGGGTGTCGCTTTATTTTCGTTGCCGTGTATAGCATAACGGTATCCGTAGTAAAATCATTTCATTGTAGGGGTGTTAGTATTTTTTAGAAATATCGATGATGTAGTAGTTTCCATTTCTTTCAATACAACAAAGGTTTTGATTTTAATTTTGTTTTATATGCAACGTTTAGTCTTATAAAAAAAGTGAAATGATGCTTAATGTAGTCCAAAATCAAGCCAAACTAACAGCAATTGTAAGACGCTTTTGTCAAAAAAATCGGCAAGTAGGTAGTTTTTCCACCTGTTTCATAAATAAAGTGATACTTCAACGTTTTGATGACTCTGGGTTATGTTTTTTGTATCGTGGTCATTCAATCGAATAGGTACCTACTCACATCGCTGTTGTTACGTTTATCGATATGTATTTTCTAAACATTTATTACAACCCTACATCGCTATCCAATAGTCTCTTTCATACTCGGGGACGTTCCGCGGTCTTCTTTGATATTATTGTACGCGAAGTCGGGTCGATGAACGAATTCGGCAAAAAATGACGGTCAATTATGCAATACAATATAATTTGGAGAGAATGTGACCACAGATTTGTGTTGGAAAACAAAGAAAGGACGTTTTAAACCAAAAATGTCGTAAACGGCAGGTTAGCGTGTTGTGTTTGTTTTCGGTGTTTCGGTGGAAACGATGGCCAACTCCCCGACTAGTATAGAAACACAAATAGACAGTTTTTTGGAGCAATTTAAGAGAAGTGCGTCGAAGGCGATGGAGGAGAGGATGGAGTGGCCCGATGGACCATCGCCAGGTGTCGTCAAGTCTCGCAGTAGCTGCTTCGCCTTAGACGCAGCAGCTGGTGAGTAATAGACCTAGACATAAATAGCTGAAAAATACCATGACGTAATTTTAATAAGCCTATGCTAAATAATGACCAAATCACCAAACATGCACCTACGCGTATAAAAAGGAACTAGGAAGCAGCCGATAACCACTAAAATATGTACTAAGCTATATTTATATACTTAATGTACATACACAAAATAAAACTGCAGGTAACATAATAATTAATCATGAAAACAATTACGTACTAATGTCTGCACATAATTGGGAAGAAAGTGTGGACTTCTTTGACCATTTATAATTAGATTACATGGTTACTGTAATAATCGTCGCACTAACTTGTGTTATAATAGGTATTTAATTCTAAATAAACACTATTTGTTTAAAATCAGATACTGCACTGCACTGCAAACATACATTTATTTAAAAAAGGAAATTATGCAAAAAGGCGGTTTGTTTTTCCTCTGAGTCTGACTGACTGATGACAGTTGACTTTTTTTAGGGTGTGTAACCTTGTTTTGCGCTGAACATATTACTATCTCGTTTTACTTTTTGAGTATCCTAGAATCACCAAGTTCAATACATCCCATTTTAATTAAAAGTAAAATGTTTGTTTTTTTTAATTAGCATATTCAACTCATCAATCGTATAATACGCAAACAATTATTACTTTCGCATTTAAATAATTTGCTATCGAGAAGAAGAATAATAAAAAAAAAAAACATTCACATCGTAGAATTTTATTCAATGAGAAAAAGCATAATGTTCTATAATCAAGAGCGACACCGTAGGAATCAGAAGTGCGGATATAGAAAGGAAATGACTTTAATAGAATAACCGGTGCCTGTGTCTCGACTTCTATGTCATTTATCTACAAATATAATCTAGTACCTACGTTTATAATACTTCTACTTAAAAAAAGAAGTAGGTCTTTACTGTATTTATACCTACAATAAATTAAATGCCAGGGTTGTGTGGCGGTTGGTTTGGTTCCACGTCGTTGCGGACCCTCAGGTACGTCGAACCCTGCTTTAATTGTGCGTATTTTTTTTTTCGAACTATCTTGTTTGTTGATTAAAAATAAATTCAGCGTATGTAAAGCTCAATGTGAAAAAAAAGCGAAACATAAAAAAAAAAACTGTGTGTACAGTAAGAAATTATACTTCTTTGGCGTAACAAGATAAAAACCAAACTGTCACTAAGTTTACAAAAGGAAAACAATCATTCTTCATGAACCACAGACCATAGCTAACTTCAGGGTTGTCGGTTCTAGCTAACTTCAACCTGTGAATTTTGTGTGACAGTGATGCGCGCGCATCTTGAAATTTTTTTTCATAACGCGCCTAAAGAAGTATATATTCAAAAATTAAATGTATGTATATTTAAGGCGCTATTAGCTGCCAACGACCTTGAGTGATTAGCTTGCGTGTCCCGCGCTGAGCTTACGCGACGCGTCGTATGTCCACCCAGTAATAGGACTCGCCCATCAAGGAGCGCTGTCCGAAATTAAACGCATTATTAATTTATTACACATAAAACAACAAGTATTAATCTAAAATACTGAGACTAAATTATAAATAATTAAATGATCTTAAAATGCTGAAGGTTTCATAAAAATACGCTTTATAGTTTTTGCGTGATTCTCAATTTTTTATCCGCGTTAGACATAACTTTATAAATTAATTACACAATGTTATAAAAATATAATATCAAATATTCTGAGATCAAATTACGACGGAAATTGTCTAGAGTAACATATATTTTTTTTCAAAGAAATAAGAGTAGTCGTTTAGACGTGGCGTTCAATTAAAAATCATTAAAAGTTGTATAACTGCGCCTTAAATGTTGGATCCGCAAAACATTGCTGGCTACTAGTATCTTTACCCTCAAGAATACAATAAAAGTGCATGAAAGTATGAGAGAAGGTTGTTGATTGATAACGCTTTTCACTCAATAATGTAATTTGTTAAGGGGATAAAAAAAATAGATATACGGAGAGGAATAGGAATCCTCGTGATTTACGTAGGTATACTGGTGATGAGGCATATATTAACTTATGTGCCTCATCAGTCATCACCAGTGGCGTAGCTAGCATGGGCGTCACCCGGTGCGGTCGTCATGGTGTCACTCCAACACAGAAAGCTGTCTATGAACGTAAGACGTGTTGAAGAAGATAGGCGGCGGTGGCCGAGTGGTAAGAGCGTCCAACTACCAGTGGAGGTTGACGGTTCGATACCCAGGCCCGCGGCACTCTTTTCTTTTTTGGTTGGGATATCATCAAATAACATCTCCCGCTCTGGGTTCAGCGAGAGGGCGTGTCAGACTCTTACTGACTAAAACCCACCCGTGTTCCTTCAGTTGCCTGTGCAAGGGCCCGCAGTGACTCTTTCAAACTCACCCGCGACCCTGGTAGGCATCGGCCTTAGCGGACCCCGTCAATCACTTCTGACATCTCTTTGAGGCAGGCCGGGCCCGACCCTTGAGATTTGTATTTTCTTACGTGCTGATTAATGTAATCACCGTTCACTATCCGTACTTCAGCCTGGGTACTATCCTAAAGATGCAAAACTCAGACGTCATTTTGATTATTTATTTTAATGTTTTGTGTACTTTTCTATTGATAGGTTTATCGATCACTTACTCCTTTTCGTTTTTTTTTGTAATTAGGTTTTATAAAGGTTTGTGTGAGTAGGTTATAATTTTTTCAAGGCCGGGTGTCACCCTCGAATGGGTACACCCGGGGCGAGCCGCCCCCACCACCCCCCCTAGCGACGCCACTGCTTATCACATCATACGATGAGGTATATGAGTGAACAAATACCTAATTAAATGACTTTCTAATGCTTAATCTCACTCACGGCTAATTAGAGTCTTTACGCTGTCCATACGAGAATTGACGTCTTCGTATTACTCATTTTAATTTTGAATCCATCCTATTTTATATTTATTACACACCCCTATTTGTATTCTGTTTTTATTTTACACTAGCTGACCCGGCGAACTTCGTACCGCCTCAATATCAATATCAAAGAGTACTATAAGTATACGGGATCAATATATGGAACCGTTCTCAAGATATCATCAAAAAAGCCGTTCCATAATTTTTTTTTCTTAAATTTTCCGATGTTTTATATAGGCTAGGCTATTCGGGGCGGAGACAAATCCAACAAATCAAAGATCATAAAAATCGTTGCAGCCATTCTTGAGTTATAAATGGTGTAACTAACCCGACTTTGTTTTATATTTAAAGATGTGTAAAAAATACTAAAAATATTTAAAAAAAAAAACAAGTTTAATTTTGGACTTCGAACAACTTGTACATTTACCTGAATTAAAGAAATGGAGTCAAATTGTTAACTCTTTACTAGCGCAGTGTATATTAGTCTGAAATTATTTATTTAAACTTACAATGACGCCATACTTATTCTACTAAAAGTTAACAATTAATATTCAGTGTTCATTAAGCAATTTTCTGCCGGTCGTTGCCGAGTGAAATGTTTGTCGACATTTTTCCGTTTAAATTTTGCCGCGCAGTTCGCGACAAGAGCGTCGATACGGAAACGCGTCCTCAGCGCCGTCTGGTGGTGGCGCACTGTACAAATTACGTGTTCTACGGCGTCCTCAGATTTTATTCACGGAAAGTGTATCGCCATATTGCTTCCGTGAACACAGTGAAATATTTGTGCATTTCTCTTTAATTATGACTGTAATATCAATATGAAGTGAATTAAAACAAACCACAGTCTGTTAGAAACTGTGGGGATACGTTTTTATGCATCTCAGTCTCTGAAATAGCGTGAAATAGGTGAGTTTTATTCTTCCTTTGCTATGACTATATGGCCCAATATTCCACGGGAGTTCGATCCGCTATGCGATAATGAAACTTAAAAAATGCGATTAAGGTTAATAATTGCGCGGTTTTTGTTATGTTTATTTACATGAATTTGAAAAGTTATCGCGGTTTTTCTTGTATTGTGTCTTGGGGTTGTCGATTCTCCTAGCGGTCGGGGCGGGTTTGTCGTGTGGCTTTGTACATACACGTATGTACGTACATGTGATTTGATGTGAACGATCGGTTGTAGCGTCGAGCAGGCGGAATGTCGTTCGAAAAAATGGAAGTGGTGAATCCTGCTGAGAAAGAGGCGAGTGAGGTGCTGCATTCGCTGCTTTCTGTGGAGCGGCGAAGCGTGGACAGCAAGGAGGCAATAATCGTGTCCATACCAGCGGACCAGAACGGCGGTGGCGAGTACGGCGAGAGTGCTCAGTGGCACACTCCCGTCATGGGTCAGCACTCTGTCTTTGAGATGGGAGGACAAACCATGCAACAGCATAACTACAATGGTCACCAAGAGCAGGTACCAACATTATCAACTACTACTTTTTAGCATTGAAAGGAGCCTAATTCCTTAAACAAGTTGTATATTCACAATTTGTTCATTTACAGGTTCTATGGCAAGGACACACAATACAGGTGGAAAATGGTGCAGCCACTTTGCAGAACATACCTGGTACCTACAGTATTGAGTTCGAGCAGCATGTCGACGGAGAACCCGGTGACATGGAAGTTGATACAAAACCCAAAGTTGAAAAGAAGACTGGCAATAAAAAAAAGAAAAAAGCAGAATCTGATAGTGATGAGGATGTTCTTGACAATAAGCTGGAAGATAATCCTACACAGGTGAGAAGTTGTTTTGTTATAAGCTTTGGGTAATTTACTTTTTTGAGGTTATTTTCCAGAAGTTCAACATAACAAAGAATGGTATTTAATCTGGCCTCAAAAATTATTTGATATTATGATGGAAGGAAACTTGCCATAAACTGCTGTCTCTTAGAGCTTATCCCTCACCCTTCTTCTTTGTAGATTAATTCAAAAATATTAACTCAAGACTAATTGATTATCTTTCCGTAGCAGATTGTTTCCATGTCAGAATGTGTTCTCTAATACCTTGGTTGTAATCTTTTAGCATTTACATCTTTGTATCTCTCAAAATAGTTTTCTGTGTTTTTTAATCAGACCCAAATAAAACAGTTTTGAGTTTATATTAAAATTACAATAATGCTGTTTCAGGTCAAAGAAAGACTGAGGAGAGGTTGCGATTGTAAAGACAACTGTTACCGTGGACTTAATCCAGAAGCAGTCTATAGGCATAGACTCAATATTGCTGAACTGACTAAAAGTGAGCATGATATGTACCTGATGGGCATCACAATGGCTAGCTTAGCTAATCCAGCTGAGACTTCACGGCACAAAGTCAGGAGGAGACTGCGAGCATGCTATGTTTATCAGGGAAGGAAAGTTTGTCTAGAGGCTTTCTTGTATCTTGAAAATGTTACTCACTATCAGTTGAAGCGGATCAGGCAACACGTAATGACGCACGGTGTTGCACCTCGGATACACGGCAACGTCGGTAAGAAGCCATACAATACATTTACTCTAGATATTTACAAACATGCAACTAATTTCTTGAAAGAATATTTAAAACAACATGCAAGTTCTCCTAAAGATGTTCAGCCATCAGGGGAAGGTAAAAAGGCCAGTAAGACTGTCATAATTCAAGGAGATTCAAGGAAACATTTGTTTGAGGCTTACAAGGAATATGGAGAGATTTTAGAGCCAGGTGTAAAACTTATGGGTTATTCAACTTTCCGTGCTTTCATGAAAGATCAGTTCCCTCATGTTAAATTTGCAACAAAGAAGCAAGATATTCCAAAAGACATGGTGCCATTCCGTAGTGGTAAATGTATGTCATATGATAAGAACAAGGATCCTATTAGACTACAGCAGGAGAAAGAGAAGGCCGACGCTAAAAAGGCAGCTATGGAGGCTAAGAAGAAAGAGGAACATGAGAGAGAACAGCAGGCGCAACAGCAAGCACAACAGCAGCAGCAACAACAGCAAGTGCAGCAACAACAACAGCAACAGCAGCAGCAGCAACAACAACAACAACAACAGCAGCAGCAACAACAAGTGCAACAAGTACAAGTTCAGCAGCATCAGCAGATGCAGAACCAGGCCCATGTTGTCATACACCAGCAGCAGCCTCAACAACAGCAACAAATGCAACAACAAATGTTGGTGCCGCAAGTGAGCCAGCACCAACAAGTGCTCACCCAGCAAGGTGTACAACAAGTGGCACAGCAGCATTGTGTGCAGCCACTGGGAGTCTCCGAGGAGAATGGGCAGCCTGTAGAAATGGCACAGCAAGTTATACCATTGGCTGTAGTCCAACAACCACAACAAGCCTACATTGTGACTCCTGTTTCACACTTCCAAACTCGTGTTCAGGGAACTTGGTACAGGCATTGACGGCCATTGATAGCTACCGCATAAGTTTCAAGTACTGCAGAACATAATGTAGCAGATGCAAAATTTGTACGTAACCTTAGATCTCGAGACGACTGAACTGTTGTAAATTGAAACGGTTCCTGGAATAATCTGGTTTATTTCAAACGCCACACGTAACTTTGGCAATAAGTTAGCAAGGATAGTTAGGTAACACCTTTTCAGTATTGGTTGAAAAACTAATTTAATAAAACTATCTGTAAGTATAAAAGTTAATCATATTTACACCATTTATATTAGCAATTAGCTAAGTAGTTTATTTTAGAAATATGTAATGTGGTTTTTCAACACAGATAACTAAAATTATTTTTATTATGAGTATAGATAGACTTTGTGTAGAAACTTCATGGGCTGCGTGTGAGAAGAATTATGTTAGAGTGGCGCATACATCCAAATAAACTGTTGTACAATAGTTATAAGATGGTTTTGGTTTTGCATTGGAACAGAGTCAAAAAGTCCACGCACTCAATTTTACAATAGTTAATTTGGATGTAAGAAGAAGGTGGCAGACAGTACTATTTGACAGGAACAAGCAAAGATTGTTTATCCATCAAGTGATGGCCATTGATAACCACTGAAGACTAAACACTGCTTGTTCCTTGCTCTCATAGCTTTGAGTCATGAAGAGGTTGGTAATGACAGCTAGCAGTTTTGTAGGAGAATGTTTTACAATAGCGATCGATTAATTTATCACAATATTATGATCGACAAGTTATTTTCATGTATCAAAAAAGCAGTGCCTTCATAATATGACATGGATTTTGACATAAATTGTGCGATAACTTGTGTGATGGGATTTATAATTTCGGAATTAAATGTTTAGACTAAAGTAATAATAGGATTTTAATGAAGTGATGTATTACAGTGCTTTAGAACAGTTTCAATAGAATAACCAAATTAATTATTTTAGTAACCTGGAATTTTTGGAACAAATAAAATATTTTCACATTCTTTTTAGACAACACAGTAGAACAATCTCTAGTACATTTTCTCCTATGTAACTTGCATACATATCAAAATATAAAACATAAGTCCACAGTAAATTAAAATATCAGCCATGCCTGTGTTCTCATGGAAAGAATGTGTTTTAATATGAACACCCCAAACGATAATACTGTTTTTCGCATTGTAGATGTTATTTATACTGAGGCAGTCTGAAGACTACCTACCGTTTTATTCTGTACCATAACATAATTTTAGTAATCTCGAATCACAGATCCCGTGCAGCGTATTTCAATCTTTAGTGCAGACACGCAATAATTCTCATAGCAATACTACTTGGAAGTCTTACTTAAACAAATAACCAACATTATGTGTGATTTCGCTTTAGTGTGTTTACTTATCATATTTTAGATGTTTAGTATATCACAAGAAAATAACGCTTATTATAAAGACAATTTAAATCAAAGAGACGCATTTGTTCAGTGAGAACAGCAAGCGCACTTAGTTTTCTAAAACTATTTAATTGCCGATCAAGAAGGCTGACTTTCAGAATGCTGAGTTACAAAACCTCGGATGAGTTCATTCATTATTAAGGATTATTTTTAAGTGCAGACAAAGTTAGGTAGTTATTTTGTTACATTAGAAGCTCTGGTGTAGCTAGTTTTAATATCAAGATGACCAAACATTTCAATAAAAATATTTTGAAGAAAAGCATGTGATTTTCATTCAGAAAACATTGCTGACTTGATATTAAACGTCGTATGTAGTGTAACGTTGCACGTTAAGATGCGATTACGCGGCTGGTCAGTATAACGTTTCGGCAGGATCAAGCAGTTACAAGGCGATTCTATTTTGTCGAGAAATGCCCGCGTAAACGCACCTTTAGATAATATTTAATTTAAATAATACTATTCTTATTCAATTAAACAGTGTGCAAATGTCTCTTTAACACTGTCTAAAATAGCCCTCATGTAGTTTCATTAGGGTGGCGATTGACATAGTTGTTCTGTTCAGGGTGCTGCAAGGTGCTTTATTTCAAAACATCAAAGATTCTAAGAACCTTAGTAGCTAGTTAAGGCGCAGTTTAGATTTTTAATTGAACTTCACGTCTAAACGACTGGTCTTATTTCTTTGAAAAAAAAAATGTGTTACACTAGATAATTTCCTTCGTAATTTGGTAAGTGAATATTTGAAATTATATTTTTATAACATAGTGTAATTAATTTGTAAAGTTATGTCTAACGCGGATAAAAATAGAGGATCACGCAAAAACTATAAAGCGTATTTTTATGAAACCTTCACCATTTTAAAGAACATTTAATTATTTATATTTTAGTATACGTGTTTATGTATAATACCTATAATACAGCTGTTGTTTTATGATAATAAATTAATAATGCGTCTAATTTCGGACAGCGCACCTTGATGGGCGAGTCCTATTACTGCGTGGACGTACGACGCGTTACGTGAGTTCAGCACAGAACACGCAAGATAACCACTCAAGGTCGTTGGCAATTAATAGGGCCTTAAATTGTAATAATGTGGCCAAATTGAAATTATTTGGAGTGTTCAAGAGACATTTGTCGTCGTGCTTGTGCACCATGCATTGCAAATGGCACAAGACAAGCTCAAGGGTTTAATTGCCATTATAGGCTACATAGTTAACAGAATTTTACACAATTAATCGGTATATTTATTTATCCCAACGATATTTTACTTAGAACTGCATTGTTAATAGATAAAATTTCTTTTACTGATTGGATTCCTTAATATTTTTACAAAAACTTAATAAATTGGATGTCCTCGCGATGACAAGACTAGAAGTTTTCGTGCTGGAGACGAAACGGAAAATCTCATTTTATTTTATAAAAATTAAGATAGACATAGAGTAACTTATGTATAACTGATAGAAGTGTGTAATCATAATCAACTTAACTATAGACAGTACAGAAATGTGCCTAGAAATTATGCTTATCCATGTATTTTTATAGTGCAATAACGTGTAAGATTCGGAGCAGATTTTATTAATGAGATTGTCGATAAATTCACAATATTCTTGTAATAACAACTGTTAAAGCCGAATACAGCAAATCATTCTCTTCAACCATCATCTTCTCAAATTGTTCAAGCTCACGAAACAGTTATTTGCTTCGAATCGTAGTGATTTGCCCCTAGCAAGATATTCGGCATCTATGTTCCAAAATTATAACCGTAGGAAGACATGATGTGATAGAAATTAAACTTTTTTACGCTACACTATGTGTTTCAATGAACCCGTTTGAAGCAGGGTTTAGGGACTTTATGTGTGATCGGGGTCGAGGCTCCCACGCCATCCTCCAGTAGACCGGTGCAGAGTTACAACCGGAGATTGTCTGCCGGGGGTGTGCGTTCGTCGCACTCGTTCTGCCTCGGCTCATTGGTCTCCTGCAGCCGGCCACTTCACTCGACAATTTAATAAATCCTCCGCGTCGTTCATTTGTAAACAAAAGTCATTGTTTCGGCCCCAATCGGACAGTTTGACGATGGCGACTTGCCTTAGCGGGCGCGCGCAGTACCATCTCGCTTCTTGGTGACCTCTGCGAAATTCGATACTTGACAACATGAAGTTTTGGAAGTGTAGTACTAAAAGCGAGCGGCGAGCAGCTGCTATCGGTGAGTGCAAACACTTTCTTTTGTTTTTCTAAACGTATTCTTGAGCGCTAAGAATTAGATAAGTTCGGTAGTCAATAATATTGACGCACAAGCACAAACTGCATCTATTATTATAATTAGACAAATGTGTGCCTCTACTCTACCTACTTGAAGTTATTAAATTAACCCAGTTTCGGACCGGTTTACTGAAGCAATATCTGTAATTCGTCTTGATTACGGAGTGCGCAGAAGTTACAGTTCGACGCATTGTAAACGAGAAGTCACTGAACCATCAATTGACTGTCTTAATTAATGAAAAGTACCATAGCGAATAAAAATATTCCTCTAACGACAGCAAAAATCTGTTTTTTAGTGCTAATAAAGACATGTGTTCTTGGAACTGTTATAAAATGTCATTAGGACCTGATGATATAATCGAATGCTGACCCTTCTCAGTAAACTAATAAATGAGTGACAAATTTTATACATATAAAAATATAATAATAAGCGCCGAACAAGGGTGTGGGTTTTAGTCAGTAAGTCTGACACGCCCGCCCTCCCGCTCCACCCAGAGCGGGGAAGAAATTGTATGATTTCCCACCACCGAAAAAAACAGGCTTACAAAAATATAAATTATTTCATTATCTCTAAAACTAGTTAGGTACCTACCAATTATATACCCCCTACCATACACCACCCATACCTATCTTTAAAGAAAACAGCAGTGTAGATCTGCGACACCCTAAAGTTTTGGAAATAGATAATTACAATTTAAAATCTTAATTCAAACTGACCTGTCGATGTTTAAACATTGTCGCAACTAGGGTAGGTATAATTCCTAGGTTTGTCCGGACAAGACAAAGATAAATACCACCGTCACTAATGACGATCAAACTTCAACAAATATCTATAGGTAAGTACCTAATTAGGTCGGTATTTTGTTATGTAGGCGTAAAACAAAACATGGTAGCTACTGCACTGCAAGTTGCAACCATGTTCAACAGGTTCAATTATTGGACATCGTAGGTACGTATAAGTCTTCTCGTAACACTTCGCGGTCATTTCTATTATCCTTTCCCTCGTTACGGCACCAGGCAATCCTGAAGAGTGTAAACGAGGGTCAAGAATCAAGATACCTACCTTAATTCATGAACGATCCTCCTTACTAACTTAGATGAAACAAAACTTAAATTAACACTAATCTAGTTATGATATTAGGTATCGAATTTGTTCACGTCTAACGGTGCTTAAACCAGATATTACCTTTTTAGTAGATGAACACCCACCAGTAACGGAGACTTCTTTATTAGAAGTCAGCATGAACTGTCTTTATTACTTTGTGTACAAAACGAACCTTTCTTTTTGTGCTGTTTCAGTCAAGCTCGTTTATTTCGCCAAGGCCGGAGAGATGTGTTTGGGAATCAGGCGTTTATTACTAGGTACCAGCCCGATTATTCCCGGCTTTGTGACAAATATAACCGACATGTGATCGTCTAATAGTGAGGTGGATGCCAGTTAAAGAAAGTTCTTGGGATCCTACCAGCAGTCCATTTCTGGACGCAAATTACCTACAATCAAATTGAGCCACGCCCACGTCACTAACTGGTTCTCCATTTTCTATCCATTTATCTATTTTACGCTAAGCGTTATTTGTCTTTTCTGTTTGTCTACAAATAAATACCAATAGGGTTTTACTTACAAAACTATTAAAACATTTAATTTCAGAAGCTAAAGGGTAAAGATGTACCTTCCATTATCGCAAAAGTTCAGTTTGTCAAATTTCACAAAAGCAGCAGAAAGCACAGTTCGTCAAAATGGAATTTGAGACACGTGCCAATCACTTTTATAAAATCGATGCACGTAGGTACGTTTGGGCATATCAATGCTAGTGACGTTTACGATGTAGCTAAAGCACTGGCTCTTGCTAGAGACTGTGTGCCCACTACCTACATAGATTGGCAAAGCGGTGCGCGGTGCTGGCTTCAGGCTGATTGCTATGCGAGCCGCAATCCGCCAACCATCGGCCTTTGTTTGCGTTTCACATTGTCCCATCCTTCCTTTCCGTTCCAACTTTTACTGGCAATACGAGGCATTGTTTGATTTTTATAAAAATTTCTTCTTTTAATTGCAATTTATAGCGGACGGCAGCAATATTTCCATAATCAAGTTAATTGATCCGTTACCTACTTAGCTACGCTATCAGTGCTATCACGTACGTAGTGTACCTAGATAAGTATAACGGATCAATTAGTTCGTAGTAGTTTCTTCACCGGTCAAATTAATAAGTACCTACCTACCCAACGGTAACTTAGGTAAATACCTACTGGTTATGGATAATAAATTGAAGTGCAAATCTTCAAATGCGACATGTCTTATGTCTCATTTACGTACTTGCTGATTAATATGACACAAGAGCACAAGACTCGCGAGTGCCCAAACCATCATCGTTATATTTAGATACTTAGGTACCGACCTGTGAGAAATGGACAACACACCTCAGACAGCTGCTGTGTCTCTCTTCATCTCAGATTATATCTCTTCAGTGTGAACATGACAGACTAAAATCGTTCTCGTAGGTATATCGATACGAAAGAAGATTTAGCGCTTCAGTGACTATTGAAGAGACGGGTCAGCCTGAAATCCGCATTCGTCCAACTCTACATTTTTGTCAGCGTTAGAACGTTATCTATCAGCCACCTATCGATCTTTCACTCAGCCGTGCCTGAGCCTCCATTATTGTTTACAACTGCAACGTTAACAACAAGTACCTAAGTTTATCTGAAAGATCGTAAACCAACGTGGATGAGTGGCGCAAACTACGGAATGAGGGCAAAAACTGAAGTAAACACGTTTATTTGCTTTTAACAGTAAACAGACTTTAGAAAACAAAGTTCATTATAGACCTAAAATAGTAGATGTAAGAAACTGCAACTCAGCTACCTAGATATTTAAAAAGCTTGATGTAGGCCTATCCCAGACACAAGCAGTGTCTAACTAAAGGTTTTTAACGCGTATTGACATGCCATAAACTTCCATCCAAATAATTGTAATATTCCAGTGCAGGGTAGGCCCTGCGCTGGAGGTAAATGCGCAAAAAATTAGGGCTCTGAGTTAGGACTCACGAGCCCTAATTTTTTTAAATTATATTGTCCATCTGATTCTAGTTAATCAAATTCCTAACGTGGAGGGGTTCTAGTTATTTCTCCAGTGTTAACCTGCAGAATAGGTTGTGAATATCACAAGGCAAGGCAAGAAGCGTTCGCATCGCATATCTTCAGAGGAAAACAGACATTATTATTAATTTCGGATACAGGACACAATGCCCACATTATGAATACAATAGACTATCGTCCTAGCTGACAATGACCGGCTCTGACGTAGGAGTTAAACCGAAATTAGACATAACTACATTCCAGCTATGGTAACAAAGAAAATATTGCCACCATCTACTTCAAAAGTAAGAGAATTACTGATATTTTCTTTTTAGAAAAGCCATTCATTTGCAAGCCAGATGAAATACCTACCTAAAAACAGAAATAATAAATTGTATAAGGTGTTAAAAAATTAACCCTCGAAACTTTAAGGAGTGCTTTAGACCATCGAACTGAATAACTTTTACTATGGGACCAACTTTGAATTCGCGAAAAAAAAATCAGAGGAGGAGGAGGGGCACTACCTTCTTTGAGGAGTGGCTGGAGAGGCCCCACGGCGCCTTAACCTTCCGCATGACGCAGGTCCTCACCGGACACGGTTGTTTCGGGAGGTTCCTGTGTCGGATAGGGCGGGAGGAGACGCCCGGGTGTTTCCATTGCGCGGATCGTCCCGAGGACACGGTGGAGCATACGGTAGAGATCTGCCCCGCTTGAGCGGAGCCCCGCCGTGTCCTCGTGGATGCGATAGGCGGCAGCGACCTCTCGCACCCTGCCCTGGTTCAGGCCATGGTACGGAGCGAGAGGGAATGGGAAGCCTTCTCCTCCTTCTGCGAAGCAGTAATGCTCGTGAAGGCGGAGGCGGGACGCGTGAGGGAGACTCAACAACGGAGACGCCGTCACGCTCTCAGCAGCAGCCGCATCAGGAGACGCCTGGGACTTCCGGCGCCGCGAGACGATCTCCGTCCACCGTAGACCCGGGCCTGCGGACGGCGAGTAATGGGTAGCTCGCCGTCAGATCAGCACCAGGCCCGAGAGTCGACGGAGCGTAGTGTTCTACGCGCGCCTCAAAGAGTTGTCAGCAATAGGGACAGGAGTTGACAGGACCCGTCATGGCCGATGCCTGCCCGGGGGTTGAGGATAAATTCAAAACAGAGTTACCTCGCCCCTGGGCACTCAAAGGCAGGAAGGAACAGGGGTGGGTTTTAGTCAGTAAGAGTCTGACACGCCCTCCCGCTCCACCCAGAGCGGGAGAAGTCATTGGATGATTTCCCACGCCACAAAAAAAAAGACCCTACAAGCTAAACCCGTGAGGGTAGTCGCCTGAAATTTTCATTATGATCGTAGATTGCAGTGGTGGTATCTGGGAGACACTATAGGTACTTCATTTATCGGCCAAGTACCCAAAGTGAGTCCTAGCCGCCTATTTGTAGTTATAATCGGCAGCCATATGTAAACTAATATTGAATGTGCTCAAACCGCTTGCGTTCAGGCTAATAAACTTTCGTGCGGTATTTTAGTGCAGACGTCCTAACGAGTAATCCAATCAGGGCCCGCTTCCTAGACGAGCTGTAAACGGGTGCGACTGCGAAGGTGTCGCCATGTCAACTATAACTGCCTATAAATAGAGGTCTGCGTTTAATAATTCTACTTGAAATCAGTACGTTCAGAAAACGATTTTATGATCTGTTTCAGTGTTTGTAGGATCGACGATCACTTTCTATGCAACCGTTAAAAACAAAACGCGATCTGATTGAGACAGTTGAAAATCGAATTTTATTGCAGAAATTTTCAAACACTTCAAGGCAGTTAAAGCCTTGTTAAGTAGAACAGAAACAACGAAACTGGAACGAATGACAACTACAGACAGAACAGCTAAGTAACAAACAACTAATTTCTGTCTCTTGGATACACAGTTTCCCTTATTTTCCGACTTGCGCTCTCGGATATTTACTGAGTACACAACTTTCGCAATATTAAGACGGATACATTGATGACATAATACTTTTATTTTCTTCAACAAATAAAAGGGTAGTCTGATAAACAATAGAGGGCTGCTGTGATATTAAAGGCCAAAGTAAAATGCTGTTCCATTTTTCTGGAGAATGGCTTGCAAATGCTTTATGAATGCAAGTATTATTTCTTGTTGTGGTAATCCCGGGATAGTGCTGAGGTCTATTTCTCATTTGGTATTTTAATGATTTGGTTGCATTCCAAATTATTTTGCATTCACTGCGTTCCGTATTTTCGTTATGATTATGCTGCTGCACCATACCAAGAATGTGTACTGGATAAACCTGTCCAAAGTTCGAATGAAAATCGGTACCCTTATAGGATCATTCGTGTGTCTGTGTGTCCGTCTGTCACAGTCAATTTGCTCCGAATCTACTGGAACGATTAAGTTGAAATTTGATACATACGTGAATATCTGTGACCCAAACACGGAAGTGTAACGTAAATAAATAGATTTAAAATATGGGAGTCTCTTTGGGGTGAAGATCGGAAAATTAAAAATCCTTTTTACAAAAATATAGAACGGACTTCCAAAAGAAAGTACAAAATAACTAATTTTGGAAATCAGTGTTTCTGGTTTTCGTTTTTTGACACCGGCTTCCGAAATTAAAGTTATTTTGTACTTTTTTTGGAAGTCGGTTCTATTTTTTTATTTTATAAAAAAGTTTTTAATTTTTCACTTTTTAGTTGTGATTCTGCATTAAATTGTGTTAATACTACATATAATACGTACGATCGCAGCAATCGCAATTGATTTGCTGTCATTTTTGAGAGTTCCGTTTTCTGTCTCCGAAACTCATCATATGATCTAAGTATAGTCTTTAGATGGAACCATTTCGAACAAAAAAAGAATTTTGCAAATCCGTCTATAAATGACAAAGTTATGCCCGAACATACATAAAAAAATATATATATATAAACATCCGAATTGATAACCTCCTCTTTTTTGAAGTCGATTAAAAATTAAATATTTTTTTCATAATTATAAAATGTGTTTTTTTTTTTTACTTTTACGTTAGACCTATTTAAAAATAGATGAAAATGACCATTGCCCGTGTCTCCGAAACCACCGGGTCTAAAATTTTGAAAATAATACAGAAGTTAGTTCTTTACTTACAGGTTACAGGAACACCTAGAAATATATAGTTTAAAAAATAAACCCTCTGCGTGCGAGTCTGACTCGCTCTTGGCCGGTTTTTCATATAAGTACCTACAAATAGTAATGCTTTTTTTAAATCTGTGATTACATAAATGTTGCAGCCAACAAGCATAATTTGCCATTCAGTTTACAGCAGCTCATTTAAATTAGATTGAGCCAAACTGTTCAGGCACCAGGATGCGAAACCCGAATAGCCGGATTTATTTTATGTCTCAATTTAAATTTCATTGCATCTTTTGGTTAAAAGAATATAGGTAAAATAAATTGATAATAAACTTTATCTTATCTATCATGCATCTCCCGGTCCTATGATCCGACCTAAATGTACAAGCTTATTACAGCATTTGTGGGCGATGTGCTAACAGCTATTTATGACCCGCAATAACTTCCATACTTTATATACCGTGGCAATATTTAAACCCAATACATTCAGCCTTATTTACATTCATGAACCTATTTATTCCTTAAGGAATGAATTTCTATATCGGGGAACATATGCCTGTAATGTGTGTCTTCTATAGGCTCATTTGCATCTCAAAAAACACGTTGGCTCCCCATTCCTTACCAGTTTCAAGGCTGTACGTGTGCGGGGTCTATGCACAGCTCATTTTTATGTAAATTAAATACATAATTCTATTGAAAGTACTTAATAATTTACCTCTTTCATTACAAACGTTACATACACGTATTATGCATATACTCGTATGTCCTTCCCTGAATTCTTAGTAGAAAATAATTACCTAAATATTATCTAGATATTTCAATGAATTTCAGGTGATGTTAAGCTTTGCAAGTCCAATTGCTGGCCAAAGCCTGCCTTTTTTAAAACCCAACCATTACTGGCCACGTCTTGTACACAATCATTTCCGTTCGGATTAAATTTAGTCCGGAAAAACTACCCTCAATATGTATTTAATAACACCGTTAAACTAGTCCTTTCGTCCTTGTAATTCTTCATGTTCTTCAGGAAACAGTTACTGGCTATTTCAGTTAAAAAAAAAACATTACAATTTTCAATTTGTTTTGGCACATTGCCAGATAGGTTTTGTGATAGGCTCGTGCTTTGGATCCATTGCTCAGTTTTGGCATCCTGAGTGCGTTTATGCGATTTTTTCCGGTTTATAAATTTTATATCTGTAAAATTGTCACCAAAAAACAATTAGACACTTGACCTAATGTTGAAGATGTTATAATAATATATTAGTTTTAATTGCATCAAGTTCGTCTTGTTGGTATGCTAGGGAATGACTTTAACCAAGTCCCGATGCAATTGCACAGAAAGGAAGAGATCGTTTCTGTGCCCTCGTCTCTTGCATCAGACACATGTTGAACATCTAAGGACTTATTTATGGTAAGCTGAATGATAAAGCACTCAACAGTTACGTGTTTACAAAGTTAGCCAACATGTGAATAACATAGGCCATCGACAATTTTTGTCTAGATATACAGTTAAATTATTCTTGTCTTGTTTAAACTTTCATAGCAATATCAATCTAAGTTACTTCCTAACCGAGTTATTGCTTATCATAGTTGTGTATAATAATAACGGTTCCTTGTATTATGTCTATCATTAAACTGCAATCCCAATTCGTCATAGTCGCCTTATTTAATACTTCCTGGTGGCTGGTGAACTATTGCTCGATTTGTCATATTTATTCGTTCGTCGTTCATTGAGCATTGCATACTGAAGCATTTAAACGCGCTGGTTCACTCGATCGGAAAATGTTTGATGGAATAAAATTTTACACATCAATGGCAGTCACTGTGGAATATGAATTCCAATATTTTGTGTTCAAAAATGTTTTACTAGATAAAATGGGTTTCACTTATACTCAAATGTTGGTTTATGCTAATTAAATCCCATAGTTGTGCAATGGATGGACAGCTTCCAATGACCTGTTCCAGTTTGGTTTCTTTTGTGTCCCAGCATTCACACAATGTTTACAGTATTGCAGAGCGCCTTTGTTTAAATAACAAACTAATTTTAAATTAAATGTTTCCAAGTTGACAGTCGAGTTAGTCTGAGTAGAGCTCTTGACGGGTGCGACACGGGCGGGTAGGCAGCGGCGAGAGTTTGGAACTGATAAAGTAATAGTAGTGACGCTATAAGATCGGCTCTAATCTGTGTGTGCATTTCGTCACATGCAGATTACATCACATCACATCTCACGCGTCGCATTCAGTGTGGATGTAGGGCGGCGCGGCGGGAGCCATCCCATTGCGGAAGGACGGCCGCGCGCTCAGTACGCGCTCTGTTGTCACCGACGAATATCCGATCCGCTCCATTGCCCCACGCGGCGCGAACGTACGAATTTTGAATTTCGAAATTCTGCCGGCGCCGAAATAGCAGTGTTTCGTGTTACATGTGATAGAAAAACGAGTGATATGAAAATACGGTTCGAGGTGCCAAACAAATTGGAGATACTTTTCGGAAGAGGTACATAGTGTTATGATATTTTGTGCTTTACTAATTGTTAATTACCATGTTGGTAATGCAGGCGCTGTCCAGACTGTCAAGAACAGGTAAAATTAACTAGTGCATTGCCTTTATATTATTTCTATTTCATGAATCATTTATATTTATTTAGCGTAACCAGTTTCGTTCAAGTTTACGTGAATGTTGGAGAAAACTGGTTACTGACCATTTTCAGTACAATCGGCCACAGCAGCTACTTTCATCGCCATGTTTGACCACTTTTTAAACTTTGAAAGAGCTGATATTGTCAAATAAATAGAAAATCTTTCCCTTTTATCCTTCGGAGGGATTTTCTAAGCTCTGAGGTCTCGTTACAATTTTCTACCTCACCTAAAATCATATCGCAATAAGGGTTGTTGACTGAAGCGAAAACGAGGTTTTGGCAAAATAGGCTAGTCCCTTATTATCCGTGGCATATTACAAGTATGCAAGCAACGTAACTCGTTTAATAGAATCTATGTAAAGGCTTTGTAAGCGGCGCCGGCTTGCGCGCCTACGCGGTGTAATGCTTCCCTTTATAATGTTAGATTTACTACCCGCACATGAAGGGCTTCAACTAAATTATTTGCGTGAATAGTTTCATTAGCCGTAAGTCATGAAACGTTAGTGTAGTGTAGACTACAGTAAAGCTCTTTGAGTGACCAGTAGAGCCTTTGATGTGAATGTAAGATTTATGTCGGGCAAACATTTGAGCTCGATCAGCAGCTGCCGTGCGAGATGTTTGCTCTCCAATAAGAGTAGCACGTTCAGGTAGACGTGTGTGACGGCCACTCGATAACCCATCCATTAACGGTTCAGAACGAAAGTTAAAACGATAACCGTACGAAGAGGCACTTACTTAAAAGCCAATTTGTAAGTATGTATCGTACTTACTTCGAACTGGGAAGATACTTCGCATTTAGTTTGAAAACCTGTCAATTCAGCTAGCAAGTTACCGGCTGGTAAATACTAGTGTCAAATACTGCGACATGAATGACCATCACCCGTGAGCCGCGTCCCTTGATCGACCCTTCCACCATTGTAACGTAGACAGCTGAGAACGATCTATTATTCATTACAGAACATAATACTTATTATATGAATGGCTTTGGATTGCTCAGAAGATTGAAGATACAGTGGACACCCTGAAGTTTTAAAGATCTTTTAAGACTTTAAATCAGCCTGGGCAGTAAACCCTGCTAACTGGCATACAACAGTAGCGATTATTTTATATATAGTCAAATTGGTGCCTATAAAAAGTTGGTGTATGTCTTTAATAAAAAAATCCAAATAATTTTTCTATACTTTAATAGCTACTTTCTATTCGCGTGCCATGGTTCTGTATGCTCATTTATACTTTATGCTATGGAAGCTTATCAACATTTCAGAGGTATGACTATCCATTGCCTTTTGTAGTTGGACTGAACTGTCGTACATTGCGGCCATCCGCATTTGAGTTCATTGTTGAATAATTGAAACACCGACTATTCTGTTTGAGGCCCAGTCAGAGGATTTTGGATAGCTGTCTCGGTTTTTGTCATACCTATTGTGTATTGACTTTGATGTTGTTTGCCTTTAGTTTAAGGAAAGAAACTTTAAGGCAAACTTTTTTCATCATCATTATTACTCTCAGCTTCGAATTAACCACTGGCCGGTACAATATCTACCTTTTTTCGTTCACCCCATACTTTCTCTGTCTTGTGTTAATTGTTTCTAACATTTTACGGATCAACTTAAGCAATTGCAACAAAAAAACTGTTGAAGATAGTCTTTAACTCTTTAGTCATTCCATGAAGTCGGATTTCGATTGGATGTGTGCTATAGAAAGTAACGGCAGACTGGGTCCCCAGAGTGAACGAGACACTTAAATTGAAAGTCAGACACTGTGGTGCATCACGATGAATCACCAGCGATCAATATATTTCACCCTAACGCGTGAATTGGGTCTGCTAATCTGCTGTTTATCATATTGCCCTAATTCGCTTACTAATCTGTATTTCCAACAACACTGTTAATAGAGATAACTATATTTCGCGGTAACTATAGCAGTAATGCTTTCAGTACAGGAAACCTGATAGCATATTAATCATCAAAACAGTCAGACGACAGATCCATTTGGGATCGAGAGTTGGAATTTGTACAAAAAAATGTGAACCTGGAATTCCATTCCCAAAAGTGTAATGAAAACGGAATAAAAAACCTCTTACTCCGAGTAAGGGCAGGATTAGGATACATCAGGTTGTATATTGAAGAATACCTACCTATATGTGGGGATTGTATATGCCACAGTGGACATAGAGCTAGGTACAGAACTATACAGACTGTTATCTGGGCATTGTGCGCTGATGCGACCCTGACTTAGATACTTGTGGTTCACAACGCACCGTATCGATCACACGCGACTATCCAAATGTAAATAACAACGTTGATACACGCGTGAATTGTTACATGAATAAATTAGTAGTAGGTAGGCTTAATTTCTAACAGGTGCTTCGACTACCATCCGGTAGCATCATTTTCAAAGAGACATTGTTATCTAATTATATAAATATTTAAGAATCAATGTTGGAAAAACTAAAACATCCTGGCCCTGTGGCCACCAGTTACAATGGGGACTACTTTTGTATTTATTTGATTGATTTGTGAGTTCGAAAAGCAATGGTTCTTAACAGTGTTTTCCAACCGGTATGGTTGGAAAACACTGTTAAGAAGCCTCTTCTTCATCCAGCAGCTAAATTTTTTTTGCAAATCGTATTGCTCGAAAGCTAAATTAAATCTAGCTGTCTTTGGAGACGTTTATTTAATTCAGTCACCGGCCTGCCTCTCGTTATTTATCCAATACGCTCCCAATCAAAAGAGACGCTCTTAGCGTAACTGAATCTTCAGAAAACCTGGTTGGATTTTTAATCCATTAGAATCTATTGAATAGTTGATGTTCCGCGGTATTAAATGAACGGCCATAATGTTTAAACCTCAAAAGACCAGTGTAGCGAACCTTTAGTACCAACAGCAAAGAAAGGATTCTCGTTTAGCTTTCATTATACTTGTATTGTATTTCTCTTTTTAATTTAACTTTAAATAACCACTACATCAAAGAGGGTTTTGTGAGTCATGAACTCATGAGTTTTGACGATCTCGACTTATTAAAAGAACTTCGTGTTAAAATTATTATAAATTAATAATATCAAAAGAAATGTGGAATTAATGAAGAACTTCCGGTCTGCCACAAGTGCGCAATGGCAAGGTCGACGATGTGACAATGCGCTGATGCGCAGGCGCCGCACAGCACCAACCACGACGCAGAGACACTGGCTTCGACCAAGGCCATGATGTGTCATCTGTACAAATATTACGTTTTTCACAAAATATGTATGTTAATGTTTTATTTGTAAGTACTTTTGCATCATCATATCGACATTTGTGTTGAAATTATAATATCTTAGCTTTGCTCTATTGCCCCAATCTTCAAAAAGGATTCCTTATTAAGAAATCAAAGGAAAAATCCGACGTGTTAAAGTAGTTATCTGTCTTACCTTCTTGCGCAACTCTTGAAGAGGCACTAAAAGATATAGGTTAAGTAATGGGGCTCACAGCCGATGAGTTTACAACCTGTCGGTCGTTAGCAGTGTTTCAAACAAAGTGCTGAATATGACTCAAACGTTGAGAACAAAACATTGTGGCGCAGTGCTGAGCTGGGGTTGTGATAAGGTTGATGCACTGATAACGGTAAAAAATCAATAGAATATTGCAAGTTAACTGACATTTTCCCAAGTGATTATTAAGACTACGGCTAGTTCTAACTCTTTTGACCACTTAGAGCAATAGATTCGTCCATTGTGTCTTCATCTAGGAGGTATAATAGAAGTCTAATATTCCAATGACAAAAGCAATCCTTGAATGGCAACTTCGCGTGGAAATTCTTAGGCATAGGTTGGCTCAGTTAATCCAAAAGTTAACTTCGTTAATCGTTAAAGCGTTAAAATTTCGAAAATTTAACGCAAGTTAAAGGTAACCGTAAAGTTAACCATCCAAAGCGTATACTGCTTTTGATGCCTTTTGGGATGGGATACTTATTTATGTATGTGTACTTTATCATAGGTAATCAATCGCTAGAAAACAAATTACGATAGTGATAAAGAAAGAAAGAAATAAAAAACTTTTTTACAAAAAAAACAACCGACTTTAAAAAAAAAATACTCTAAAAATTAAAAAATAACTTTTATTTCGGAAGTCGGTGTTTGTAATTTATTTCTTCGTTATTTGACACCGACTTCCGAAATAAAAGTTATTTTTTAATTTTTAGAGTATTTTTTTTTAAAGTCGGTTGTTTTTTTTGTAAAAAAGTTTTTTATTTTTCACTTTTTAGTTGTTATACCCCACAACTAAAACCCCAATAACATGGAACGTGGAATTTAAACATTTGGAGTACACCACAACGTCATCGAGGTAAACGTATTTTTCGTTTTTGTTCAGTTTCTCAAAAAGCGCTTAAGCAATTTCGATAAAATTTATATGGGACCACCTCGGGAGTATACTCTTTCGGATAAAAAAAGAATTTTGAAAATCGGTCCACAACTGACGGAGAAATCGGCGGACATACATAAAACATACATACAGTCGAAGGTCGAACATAGAACCTCCTCCTTTTTCGAAAGTCGGTTAAAAAAGGAGATAATTCAGCCGTCGAACATTTAGTACCCAAACGTGAAAGTGCCGGAGTCGCTGTAGTTGGAAAAAATGTTGAGAGGTTGGAGCGATAGTGATTGTCAAAATGCTAAAATGTAAAGGGTTGATCTCGTCACATTTCGACAGCGCTTGTGAATCCCATACATTTTTGACTTTTTGACAATCGCTGTCGCCTCGCTTTTGCATTAAATATTACTTGTCTAGAACCTCTAGAGGTACTTCCTCTTAGAAAACACTGGTATTAACTAGACCAATGACAGTGCTGTCAGACTCTAGACAAAGTGTTTTTGTATTAACGATAGCGATTGTCGAAATGTCAAAATGTACGGGGTTGATCACGTAACTTACATATTTATGTATTTTTGATTATTTGACAATCGATATCGCCACACTGGCGCTGATAGAATGTTACTTTTATAGAACTTCAGGTTAGAACATACTGGTCGGACAAATATGAGTCAAATCGACGTGAAAAAAAAGTTTAGTATTTTGGTTTTCAGGCCAGCACTTTCATATCTCGGTAGGGTATGAAATGAATTATAAAAAGTCAGGTTAGGTATAATAACTTATCATATTCACTGGCACAGAGCAAGTAATCAACAGGGCTGCCTTATTAACCGGCGAAAAAAAAGGAGGATGTTCTCAATTCGACCGTATATATATATATATATATATATATATAATATATATTTTGCTTTATTTGATTCCACAATAATTAGATTACATTAATTAATTAATTTAATTTTGATATTTAATAATTATATTACTACTCATGCAGTTTCATCTCCTTTTAAAGTAGACCCCCTAAGGGTAAAAGCCTCCCCCAAAGAATTCCATTTATCCCTATCTTTAGCTGTGTTCATCCAGTCTCTTCCTGCAACCGATACAATCTCGTCCTGCCACCGGGCGCCCGGGCGACCTCTGCTTCTCACGCCATGCGGTCCTTTCCTATTTTGTGATGTTAATTGTCCATCTATTGTCACCGCATCTCCCAATATGGCCAGCCTATCTCCATTTGAGGCTTTGAGAGAAGTGTAGAGCATCCTTTACCTTGGTTATTTTCCGATTTTTTATGTTTCTTACTCTATCTCTCAGTTTTATATTTAAACAGCTCCTTTCCATTGCCCTCTGAGTTGTTTGTATTTTGTGTCTTGCCTTGTGATCATAAATCCATGTTTGGCACCCATAGGTAAGACAGGGTGAAATTGTTGTGTCTAAAATTATTCTTTTCAACTTTATGGGTAGTTGCGATTTGAGAATTTCCTTTTGTGCCCAGTACTTTCTCCATGTAATAGCTACTCTCCTGTCTATTTCCTCTATGTTTCGATCTTTTCTAAATGAAATTTGTTTTCCAAGGTAAATGTAGCTCTCTACGTACTCAAGCGGCTCTTGGTTAACCAGTACTGGCGTCATCTCGCTGTTCGTCATGATTTTTGTTTTTCCTAAGTTCATTTCCAGGCCTACTTGAACACTATCTGTCTGAAGTTCGTTAACCATTGTGTTGAGCTTATATGGACTTTCAGAGAACACGACAATATCATCTGCAAAGCATAGGTTTTTTTTTTTTTTTTTTGGGGGGTGGGAAATCATCCTATGACTTCTTCCGCTCTAGGGTGGAGCGGAAGGGTGTGTCAGACTCTTACTGACTAAAACCCACCCCTGTTCCTCCCTGCCTCGAGTGCCCGGGGGCGAGGTAACTCTTTCGAATTTATCCTCCACCCCCGGGCAGTGCAAAGCATAGGTGGCTTAGATATTTCCCATTCGCATTAATTTCTTGCTTTGACCACGGTAAATCTCCATTACATTTTGTAAGACAGCTATAAAAATTTCGGTGATATAGGGTCGCCTTGTCTGACTCCTCGATTAATGTTGATCTTGGTGCCCACTCTATCTAGCCTGACTACTAGCAATTAACATATATGTTTTTGATAATATTTATGTACTTTGCGTTTATATTTTGTTTGTTTAATGCTTCCCAGATGCTATTATGAGAAATAGAGTCGAAAGCTTTCTTATAGTCGGCATAAGCTATGTAGAGTGGTTTTCTATATTCTACATACTTTTCGATGACCTGGTCTACGGTGTGAATATGATCTGTTGTGCTAAAACCACTTCTGAATCCCGCTTGTTCCATGGGTTGGCATGAGTCTATTTGTGGGGATATTCTGTGTAGTAAACAGGATGCAAAGAGTTTGTACAAGCAAGACATTAAGCTTATCGGACGGTAGTTTCCTATATCTTTAAGGTCGCCCTTTTTATACAGTAAAATGATTTCCGATTCTGTCCATTGCCATGGCACGATTTCTTCTTCTAGTATTTTATTGAAGAGTATTGTAAGAGGTGTTAGTAAAAGTTTTCTACCGATCTTTATGCACTCATTACTCAAACTGTCCGGTCCTGGGCTCTTATCTGGTTTTAAATTATTTATTTGCTTTAGGATTTCTATTTCAGTAAAACTTTGTACAGTTAATGTGTTCTTTAGTAGATCTTGTTCTGTATTTTCCACTAAGCCTGGTGTAGAGCTATAAAGGCTTGTATAGAACTTTGTAACTATGTCAATGATGTCATTTCGAGATTTGCAAATTGTAGAATCCCGCTGAAGGGACGGGATCCATTTTTTTGACTTGTCTAGTTCTTTGTATGCTTTTTTAGCTGATCTTGTGCTTTCTATACATTTTTCCAGTATGTGAAATCTGTGGTTTTCGTAACATTTTCTGATTTATTTATTTGTTTCTTTATATAGCTCTTTTAATTCTTCCTTATCCTTTTTAGTGAGATTTCTTTTATTTTGTAGTGTGCTTCTTTTTCCATTAGTTGAATTGCTTTATTTGATAGAATTTTTCTTTTTCTTGATTGTTTTTTTATTTTTTAGGCTTGTTAATAAAAAGTTTTCTATTTTCTTGTAATATTCCGTGGCAGTATATTTTTCCTGGTTTTCTATTAGTTCAGGTATAAATTCATTTAAGCTTTTTAAATAACTTTCCATCTCATCCTCAGTCTTTAAAGGGTTTCTGGGACTAGTGTAGTTTCTTCTGCTCCGTTTTTCCCTACCTAAGCTTAAAAAGGAGTCTATGATCTGTGCCAAAGGAGAAAGAATTCAGCACTTCAAATTTTGTGAACAATTTAGGTTTCGTTGTTGTTATATGTATAATCAATTTCTTTTTTAGTATTTTTGTCGGGCGAAATCCAGGTCCATCGTTGGTCAGCTTTTAATTTATACATTGTATTGATTATTTTCAGATTATGTTCGTATGCGTACTAAACCAGTCGTTCTCCTCTCTTGCTTCTGTTTCCAAAACCGTGAATGCCTGCTATTCTGCTCTCATAATGCTTCGGTTTGCCGATCTGTGCATTGAAATCGCCCATGACTATTATGTACTGTGTAGAGATCAAATCATGAGCCTCTTCCAAGTCTGTGTAGAAATTGTCTAAGTCTTCTTGTGTTGAGCCTTCTGTTGGTGCGTATGCCTGTATAATTGCGAGGTGTAAGCTCCCTAGGTTTATTTCCAACATGCAAACTCTTTCAGATATCCCGGAAAAGTTTATGATATTTTCTTTGTATTCTCTTTTGATTAGGAAACCTACGCCATATAGACCCTTTGTTTGTCCTATGTAGTATAAAATATAGTTTTCGTCTTCTATTATATTTTCACCTAGCCGGCGCACCTCGCACAGGCCCAGTATATCGTGTTTTATGTTACTGAGAGCTGACTTCAGTTCTAGTAGTTTTTCAGGTGTTGATAATGATCTGACGTTGAGGGTACAAATACTTATTGAAATTTTGTTTCTTGAACGAATATTCTTTGGAGGGTTTTAGTCTGACTCTCCCGCGGTGACCAGCCGTAGTGGGAGGTGAGTGGAGAGTAGGGGGCCCGTCTGTCGCTGCTATGCTAAATTGGTCTGTGATGTATGTGTTTGTTTTTGTGGGGTATCGGTTTGATTGTAGGTCAGTTTCGGTTTTTGAAGTATACTCGTATAATCTCTCATATTGAAAGCTTTATTTTTCTTCAGTGGTTGTTTGTTGTTGTGTTGAGCTTTTTGGCTACCGGAGTGTGGTGGTATGATCTCCGGGGATTCAGACAGGTTCCTCTTACTTATTGGCTGGCGGTAGTTGCTCTTATTATTAGTCAATACTATAAGTTTATCGTACTTTATAAAAGCAGTATTGCCTGCTTCTTTTTCCTTTTGTAGTTGAGCTTGTAATTCCTTGCGCTTGTTCAGGACTTCTATAGGGTAGTCTTCTTTTATATAGCATGACGTATTCTCCAGGCACGACTTGTTTTTCAGAACCTTAAGTTTGAAGCCCATTGTAGCAAATGTTATTATAATTGGTCTGATTTTTTCGCCTTTTTTCCCTAGTCTTCTGATTGCTTCGATGTGAGATCTATCATATGGGAGTTTGAAGTACTTGTTTAGTATATCAATCAGTATATCTTCTAATTCGTGGTAGGATTTTTCACATTCTTCCACCCCAAACATGACCAGGTTTTTGTACCTAATTTGTCTTTCTAGGTTGCTTATTTTTGTACTTTGTTCTTCTATTTTTTTCTCCAAAATAGCATTTTTTTGATCTAGAATGTTGAATTTCTGGTTTATGTTATTGTTTATTGTGCTTTTTATATCCTCCTTATAGGTTGCTTTGCTAGGTTGCTTATATATATACTTATATATTTTTTTTTTGGTGAAATCAGAATCTGATAATGGAATCCTGATAAAATTGAGAGAAAACCTCGAAAATTGTGGGCACGATTAGCGTTTCTGTATGAATGTTTGGCCCTCACTTCGCTATTTATGAACCGATTTTGATGATTCTTTTTTTATTAGATAGGGTATACCTCATGGGTGGTTCCGTGTCGGACATCAGGATCTGATCATGGAATCCTGATAAAATTGAGAGAAAACCTCGAAAGTTGGGCACGAATATTGTTTCTGTTTACTTTTCTGCATTTAGGAATCATCACATCATGAAACTGAGCTGATGATGGAAACCATACCTTTCCTAAACAATAGAATTTAAATATAAAAACTGGTTTTAGTGAAAAATACCACTTAATATGCTTTGAAGAAAAGACGTCTTTACAATATTGGAGGTAACCTCAACTGGTCAATATCCTGAGAATCTGATGGAAGGATGGTTATATCATCAGCTCAGTGTCAACAGGAATGATGAAGGATTAGAACTTAGCCTCAGAGTATTAGAAGATGATGCGAGTCACAAAAAATCAAAAAATAAAAAACTTTTTAACAAAAAATTCAATCGACTATAAAGAACTAAAAATCAAAAAATAAATAAACCTTTTATTTAAGTCTTGAGTATTGAGCTTATTTGCCTACATAAAATATCAAATTTTGAGTCGGCGCCAAATAATGAAATGATTTATTACCTACATCTAGCCTTTTTCATTTCTGCGTTTCTGCGTACATCTCAAGCGCCGACTCAAAATTAGTTTATATAAAATTTTATATTTTATGTAGGTAAATAAGCTCAATACTCAAGACTTAAAAGGTTTATTTATTTTTTGCTTTTTAGTTCTTTTTCGTCGGTTGAATTTTTTGTTAAAATTTTTTTTTTTAAGAATTTCTCGGCTCTGGATTCAACTCTTTTGAGCGCTCTTGTGGCGCGTAATTCAAACAAATAATGACATCATGTGTACAAGCAACCATTGTAACGTGTGTTAACGGTAGTTCAATTTAACGGAAGTAAACAAGAGCGTTAGCATGTTTTTGGGTTAACTTAAAAGATTTTGTTAACTTCGTTAATTAACGGATTAACGAGTAAAAAGATGGACCTATGGTTTTTGAGCCGAATTTTTTCCAGATAACTTTTATCTGAGGAATAAAATAGCGGTTTGATTGAGAGCTCTTGTATGGAAAGTATGTCGTGCCAACATGTTAGTTTTTCAAATCAAAGTTACCTAACTATTAAAGAATCAGCCTCAGATGGAAAAGATTTTGACAAACCTTGAATGTTTAATCTCGGAAACATGGTTGTGTATTTCTATAACATTAGCATGGTTTCAATAAAATAAATGTCCTCTTCCGCTGAACTAGTCACAGTCTCACTTATGTTTTCTGCAGCGATTGTTTCCAAGCTTCATCGATTGTTCCCCGAGTGACATACACATTAATATACTCATGTTTTCTTTTTCATGGAAACCTGATTGTTTTGGTTGCAGCATGTTTTTACCGCCCCATTGAATTCAGATCGGTATATGGGCAATATGGCCCATATTCGTGTGATTTGTGGCCTTCTACTATAATATGAATGCAACGTCAATAATATTAATGAGTAGTTAATCAAGCATAAGTAGGTAATGTATCATGTGGGTGGTCTGCATCATAACATAAACAACGTAAACGCGGGAACAATAAATTTATGATCGAGCTTGAAAACATTTCCTTTTTCATTCATCGCTTTAATAGTCGCATGTTGTTCATTACCTATCTCGTCTGTCAGAAAGTCCAGTTTAGTTAAAGATCGGTGTTCTAGTCTGTTTGCCTGCATTCCGTAGAGCGGTGGCCCCGTTTGCCTCGCCATCGGAACCGAATCATTCGGATGTCTGCCTACATTCCGACCGCGTTTAATCTGAACTTCTATTTTTTGCAGGCTCTTCACGGTATTTAATAAAAAGTTGTTTGACTCGAACGTAGTTTACCCATATTTTTCATTTTTCAAAACAAAGCTTATTGGTTCCTCTCATTTAACGGTTCAACAAACCACGTTCATGCTCTCAACATAAATATTTTGCTACGGACGTCGAATGATTGAACACGGATCATGGAGCATTGATTTGCATTATCATGTTTTGATTGTATTTTATTTTTAAGTTATGAAAAAAAAGAAGCTGCGACAATCCCATCGTAACCCTATCTAAAATGTGATAAAAATCCTTCCTGAGACGATGCAATCATGAAACGGCACATGTCATGATAAAGTTGACAGATAGGTAAGTACATTACTCCCGGCACAGTTTGTTTAGAGGGTCACCCATTCGAAGAAGAGATACAGAAATCGTCTCGTTCTGATCCAGGGCTTATCAATAATCTTATTGATTGAGATCTGATGATATCGAATGCTGAACAAATCGAACCGTCAGTTTCGGTTCAGCGCGCGCATTATACTCTGTGTAGCGTTCCGTGTACCTTACTGCCTCGTGATAAAGCTACGAGTGCGTGTAAGGCAAATGTTGGTAACAAAGGTCGTATGTCAAAGGGTGTTGTGATGTCAGAGCGTGACAACTGTAGTGTTAGTGTGGCCGCGAGGGGCGCGTGCTGCCGCGTGCGACGCAGGATGCAGTGCTTCGGATTCCAAGGTAATGCCTTTAATTAATAGCGAACAGGCACGCGTGTCAAGCACACGTTGTAATGTCTCGATGACGGTTGCTATCGGAGACCACGCGACGTTCAACGAATTTTTGTGACTGAGAAAACGCAACTGCGCAGTCAATTTGTTTTCAAACATTGACGATCGAAGATTGCCGATGCGTAAAATCGATTTTCCGCTTAGTTTTTCGAGTCTATGACGCTAGATCTATACAGTATTCATCCCGCTAGTGATTGAAGACTTCAGATGAACGTTGATAGTCATAAGGCGGGAAGCGCACAAGCCTGCGCGCGCGCAGACGGATGTGTCGCATTGTGTTTCGCGTGTGGGTTGCACAGATGCGACTGAGTTTCTTTTTCATTAAGACCGAGAAAATAGGCAAGTGATTATGTATTGCTTCAAGTTTTTGTTAATGTTTTTATTGTGTGCGAAGTTTGCGTCACGAAAAATGCGCGTGTGAGGTTTATATGTGAGAATTACAGTGAATTAAGTGTTACTCGTGGATTGTGTTACGCTCGAATAAATTGTATTATTTAAAAGTTTTAGTAGAAACACTTTTTAACTAGGTTTATAGCTTAATGAGTTATTATCGTAAACGCGGCTTCTGGCTGACTAGAGAACTATTACAGGAATTTTATACAGAATATAGTTGATGTAAACGTATAATAATATAAAAAGCATGTTTTAATATCAAAGCATAGATGTTTTTGTTTTTGGAGAGGATTGTAGCAATTAACGACATGTTAAAGGTAACGGAAGGATACATTATTATAAAGTCACGTCACCCAATTCCTTTTAAAGTAATGCAAGTGGATACCAAAACTAAATAGGTCATGCAAAGGAAAATAAAAGAATTGATAAACAACCACAAGCGTGATAAACACGTGGACATAACACTAATATCTACCTAATTGAATTGTATGTACATAACCGTTACATAATCATAAACATTGTATTAATATGAACCTAATTAATTCGTTAAATTACATAGCGAACAAATAAACAAGTAATGCTTAATCCTTATAAATACATATTATGCGTAATATAATTGAATTTCGTTGCTTTAAGAAGAATTATCATTTTATTTTCTGATACACTATTGAAGTTTTAGGTACCTAATTATTGAAGACAAAATTGGAAATTGGTAGTAAGTTTTTCCGCATTTTTTTGATTTTTGATTTTGTTATTCTTTTTAATTATTAGAAATAAATTTATTGAAAGCTTAATACAATTTAAATGGACACATATGGTATAACATAAAACTGTTGTATACAGATGTTTGAGGGGTTGGTACATGACATACTTTAAGTGAAAGTAAAATCATCGTCAACTTAATTAAACTATAATAAGAGACCTACCTGTATATTTAAGCGAGTTTTCAATCAAACTCCTCGTTATTTATTAGCAGCTCTAAGTATCTACTTTTAGTAACACTATACTCTCTAAAGATAATTAATTCTGCATGGTTAGATGCTATAAATTGAGATTAATAGCGACAAATAACATTTTCACCGGAAATAGATAATTGCAAGACCGCCATCACATGTTATTTAACGATTCTATAAACGAGACCTCTCTGTTATAATTTCTAATTACGAAACGTTAAAGACGATGACAATATGTGATCAAAGTGATCGCACACATAATAACCGCATCAATCTTCATTGTAGAATAGCCATTGTTGCAGACCCATTGTGATATCCCTTGCCTATCAGCTCAACCATTGACACCAAGCAGTTAATTTAGATTAACGTGCCAAACTGCTGGTTTATCTTATTTATCATTGTATCCCTAACATTGTACCTACTTCCCCTCTACGAGTTTTCCCCAGCCCCTAATTCACGCGGTTTGTGTTTGGCACGTGTACCTACCAGGTATTCCGAAATCCGCATCCAGTAATGCAGAACATTCCCGTTGATTGATAGCTACTGCATTAAATTAAACCCGGTCGAAGAACTAGGTTTGTTAGAACTAACCGTACTCCTCAAATCCTTTCGGAACGAAAATAGATGTAACGCTGTTCTACTTTTCTTTCAGTGTTTAAACCACAAATCTTCCTCAGTTCGTTAGCTAGACGGTGGAGTATAAAACATGCTCTGACATAGATTGTGTAGATCTATATGTTATAGACACGCACGTTACGTCAGTCCGTTAGCTCTGTATTGATAGCACTCGGAAGATTAAATAACTATATCTCGCCAGGGGGTTGGGATGCCGAGATAGTTCTGTTACTCCGTAATAGGGAGCTATCAGAATGGAAACGTTTTATTACTGGGAGAATAGCAGAAACGAGTTTTTCTTTTTAAAATTGTACTATCCGTAAAATGGACAACACCTTTCCTTTATAAACACAGCTTAGGATTCTAAATAGGCGAGCCCCAAAAATGACGAGACAACATTTTTCGCAGCCACAAGATCCCTTAAGTGTTAATTTTATTTCAGAAGGTAATTTGCCAAACCACATTGTGTAATCCTAGATTCAAAGAGTAACCCAGAACTACTAACATACTTATAGAAACATCAGGACAACATAAGGGATCCCGGGATTGGGTTGCACGCCGCATAGCAATGAGGTCGGAATGGCAGTTTAAGAGCTCTTTGGCCCAGCCACAATACAGGCCATTGATAGGATGCTGACAACGCAGCCTCCGGGTATCTGCTTAACTGAATAAGCTGAGGCTCTCAACAGTTCTTGAATATTGATTATTGAATAAGGAACGGAATAAGTGCTTATTTAAATAGTAAACGTCAATTACGAAATCAAAATTCAAGAGAGGCTCTTAGAAAATACTCTCTCTTGCAAATGTAATTGATTTTGTGCCGAGTCTCGTTTACAGAATAGAAAATTGCTGTCGGAAAATGACCAAAATCACCTTGGACAAATAAATTGAACTCGTTTGGTCGTGTTTGCGTAAGGTTTTCCCTCAGTCAGTTATGTATCTTTGATTACTTTCGAAGCAGGCTAATGGTGATTATCATTAAGGGCCTCTAATGACGGAACTGTCTGAGTAACGAGGACAAAGGTAATTGAAGATTCGAAAAAACAAGATGCTGATGGCTTGAGAGCTCTCATTACCTCATCATTTAAGATCAACGATCTAAGGTGTAGACTATCGAGTTTAATTACCCAAAGGAGGTTGGTATCCTTTAGAGATGTTATCTGCATCGTGAACAAAGGGGACCTAATACTCCTTATTATAGTTTGCGAGGCCGTGGGAATTTGCGCTATAACTGGCAAAATTGTTGTTGTGAGGAACTTGTTTAGTCTACAAAGACAAAGATTATGTACGGAATACTGTTTGTGGCAACAAAGTGAGGCGAAGTAACAAAGAAATATTAAACCCAAATATGGTATATATTTTGGACCACTTGGTTGGATGGGGTAAATTAAAAATACAGGATGGGCCAAAAAACCTTGTGGATGTAAAAAAATCATGAATGAAAAAAAAAACTAAAGCCACACACTACAGCAACTACCCAATATAATATGTATATCACGAAATACACCTATTTCGGAATATACATATAACGGGAAGATATCATTGAGCATAATCTGTTGTTCGTGTTCAATTTTCCAACAGCATGATGCATCAGACGATTCGTTCATCAACTCTGTCATTTGTATGATGGAGAATCCGATTACGATGGGATTCCGTCGCCATCATTATAACTGGGCCTAGTATGTGACCGTCGCAACAATAACTATGATTTGAATACCACGTTCGGATCATTAGAGTTGCGTACTTGATGCCTAGGTGCCGCATATTGCGGAAGTAATTCCGCCTTGATGGCCATAATATCAGGTACGGAGCAGAAATACCGCAGGAAATATTTTCTTATACCGATATTTACATAGTATTAAATTGTCGGGTGTCGTCCGTCGTTTCGTAACAATATCGTGAGTTGTCGTCAACTATTGGCCTCTTCCTACCGTATATTACATTTCTGCTGAAGTGTATAGAGCATTTTACTGCGTGAAAACGTGTTTGAGTCGGTAGAGCCATAAAATATGTGTGATAAGAAAACCGTGTAAAGTAGCAGAAGCAATAACTTTTACGGACATAAAATGAGTGTTTTCCAGTAAAAATATATAAACTAGGTAGCTATTATGTTTTATGTAGCTAACAATTGTTATGGCTGACCTTGTGGAGGTTCTCTTGATCTGTTACGTAACTAATGAGCCGTTGTGTCTACTTCAGCATTGTTGATTTCACAATGCATGACATTGCTAATAACATACCATCTGCATTTTATGTTGTTATTGTTTTCTAAGAGAATTAATACTGTAGTAGATATGTTCTTGTTTTGTTCTTAGACAGCGTAACTTCAGTATCTTTTGCAAATTATCTTATTTACATTTCTGCATTAGGATTGCATATTATGCACGTTTTGCAGTCACAAAAATAGAATCGAGTTTTACGCTACATGCCTTCAGTTCTCTACAAAAGGTGTGAAAACTCGACGTAATCTCACCTTTCGGTAGTGTTTACATATATATTTAACAAGACTACGTTAGAATACTCAAACTTTATGTTAACAGATGTTATCTAACTTCGTTCTGGTTGATCGCAAACGTTAGTATTACGTAGCTATTTGTGTATACCAAATACAATATAAACATTACGCATCTGCTCAGCGAGTAAATAACGTTTTCAGTTTTCACTCATAACTTTCTTAGGTGGATGCTATTCGTCTATGGAGCTCGTGGCTAAAGTAATAACAGCCGCACGGGTCGATCCATCAGGTTAAGCTACGCTTGCTGGGGTTGCTCCATGGATGAGTGAGCATCTTTACCTACCGAGACTCCTCCGTGCCTCGGCAAGCATGTTAAGCCGTTGGTCCCGGCTGCCAATCGTGGATCTTTGACAGTCGCTACGGGTCGTCAGAAGACCGAAAGTCTGACAAACAGTCTTATCAAGGTGTATCGTAGGTATTACCCAGTAACTGGGTTGTGGAGGTCAGATAGGCAGTCGCTCCATGTAAAATACTGGTATTCAGCTGCATCTGGTTAGACTGGAAGCTGACCCCAAGATAGTTGGGAAAAGACTAATGGAATGCTATTCGTTTTACTGAATTTATTTAAAACAAAACTTTTTTACAAAAAAATATAATAAAGTTTTTATTTTTCACTTTTTAGTTGCGTTTCCTCATTAAATTGTGTTAACAATGCATATTTATGCTACAGCAGCAATCGCGGTTGATTTGCTGTAATTTTTAGAGTTCCGTTGTCTGTCTCCGAAAATCATCTTCAGATCTACATGAAATTTAAATGGGACCATTTCGGAACAAACCCCTTTCGAACAAAAAAGAATTTTGGAAATCCGTCTATAAATGACGAAGTTATGCCCGAACATACATTAAAAAAAAAATGCAACATCCGAATTGATAACCTCCTCCTTTTTAAAGTCGGTTAAAAAACACTATTGCTCAGAGACTCGTTTCACTACCTTGTTAGTCTCGTGGTTGCAAACGCGACTGCTGAAGTCCTGGGTTCGATTCCCGTGTCGAGCAAAAGGTGCTATTGGGTTTTTCCATTAGGAATTACTCTGCAGCAGCCCCGAGTTTGGAAGTTGGTGGTGTGACACCCTCGTGCCTCAGAAAGCACGTAAAGCCGTTAGTCCTGCGCCTGACTTCTCCCGGTCATGAAAGAAAAGGAACAGAGAGTGCACCTGCGTTTGCGCATACGCTTGTGCACTTTATCTCCTACGTATTTGGCTCTGTTGAGATTGGCCACCACCGTAATCGAAATTCGGTCGGGAGTATTATTATTGCACAGAGACTATTGCCTTCTCCAAAATTACGATTGTTATGCATTGGTGGTGTGAGATTCATGAAGCCCGAAACAACGGGATAGTTATCTTCTCTCCGTATTTAAGTTTGTGTTGACAAGTTTTCAACTTCGTAGTATTCATGCTGAAACTTTACGAACTAGCCTAATTTCACAACTCGAGGTAGGTATTGTTGTTCTGTATAGTTTTCAGATGATAAACATGCTTAAATTATATATTAGGTCCTAAAACAGGTCGTGAGGTAGTTGTGTTCTAGTTTTCTGATGAACACATGTTAAAATGATTGGAACACTGTTTGCCTTTTGGAGTCCGTGCAGATTCTTTATGTAACCTCTTAAAATATTTGTCGAGGTTAATCAGACTGCGGTGACTTGAGGTCATCAATTACTTACTGAGGAATCTAATGTAAGAGTTGACGGACCTCCATTAGTACGAAAATTGAACACATTAAATAAAATTGTCTCATAAAACAACGTGCAATTTCACACACTTCCGCATTTATCTCGTTTAATACACATAAAATTATGTGTAGAATCTTTTGTTTGGTGAACTTGCGATTCTTTTCTTGCACGAAATCAATTATTATCTTGACCTTTGCGCGTGAGTCGCGCGGTCGACGAACTCGATTTGAATAATGACCGTTGGCAGTTTGCACCATGTCTTGCCAGCCTTGCAGTAGTTTATTTTTATGTGTTTGAAAAATAACGTGTATTTACATTCCAGTTAGGATAAATACTTAACAATGAATACAGTTCCGCTTCTTGAAGATGCTTTAAGAAACAATTGAAAGTTACAACTATTATTTAAAGCATAGGCTCATTTTAGGCACTTGACACCTACAGCAAAATACAGAACAGTATAATGTAATGAGACCTCGGATAAAAATGTTTCAGATAGGAATATTTTCTTGTTACATGCTTTGGTCCTATTCATACAGGCATTTTAGTTCTTTAACATTTTTGCTTTATTAGTTAGGAGCCACGCCAAAATTCTTTGTAGGTACCAAGTCTAAATAAAAATGTTCCTACCTACTTTATACAAAATCTCCGGGCGAATAAATTTTCCTTTCCGGTTATTCATTCAAGTTTAAATAATGCCTTTGAGGTGTAATTTTGCACACAAAATTAACATACAGCTTTTCTTGAACGAAGCAGCGAAGCGAGCGTGGTGTCGGGTATGCCGTTAAGGTAACACGTAGGTACCTACGTAATAACACCCAGGTGACTTTGCGAGATAGTCTCGTTGGAGAACCTATTCATCAAATTGTTTCGGTCAATGCTTAGGTACTGCAGTTAGATTGAGTAACTGTAGGCGTATGATACCCTTGTAGCTGGGAACAGGATATCCGATTTGAGTTGCTTTGAAATGCAATATTGCCTTTGAAACGCCATACTACGACTTGGTTACGGAGAGATATATAATCTACACACATACTTAGATGATAAAGTGCACCTGCCCATCTACCCATCTATAGCCTTTTGCTGTTGACGAAGACAAAGCCTTTGAGCATCTCTGTGCTCTCCAGCCAATGCTTCCTGTAGTGCCGTTACCGAGCCTATTTGGAGCATTCTTGTAAAATTGGGCCAGCCTTATTTCATCGCCAACGCGACATAAGTACGCTTCACGCTCTGCTACAGATGTCTAGACTTTGAGCCATTTGACAGTTGGCTTGCTCCATTTAAGTAACATCTTTATTAAGTAAAGCTGTGATAAAAATACTAATTCAAGAAAGCAAGAAATAAGAAACTAATCAAGAAAATACCTACGCCGCCTTAATACAAAAAAAGTCGATTCGGGAAAGTTTTGTAGCCAATCAACCAAGTTAACAACAAGACTCAAATGATAATAAAGTACTTATCCCTAAGTCCAAACAACGACCTAATCTGGAAGTTAAGCTATTAGCAGTTACCTATGTACAAAGAGGTCTTTTCAGGTAAATGGTCCTCGTTCGTCCGGCATTTGTTTGTCACGTGCGTTGTGTAGCTGTACTCTATAGAGGTTCAGGTCAGGGATGGTCCAACCCGGACTGACCTGCCGGCTGTGTTGCTAGATTAATAAAAACCATTTCAATACTCTGTGATACTGTTTGTGGTTGTACTATTTGTCGAATAAGTACAGTTTGTCTTTGGTTGTCGAATAGGTAGGCTACTTTGTAATAATAAATACAATAATAATACTACAATGCCATACAACCTGGCAAGTGGCAATGCTGCCAGTCCTTTGGGCACATTACCAATCGACTGCGATGCACACGAATTTTTCGACGCCATATTTTAGATTATTTACCTCTAGTTGTTTAAAGTTTTTATTTTTTGTATAGTTGTACTTATCTAAGTACGTATAATTATAGTTAGTAGGTATATTTTTGTTTCGTGTAGATTGTTAAAATAATTAATAATAAAACTATTCTGTTAATCGCCTCAAAATGCTTTAAAAAAATGACCTCAAAATGACAGCGGACTTACTGTTAACGAAAAATAGTGTAGAATACTAGGGGCTTAGACTATAAAAGGTTAGGGGTTATTCCGCTTCAATGTAAAATATTCTTTTCATTTAAAATCATTCTAGATCCTTCCCTATTCATCTTTTTACCCACAACGAAATGTTTTCCATCAAATACCTATGTAATGGAATGGATGTTGTTTCGTCGGCAGGCAACACTTGCCACTTGCTCTCATTCGCCCATTCTCAATGGCTATCTCTATCTCTACATAGTATAAAACAACGTCGCTTTTCGGGTCTGTCTGTTTCCCCGCTTACTCCTTCTAACACAATAGAAAGAACGATAAACGAGGAAGGTTTGTGTATACCTATGTATAATTTGAACCTGTGCGAAGCCAGAGCGGGTTGCTAGTCAGAATAATATTTTTTATTTATTTATTTATGTATGCACACACAAAAACACTTAAAAGAGAAAAACTGACAAATACAGATAAATGAGCACATGGTGCTGGTTATTTCAAAAGAAATATCTTCCAGCAGACCTGTGACTGGAAAGTTGGATGAGAAATGTAGACACAGTGTGTATAAATAGATATGAAAACATTAAATAGACTAGAATACGTAAGTAATTCATACTTATGATATACCTAACTTTACAATAAACCAAAGAACATAATTAAATATATAATAAATATAATCACGGAATGGTGGAGAGGTAATGCTCTTTGACTTGTTTCTTGACTTGGTAGACATTTCTAGAATCATGGATATTAGGTGGAAGTGAGTTCCACAGTCGTACCGTATGAACAGAGAAGGATTGGGAATAGAAATGGGTTTTATGGGATGGGAAATTGAGATGATGCTTAAGGCGGGATCTACTCGGGGTGTCGCCGTCGGCAGGGCGAGTGAACGAAAAACGATCACGCAGGTAGCCAGGATATTTAGTATTAAAAAGGATGTTGTACATGAGACATAATATCCGAGTGTTCCTGCGAAGACGGATAGGGTGCCACTTGAGATCCTTGCGAAACTGAGAAACATGGTCGTAATAATGTCAAAAGACCAAGACAATCTTAAATACGTCCATACACTACAAGACACAGCCGATCAAGGGTGGTCCAGTAGCGATTCGGACGAAGAAAGCCAGAAGAAAAATTTAAAAAATTGATTCTTAGAAGTGTCTCAAACTTTTGGTTCCTCTCCTCCTTTGGTTATCCTGCTCCTTTTCATCTTGATCTCGCATTTAAAACACTGGTTGTTTTTGTGCTAAAACGAATGACAGCAGTGTTTTATATTAATTAATGTTCAATAAGACATAAGTAAACATTTATTTTATTTATCCCATCAATGTATAGACTTTTTATTTAAAATAACATTTTTTTATACAACCCTATTTTACTTAATACTAAACCTCTCTAAGGGTCCTTGTAGGTACTCGGACCTACGAACGTCGAGTAATGGGTAGCTCGCCGTCCGATCAGCACCAGGCCCGAGAGTCGACGGCGCGTAGTGTTCCACGCGCGCCTCAAAGAGTTGTCAGCAATCATGACGGGGCCCGTCATGGCCGATGCTTGCCCAGGGGTTGTGGATAAATTCGAAACAGAGTTACTGCGCCCCTAGGCACTCAGTGCAGGGAAGGAACAGGGGTGGGTTTTAGTGAGTAAGAGTCTGACACGTTCTCCCGCCCCACCCAGAGCGGGAGATGTCATTGGGCGATTTCCCAACCCAAAAAAAAACAAAAAAAAGGGGTCCTTGTCCTTGAGGTAGGTACTCATCATTACGAACAACTTTTACTATGGGATCAAGCTCGAATGCGCGAAAAAAAAAATTAGTTGTTCAGTTCATTTTGTCGAGTTATTCGCACATACGAGTAAATGTCCTACTGACTACAAATAGGGTTGTAGGTTGTTATTTCCCACCCTCAAAAAAAAGTTGTTATTGTTGTTGTTGTCCTATATGTATTTGTCATAAATTCATAATGTATACTATCTATTACTTAAATAAAATTAATATCACATCAAGCGGCCGAAATGAAGGACTGGCCCGTACTAGCAAAGGAGAAAGTGTTGTGGAAGAGCAGCTTTGCCCAGCAGTGGGACAAAGTAGGCTAGTTAGCTAAGTAAGTAATAATAATAAATAATAATATTTTTTATTTCCAAACTTACAATAAACAATCACAACGTTGTTAAACAAAACATAAATGTTGAAAATTGTAAAGTTGCACATAATTATACACCTCTGACACCCAAGCTAAGATTGAACTTGTAATATGGGTGTCAGGGCTCTCTAGATTGACAAAAACATGTGTGTGTAGAGTTTCAGTATACTTATACAGAAAATAAAGACTAGGGCAAAAATTAAATAAAGAAAACAATTTATAAAAAAAATATAATTATTAATGCAAAGATAAAGCAACTATGGGTGTTGTGTTTATGTTTTGTGATGGAATGTGTATGTGTGTTTAGGGATATGTGGGACAGGGGAAAGTTTGGGATAGGGGGAGGGGTAAGTCGCTACGTATTGATAATTCTTTCAACCTCCTCATAACCAAGGGTGATGATCCATTTACTAACTTGAGCTTTGCAGTCAAATTTGTTCATTTTGTAAATGTTACATTGTTTGTTGACAAAGTTGTAAATACGACTACCTAGAATTTTAAAATGACGTTTTGCAAGTTTACTTCTGTGCCTCTCTATGGGACACACGTTCGTGGTCCTACGTTTACCACAGTGGTCGAGATCCAACTGTAAGAAAGTATGTTTGCGCAACGTACAGTTTAGCACAAAGAGCTGTCTCACTGTCAGAACTGTCACATTCTTTATACAAACGTGCGGAATAACGGAAATTTTTAAAAGTTATGACCTTGAGGACCGCTCTCTGTGCCCTTTCTAGCTGTATCATACTTGTCTTTGACGCAACACCCCAGACTGCTATGCCAATTGTTAATATTGACTGGCAAAGTGAAAAGTAAACCATCCGTAATGTACCGATATCAGCACTGTGCTTCAGGCTTTTAAACACGGTAATTAGTTTCCTAACTCTGCCAGACAAAACCCTAACCTGGGCATTCCATGAAATGAGATTATCTATTAGTACGCCCAGGTATTTAACATTGTTTGTTCTTGTTAGGGGTAGACAAGAGCAATGGTTCGGGTTAATATTACAAATATGTGCTTTAACTGAAAATGAGGTGTCAGGTTGCGTAGAAGATTTTAGTGAAACAGTCATATAATTTCTTTTCACTACATTTAAGGTTACTCGCCGTTAGCCAAGACATAACAATGCTAAGAACATATTCTGCTATGTTACGGGCTTGAACCCAATTTTTTGCATGTACCAGAAGGGCAAGATCACGTGCATATACATAAATGGAACAGTTTGGGAGTGCTAAATCACAGAGGCCATTTACGTACACCAGAAAAAGTGTAGGCCCCAAGATAGAACCCTGAGGCACTCCGTAGGACAATTTACTCTCGTCACTGACATATGTGTCCATCTTAACGCACTACGTTCGTTCAGTCTAATAGCTCGCAAAGACAGCAATAGCAGGGCCTCTAACTCCTATTTGCTCCAACTTGTTTAGAAGGTTGGGGACAGAGACAGTTTCAAATGCCTTGGACCTTTCCAAGGCATTTGAAACTGTCTCTGTCCCCAATAAACCAAGAATAAAGTCCAAGAATAAACCCAAGCACTTAGACTTTTTATCAAGTGTCTCAACAACATCGTCTACCAGGGCCAAAAACGCATCTTCACATGACTTCCCCCTACGAAAGCCAAATTGATTGTCGGAAAGGATATTATGTTTTGCCAAAAAAAGTGGGCGATGAGCGAAAAATGCCTTATCAACCCTACTCCTTTAAGTTTTGAAGCATTATCAACGTTAGAATAGTACCTACTTAATAAAAGCCCATCAATTTTCTGCAAAACCCTTGACATTAAACCTCGGTCAAAGTAATATACTTAAGTAAGTAATTTCCGCGATATTATCACGGTATTATTACAGTGAGGCATGCGACAAAAAACGCAAATCACTGTTCCTCTTTACTCCGACATATTTTATGACGCTATTAGGTGACCGAGAAACGTAAGCACGTTCACATTAAGTAAAATCCTGAAAATCTATCTTGATAAATCCACTGTGCTGTAGGTACGGTACCTTAAGTTCTTTCTACCCTGTTCTAAATAATTAATTGTTAGGCATCACGCGATCGCGCTTTTTGTAGCCAAGCTTATACAGATTGCTTACACAGCAATTTGCTACAAGGATAAATTGGTATAATTTATTTAAATACCTTCCTAAAGTCGACTATGAAGTTGAAGGTTAGTTACAATATTTGTTCGGTATTTTTCGCTTTTCTTTGTGGATTGAAACGTGGAAAATTAAAAGATCCCGTTGATTACACAAAGGGTCCGACTGGATTCATCTTCGTTTAAATAAAATGCTTCGTTCAAGTGAGTGTAACGCGCAGTTAGACTTTTCTTCGTTTTCCTCTTTATGAGGTACTAGCGACTCGCCCCGACTTCGCAGGGGTGCAAATTAAAATACAAAAACCTTCATCGTTTATCGCTCTTTATATTATTGACAAAAAAAAAGTGCAAAATAACTTTAATTTCGGATGTCGGTGTCAAAAAACGAAGAAACAAAACCAGAAACTCCGACTTCCGAAATTAAACTTATTTTGCACATTTTTTTTTTTGGAAGTCGGTTTTATTTTTTGGAAAAAACTTTTTATTTTTCACTTTTTAGTTGTGGTTCCCCATTATAATTTGTGTTAACAATACATAGACAAACGAACGAGTAATCGCAAGTCATTTGCTGTTAGTTATTGAAGAGTTCCACTATCTCCGAAGATCTTCATCAGATCCTTATGTATTAAATACTAAAACCTTCCTTGAAAAATATGCATTTCAATAACGAAAACCCCATCCACATCGGATCCGTAGTTTTCTAGAAAATCGCGGACAAACAAGCATACATACATACATAGTACATACACACATACCGGGTCGAATATAGAATCTCTTTTTTTGAAGTCGGTTAAAACCGCATCAAAATCTGTTTCACTTCATTTCATTTAATAATTTCGTTCTGTTGCGTAGTTTAGAAATAGTTAGCGGAGAAATAGACGGACGTGGAAAGCGACTTTGTTTTATACTATGTAGAGATAAAGAAGTAGCAGTCAGTAGCACTATCTACTGAAGCACACGAAAAATAGAGTAAAATGAATATCTACTTTTGATTTTGGAATAACATTAACACTTAGCATGATTTATTACAAATTGTGATGTACTAAAGTAATAACAGCCGCACGGGTCGATCCATCAGGTTAAGCTACGCTTGCCGGGGTTGCTCCATGGATGGGTGATCTTAATATATCGGGACTCCTCCGTGCCTCGGAAAGCACGTTAAGCAGTTGGTCCCGGCTGCCAATCGTGGATCTTTGACAGTCGGTACGGGTCGTCAGAAGCACGAAAGTCTGACAACCAGTCTTACCAAGGCGTATCATATTACCCAGTAACTGGGCTGTGGAGGTTAGATTGGCAGTCACTCCATGTAAAATACTGGTACCTATTCAGCTACATCCGCGGTTAGACTGGAAGCCGACCCCAAGATAGTTGGGAAAAGGCTAAGCAGATTGATGTAAGTACCTACTAATAATGACTGAATCATTAAATTTTTGGTGTGAGACATCTCTGTCTGGAAAGTTCGTCAATTATTTGAAAACTGTAATGAAGCAAACTTCCCCAGTACCTGCTGATTAAAGTCTACTTGACTGGGAACTAAACGAATCCTCCAAGTTTACTCGTTAGCGGGTGCGGGCAACTCTTTAAACTTGACAAACTCATTAGTCAACCGGATATTCCACATTTATTATTAAATTATTAATTAAGGTAATTGAAAAGGTAACTGGTGGTACGTGTAATTAATAGCACTAAGAACTTAACATAAAGTAACGTAGAATAAGTAACTCCATGGATCCCTTGATGGTCTTGATTTTCTTGTCGTTTGATGTGTGTGGTTATTGACAGCCTAAAAAAAAATATATAAATATAATAAAACTGCAATTTCCCACCTATCTGTGGAAAATGTTACTGTCCGTATCAATTGAATCTCTAAATACAAAGCAATCATTATTTTGTTTGTTAAATATCTGGTTAGATAAAATCTAACAAACTTTCAAAATTGTTGTAAGTTGTAGAAGCAAAACTTAATGTAAATAAACAAACAGCTACCAACTTTTCTCTTTCATTTTAAACTGTCTAAAGCACTAACAGTTATTGTAAGTAACATTTCTTAGCTAAGGCTCTTCATCAACAACCTCAAATGATGGCTAACGTCTAGACCGGTCTTTTATTCCGTCGTAATATGCGCCAGTAGAGCGTTGTGCGTTGCGGTCAAGTGACCGAAGCTTTAACTTTGCAAGATAATATTCTCCTTCATCTACAACGACACAATCAATGACGTCAATGTCGTCTCTGGTACCTTCAGAAGCGGAGTGCGATGGCTGCGGCGGCGATGGCGACGAGGGCCGCAACGTCAGCGAACTGCTGCTGCCACAGTACGCCCTGGCCACCGGCGGCCTGGCGCGGGACCACCGGCCGCTCATCACCTTCCCCGACAACAACAACTTCCACGTCATCACGCCCTCGGAGTACCGCAGGCTGCTGCTTTACCTCACCTCTGTGCCCTCGTAAGTATAGCCAAACAAGTATTTTGTCCCTCTAAGGCTGCCTTCTCACAAGAAATCCTGTTGCAAAGGTAGTTTTAGCCACATTCCTTATTCTTCGCTTTCCAGCAGGCATGGTCAAGGTCAAGAGCGGGCTCAACTTGTAATAAAAAAGAAATGTACGAGGTAGTTAAGCGGCCAAGCAAAACTATGATCAAACAGAGCTAAGTAACTTAGCTTCGTTGAAAACTTGTCCTCGAGGGTTTAACCAAGCTATACTGTATCAGAATCAAACGCTCTGGAAAGCTAAGCACGTCTCAGATGGGAAGTCAGCCTTATCCATTAAAGCTTGTCCACCAAGGAGATTGATCAAAATCAACCACGCTTCGTGTGTGGGAACTTTAATCGTGCGCTGGTCCATGGCTGTATTACCACATGGCCCACTCAATCTGAGAGCTGAGAGTAGAGGACTGATACGCACCTGAGTCACACAACAGTAGAGATAATAGATGTACGAATAAGCTGATGATGGCCATTCGTAAATCTTGTCATTTATAAAGTACTACTGCTACTAGGTTGCCACGTCCTCGTCATTTTCAACGGATCAGTCGAGACAATTGTGAACAAAGGGATATGAATAAATCCTCACTTACAGCGACACAGCTAGTACGGCACGAACAGTGTTACATTTAGCGTCCTACAATGTATGTATCGTAGCCAGATCACAGAATTGAACATTACATGTTGTGTTCAACCATTTCATGAAATGGTCGTATTTCATGATATCGATCAGTGTCCGTTGGCCACATCATGATATGAGCTAGCCAAATCAATGAACACTGGCCGTCTGGCGTTTAAAGATATGATCCTAATGTTGTAACCATATCATGAAATAATCGTGCTTAGCTACGTCTATTTCATGATATGGTCAAACAATAGGGATCATATATCGTAAAATAGTTATGTTGTCCATCGGTAGAGGTGCTGATGTCACTTTGATTTTGTCGGCAAAATTAATTTTATTTGCGTTCAACCGACAATGTGCTGACTTTGGTCATAAGGTAAAGGCTAGTCGGTAGGTTTCTACCTAACCTAACATGAAGAAGATGACGGGGGCTAGAGCTGAGCGAGCAAAGCGAGCGAACGAAGCCCCCGGTCATCTTCTTCGAACCCAACCCGTCTGTGTTGGAGTGCCTTAAGTTTTTTTTCGTCACATGGTCTCCATATTCTATGAATGGCCTAAGCATTAGCCTGCCGAATATTGTATCAGACGCATTGACGCATCGTCTGAATATCATTCAAGTAGCTAGTTGGATGGTGCCGTTCAGTAATAAGGCTAGGTTGTTAACTGAATGGCGAATTAAGCTACTTGGCTGCGACAGACACCCTACATTATTTTATAATTATGTTATGGCCACACGTTGATTGACCTGCCCGGGGGTTGAGGATAAATTCGAAAGAGTTACCTCGCCCCTGGGCATGTAGGGCAGGGAGGAACAGGGGTGGGTTTAGTCAGTAAGTCTGACACGCCCTTCCGCTCCACCCTGGAGCGGAAGAAGTCATAAGATGATTTCCCACCCCCCAAAAAAAAAAAAAAAACACGTTGATTGACATATCATCAAACGTTGACGTTTAAAAGATTTGGCCAGTTTTAGCCGGTTATATCATGAAATGCAGCCGTTTCATGATATGGTCGGGCACATCATGAAATGATCAATTCTAAGATTGGCCACAACATAATTGTATATTTTGTAGACCGTAGGTAGTTCTAAAATATTGAACTAGACGACAATCCTGTGAAATTTGTCTTTGCTTCGACATTGCACACTTACAAACTGATTCATACGAACTGCACTTAATACCTTCAAATACTCGTTCGTTGGTCATTGGTACACATTTATGTACAGCTATACCCACTTTTTTGATTCTGATTATAGCCAAAAATAACTAACCGAAGTAGGTGCATTCACCTATTTCTCTGCCTTTTAACTAAATTTTCACAAACCACGAAAAGCCGGGCAGATTTTCTTAGAAACCTTCATTTCCATCTTTTTCTCATTATTTTCTGAATTATTTCTTGATGGCCATATTTTTTGTCATCAATTTATATCCCGTAAGTATTTGTGACATTTTACTGCTTACGCTAAAAGCGTAGACCACCCGCAGAGAATCTTACGCTTCATTGAACACAACGCTTTGAGTAATATAATAATGTATTATTTTTGCTGTTTATTGTTTGAACGGCCTCGTTTTATATTTCTAGGCTGTTCGAATTAATAAAACATAAGATTTTCGTGTAATGGGTCCCCACTGACGTCATATATACAGTTGTACAAGTGTCAAAGTTCGACGTCCAAAATTTCATGTTTCTGTATACCTAACGTTTATCGCCTGACGACTCTACCACTAAAATATTAATGGCACGTTTAACGTTCCCTAGAGGCCAATTAACTAACTAACACAAATTAGCTAAAGGCAGTTAATTAAAATTATAAATTAACTTTAAAAGAAAATGTTAAAAAGCTCTCTATTTGAAGATTGATTTTAAACTTACAAAGCGGGTATTAATTATTTATTGAAAAGTAGTACCTACTGTAAGTAGGTGTACTTTCTTCGGCAGTACATATACTAAAATTGGAACGATACAGAGAAGATTAGCATGGCCCCTGCGCAAGGATGACACGCAAAATCGTGAAGCGTTCCACATTTTTTTTAACCCGGGCCTGCGGACGGCGAGTAATGGTAGCTCGCCGTCCGATCAGCAACAGGCCCGAGAGTCGACGGCGCGTAGTGTTCCACGCGCGCCTCAAAGAGTTGTCAGCAAGAGACGGGGCCCGTCATGGCCGATGCCTGCCCGGGGGTTGAGGATAAATTCGAAAAAGAGTTACCTCGCCCCTGGGCACTCAAAGGCAGGAAGGAACAGGGGTGGGTTTTAGTCAGTAAGAGTCTGACACGCCCTCCCGCTCCACCCAGAGCGGGAGAAGTCATAGGATGATTTCCCACCCCAAAAAAAAAAAAAAAAACTGTAAGTAGGTCCTAAATGCTATGTAGCAGCGAACCGCAATTTGACAGATTTATTTAGTATCACGGCTACATGAGAATCGATACCAGACAGAACTCATGAGCGATTGATAACTAAATGATAGCCGACAGCACTAATCAATATTCAGTTTCATTATTCATGGATGATTTCTTTCTTATTACAGGTTATTGGAAGCAGATATGGGCTTCCACATTATAATAGACAGAAGAAAAGATCGATGGAACTCTGTCAAAACAGTATTATTAAGGATCTCAGTAAGTATTAATTAGGTACCTAAAGTTTACCCAATTAAGTTTAAATAGTCTGATAATAACACAAATAGATAAATAGAAAAAAAGTGGGACAGGATAACTATGAGCATTTAATTTAAAGTTAATTGAACTTGTTATTGGAAGTAGGTACCTACTAACTTATCTACGATACGAGTATTATCTGTAAATTAAATAAATAATTCAAAATCTATACTAATACATACTACTATACAGGGTGTAACAGAAAGGTGTGGTCATATTTTAGGAGCCGGTTCTGCTCATGGAAATGAACAACTTTCTCTGAGAAAAAATAGAAAATTCCCAAAAAAAAAAATTGGACTTTCCATACAAATTTATCATCAGCTGATCAATATTTGTATAAAAAAAAAATCAAATTCAAAAATCATTTATTTCAATCCATTCCTTTCAGATCATTTCATTTCAAATAAAATTAAAATTATAATAATAATACATGTCATATAAGTAGTAGTAGTAGTTTTTTTCTTGAATAAAGTTGTTCATATCGATGGGCAGATGCAGATCCTAAAATATGACCACACCATTCCGTTACATCCTGTATAAAGAGGTAGTTTGTGAGGTTGTAGGGGGTAATCTCTGGATCTACTGAACCGATTTTGAAAATTCTAGGATATAATTTTTTGAAATCCACGCGGACGAAGTCGCGGGCGAAGTGCTAGTCTTATTATAAACCAGTATCTACTAAGTATATTTTTTCTGTTTTTCAGGAATTCTTCCCAGGCATAATTCACGCTGTATACGTCCTTCGACCAGCAAGTTTCCTACAGAAGGCGCTGTCAGAAGTCAGTAGTAAATTATTTAAAGAAGAGTTCAGGTTCAGGGTGCTAGTCTGTTCGTCAGTAGAGGAGTTGTACGAACACTTCGACAGGTCACAGTTGACGCCAGACCTTGGCGGGGAACTACAATATTCGCACGCTGAGTGGATACAGCAGCGGATAGTAAGTGATAGTTTATTTCTTTAAACTGTATTAAATTTAATTTAAAAAACCTGCCAAGTGCGTGTCGGACTTCGCACATTTAGGGTTCCGTACCAAAAAAAAGAAAGAAAAGCCACCATACCAACCAACCATATGAGGGAAATCAATATTTTGGTATTTGTTAGTAAAATATACATAATAGTAATAATAAACATTATCATCTTTCAAGTTCTTATGTCAATGGAAAGTTAAAAAAATCTTCGGAACATTTTTAATGAATTTTAGGATTCCGTACCCGAAGGGTAACCGACTAGACCCTATTACTAAGCCTCCGCTGTCCGTCCGTCCGGGTCCAACTGCATCTCATGATCCGTAATAGGTAGAAGTTGAAATTTGAATTGAAATTTTCTCAGAATGTGTATTTATGTTACCTCTTTAACAACAAATAAGATAAATAAAAAATATATATAATCATCCGAATTGATAACCTCCTCCTTTTTGAAGTCGGTTAAAATAAAGGGGGCTATTATTAGAGGTTATACTAGAAACTTGTTTTTTTGACTTTTTAGGGTTCCGTACCCAAACGGAGGCCTATTGCTGTCACTCACGTGTCTGTTTGTTCCGTTGTCTGTCACAGAAGTGTTACAGCCAAACAGATGGAGCTACAGTCTTCAAATTCACAGTATAAGCATCTTGTAGACCCAAAGCCATACAAATAGTCAGAAATACATTTGGTACGGAACCCTAAATGTGCAAAGTCTGACACGCACTTGACCGGTTTTTTGCTCGATCTTAATAATGAATAATCTTGTACGATGGTACGGAACCAATATAAGTCTGTGTACGGAACCAAAGACAAACTCTAATCACAGTTTGTAATGATATTCGCAATGGCGCCATCTAGTTTTTTAAAAGTAAACAAATCAAACAATCCTAAATCGCGCTATCAAAGTTTTCCTGCCAGTTTTAACAGTGGCGGAGAGTTGTGTTTTGTGTTTGCTTTGGTAATGTTCAATGATGTCTATCCTTGCGCACCGAATTATTCGTGTGGAAATATGGGAAATTTCGTACAGCGCTGATCGCCTGTGTGAAATACTGAGAACAATTACCTAAATTAACTATTCAAGTGTGTAATTTTGCAATGCAAAAGTCATTAGAATTTTAATTAATAATGGATTAGTAGTTTTATCTAAGTACTAATTTGTTTTTCTATTTACTATGTAGTAGTAGGTACTAACCTTGCCTAAATATAATCTGTATTTCAGGCACTAGAGAAATTTTCTACGTTAATGAAGGAAATCTCAAGTAAATTGGACGAGTTTATGCATGAGATTGTAGACTGCGATATGGGAAACGACCCGACACAAACCAAAGAATTATTAGACTGTCAGGAAAATAGGTAACCTAAATAACTTCAGTACATTTTTCACATAGGTATGTTGGTTGTCTTCCTTGTCTTATGCAGATAATTTATGTTGGTTTAATATTTTCTGTTTTAGGTATAAAGCTTTAAAAACTGAACTATCGTTGGCAACGTCGCAAGGCGAAGAGTTACTGACGCAAGTACGGAAACCAAACCTTACTTATAATATTATAAGCCATGTCGCTGCTGTTGAGAGGTAATTATGATTATTAATTGTAACATGTTAATTATTCTCTATGGTACCTAGTACTTAACTCCTGAACACAGTATAACGCAGCCTAAAATTAAATAAGTAAGTATGGGAAACGATATGATTGTAAGAAAATGCCATTTGTATAGAAACCAGTAGGTAGGAGTATGCTCACTGATAATATAATAAGTACCTACTAGCGTAGTATGTTGTAAGTAATAAATGGGGCGATGTAAAGCTAGTCTGGCATTAAATTAAGGGTCTACTACCGGCCAAGTGACGCCCTCATTGAATAAAAAATCGTAGCATAGCATAGAAAAAAACTTTTTTACAAAAAAATAGAACCAACTTCCAAAAAAAGTGCAAAATAACTTTAATTTCGGAAGTCGGTGTTCCTGTTTTGTGTCTTTGTTTTTTGACACCGACTTCCGAAATTAAAGTTATTTTGCACTTTTTTTGGAAGTCGGTTCTATTTTTTTGTAAAAAGTTTTTTATTTTTCACTTTTTAGTTGTGGCTCCCCATTAAACTGTGTTAACAATTCATAGACATACGATAGCAGCAATCGCGGTTGATTTGCTGTCAATTTTTGAAGAGTTCCGTTGTCTGTCTCCGAAACCCATCATCAGATCTTTTTGAAATTTAAATGGGACCATTTCGGAATAAACCCCTTTCGAACAAAAAAAGAATTTTGCAAATCCGTCAATATATGACGGAGTTATGCCCGAACATACATAAAAAAAAAAAAAAAATAAATAGTACAGACTGTTGTCAACATTACCTGACCCACCCTAAAATCAAACGACTTTGGACCCTCTGCCTGTAACATTAAGGTTTATTTAATTTATATGAGCTTATCACACAAGTGCACGAGGACTCGATGAACAAAAATACAATAATAACACAGACACTCAAATTTGATCTTTAACACGTAACATTAAGGCAAACCCAGCCACCGGCACTATATATGTTTTTGTTAAGCTATTTTAATCATTATCTCGATAGCATTAAAGTTGAAAAGCTTTTAAGTCACACTACATAATTACAACCCAATCTTTAATTTCGCGTATTCCTAACAAGTTCTTGTGGCTTAGCGGTTTGATGCTGGATTGACGACGAACAGCATGTGGGTTCGAAAACACAGTCCACCTATACATCAGTTTCTTTTTTAATTTGTTTTCATTTCTACAATATTGCTTGCAATATTAAAGAACGACCAATATGATTTTCGCCTAATAACTTATCTTGTAAACGGGTGGGTAATTTAAAAAACTTTAAGTTCACAGTTCTTTATAATGAATACGAATATTTATTTTTCAACTACCCACTTATTACAAGTTATGTGAAAATATTACTATTTTAAAAAGTTTATGTATAGTCCTGTAGTTCTTTACAATAATACAAGAAATACTTTTGGAATATAAATTCTATATTGAAAGCAAAACAATATTTTTGTCACAGGATTTGATCTCGGACCTTGTTTTTCTCAGTCTTACACACAGACCACGAGACCAGAATTACTTGAACGCAATCATTAAAATAAGCTATTACACTTATCATATTATAACAAATAGTTATAAAATATTACCTAATGCTAACGTTTTAAAGATCAAATTTGCGTGTCTATATTATTATTGTATTTGTTCATCAAATCCTCGAGCAGTTGTCTGATAAGCTCATATAAATTAAATAAACCTTAATGTTACATGCACAGGGTCCAAAGTCGTTTGATTTTAGGGTGGGTCAGGTAATGTTGACAACAGTCTGTACAAACATCCGAATTGATAACCTCCTCCTTTTTCGAAGTCGGTTAAAAATAAAAAAGTGTCAGAAACGGCCGTTTTTGGTACGTTTGCCTACTTACTTTGGATACGAAACATTCTAAGACCTGTTTTAACGTAACGTAAAAATATAATAAATAAAAATATTGTATCCTCTTTGTAAGAAACGTGACGTTGGTTTTTTAATATTTATTTTCTATGCTATGTTTTTATTCAATGAGGGCGCCACTTGGCCGGTAGTACGGCCTTAAAACAAGTCAATACTTATGTCAAAACAAAAAGGGTCCAGTAGCGGAGTATCTAGAATAGTCAATTGATGATAAGGATTAAAAAAAATTTCAAAAACTGGAACGTTTTTATAAAATCAGACTTTTGATGTTCAAACTGAAAAAGCTTGATATGAGAAAAAGCATAAAAAAAAAGAAATTTAAGCAAACAATAAATTTCTGGTACGTAATTACAAACATTATATAAAGTCATTTACTATACCAACTCATATGAACTTGTAGATAATTGAGCATTAATTAATAATCAATTAAACTTAAGGGGAAGATTTATAAAACAATGGTCAGACCTGCTGTCTTGTATGGTTCAGAATGTTGGGCCACAAAAGGGATGAATGAAAAGCTTTTGCATGCAGCTGAGATGAGAATGCTAAGAGCGATGTGTGGTGTTACGCGCATGGATAGAATTAGGAATGAGTATATAAGAGGAAGTCTGAAAGTGGCACCGCTGACTGAAAAGTTGTGTGGAAATCGGTTGTCGTGGTATGGACATGTGATGCGGAGGAATGAAGAAAATGTCGTGAGGAAAGTCTTGTGGATGGCTATAAGAGTAGGGGAAGGCCAAAGAAACGATGGTTAGACTGTTGTGAAAGAGGATATGGTTAAAAAGGGGGTGACCCCAATATCCTAACCGAGAACTGGACCCTTTTTGCTTGGACGCCCACAATAATTGGCAATAAGACTACCTTCCGTCGTCGAGTGAAATCCTCGTATAGGCGAAAGATGTAACTTTACAGGCAGGAGGAAGAAAAAACTGCGCCCTGTGAAATTTTATTGCACAGCTTATTCAAATATGTGTATTTTAGTTTTCAATTTTGATACGTACTCAGATGAACATGAGCCGTAATTAAAAGCGTAAAATGCTCCTTGCGAGCTTTCGTAACGACATTCGTGAGTTTTTACAAGGTTATCATTAGCCGTCATAGATGGCGTTACAGGTTATTAAAACTTTTTTTTTGTGTGAAACTAGGGCGTGCGACCCGAGGGTTTCTTTCAAAAAATTTAATAAACAAAAATTACCAAAATGGCATTCCCGAACTTTAACTCTAAGGCAACCCTACTCAACCTGCACTGGTCAACTAACAGACGTTCACCTTTTTAACGAATACTAGAATAAAATAATATACTTACCTAAGTATCTATGTTAAAATACTTATGTGTTGTTTCAGATTACTGGTGCAACTGGACGAGACTGAAAAACAATTCGACAATTTTTGGCAAAAACATTCCACAAAACTAAACCACTGGCTGAAGTTCAGAACGTTTTTATTAAACTTTAAACAGATGCAGGTAACCTATGCTTAATCTAATTATTTTACAAATTATTTAATCGGTTATGTACTGTTTTCTAATCACACTTTAAGACTTTACCGGCCGGAACTGGAAATGAGACGCCTGTTTATTTTTGCTTCGAAAGTCAAACATTGGTGTTTTTGGAGAACACACTCTGCGTGATTCGTCAGGGTCTTTAGCCGGTCGAAAAACGAAGTCCGGAGCCCTGTTTGAGACTAAGTCTGAAACCGCCCTGTTGACAACTAAATCTGATATATCCATACATTTCTCTTTACTGTCCATACCTGCGAAATTGCGAATATCCTTCCTTTTCTGAGCGTCCAGTTGAAATGTTAACTTCTGTATTTTCCTTGACTTTTCTTCTAGGCGTGCCTTGAAATCCTCCGCTTGTTTAGCCTTCTTATTATATTCTGATTGTAAATTACTAACCTTCCGTTTACTGTTATCTAGTTCAGCTTTAAGTTTTTGAATTTTCAAAGTGTTTATTTCCTCCATACATTCTAGTTTCTCTCTCGCGTGTTTTGCTACACTCTCTTGATATAAAGTCTCCTGTTCAACCTGATACGCCCAAAAAGACATCGCACGCATAGCAATGTCCATGATCGTGTCGGGTCTCATTCCCGCCAAAACGATTGATTTGAAAGTTTCATTGGGTCTAAGATCTGCTTGAATCACATCAAACTTATCACGTAATTCGGTCCCACACGCCGGACAAGTTAAAGAGTTTTCGGCAGTTCGCTTGAACTCTCTTTTTCCGTGTTCAACACAAAATGCATGTGAACAAGTCGTTACCCACGCTTGATTTGATAGAGACTTTCTGCATTTTCGAAAGTTGCACACAATTTCCATAGCCATTATTTTCACTTATTGTATTTATTACACAATAACAGCAGCATTATTTTTATTTTACATAAATAAACACTTTTGCTTACATTACTTACTTATTTTTAAATAGAGGTTATGTGTCAAACGGTTTTTTTTTTAAATATTTTTTATGGCATCTTTATTTTTAATCCCTTCAGTGGTAGTTTAATTTGAGGTGCTTTTTTGGTTTTGTTTATTGTAACGAAAGAGTATTGTTTATTCTCAAAAAACTAAGAAGTCAATGTAATAACGATTAAATGAGTTTTAACGTCTTCTCGAAACGTATTCATTTATTTAATCATGACTGTAATAGTATATTAATTTAATGACATTTTGTAGGCCACTTTAGACAACCATCTAAAGGCAGCATGCGACATGACGGAGGTGGGCGAGACAGCGATTAGGGTAGACAGCCTCCTACAAGAGGCTGGCGACTTTGAGAAACTTTGTAACTGTGATCTTGATACAGCAACCTCAGTTATTGACGACGGTAATGTATTGTATTTTTTTTTATTAAAAACCAATCAACTTTTCGTGAATTTTATTTTGGCACCTAATTTACAGAACTGATAATATTTTTTTTAGTGTGAATTAGATTAGAATAAAACAATAACGGTGAAAACATAATTTAAAGACTGCAAAAAGAAAAAAAGACAAACCTGCAACTAGGTCTGGCTGAAAAAAAAATGTAAAAAAAAAATTTTCGTTCGATTTTTGAACTTAGAATTTAATGCGTAATAAAACGCAAATTAAATTTTGTTTTTGGTCAATTAGTTATTGGTAGATTTATAATAATTGAAGAATTTATTATCAACAGTGAATTGATAAAATAATGTTATTTTGTTGCAGGAGAGAAATTAATGCAAGACCCGTTAAGTCAAGTCGACCACATAGAATCTAAATGCGAGGAACTAAGACGAACGAGCGCTTTGCTTCTAGAAAAGATACAAAAACGAAATCTACTTCTGACTAAAGCTAGAGAACTTATGGACAGGATAGATAAGGTTAGTTAAGAAGTATTATTGTTACAATTCATAGCTGCTTAGATAAAATTACGCAGTTTTTAAGTTGTAGTAATTTGTTTTTATTTGTCTGTAGGATTTATTAGGTACTACCGACCCGCCCGGCTTCACGGCTCCATTTTTTTTTTCTATTTTTCGTAATTTTCTTTCAAAAGTACAAACTTTGTCCTGACAGTCACGAAGACAACAAAAAATTAATAGCCAAATCATCATCAGCCTTTTAATGACCCCACCGCTGGGGCAGAGGCCTCCGCTCTGTGAGAGGGTGTGGGCCGTAAACCACCACGCGGGCCCAATGCGGGTTGGTGGATGTCACATATCTTCGAATTTTTGGTTCTAGGGCATGCCGGTTTCCTCACGATGTTTTCCTTCACCGTTTTGAAAGCCGTGGTATTGAAATACTTCACACAAAGTAAAGCGCCTACCTGGGTTCGAACTCATGACCTACAACTTGTAAGTCGCGGCCGTTACCACTGGACCACCACTGCTCTAGCCAAATAGTGCAGCCGCTCCATTCTAAAGTGATGCGCTCACATACTTTCGGCCACTGATTTTTATTTATATTGATGTATTTGAGAGTCGCTGTCAAAGATAGGAAGAATGCCATTTTTTAATCATCGTAAATTTAATCTTTGTGCTTTGATTTGCTCGAACTAATATATAACTGCAGATTTTTAAAATTCCTATTTTCTTATACCAGGCGAACGAATGGTGCGCAACAGGAGTGGAAATCTTAGCAGGAGAAGGAGGGTTAATAGCAGTGGACAAATTGTTAGAAGACGCCACCAGCTTCGGACTGACAGCTCCTGACCAGTTCCGGGATATGCTGATGACGTCTGCTACACAGGAGACCAGGGCACTCGTCACTCAGGTACGGTAGTAGTGCATCTAGGTGTTTATAGCTGCAAGTAAGATAGCTAATAGCTGCAGGCCAATTTTTATAAGAAATTCTTTCACTATACCTTTATTAAAAAAATAAAAAGAGTAAAGCTGAATAGAAGTTATAAAATCTATGGGCTGGTCTTTGAATTAAGTATTTGCAGTAGAAAGTACCCTAAAAACCCTCTTTAAAGACAAAGTTTGACAGGCCAGGTACAGCTTGGCAAAAAAGAGTTTGGAATAAACGAGGTCGCTAGTATCGCACCTGTGGCAACCCGGAACCCTACGACTCAACAGTTGTTGATACTTGTTATTTTTGGGAGTTTTTGGCGGGATTTTAACGAGTGAAGTTCAGTGGATGTTTTAATTATTCGTTTATTGATTCCTAGTGGATATTGTGATGTAAAATTGGTGTAGTTTTGTGTCTCAAGTGTCAACGCAAATGGACATGGGGCTCCACTCGACTGACCCCGGGTCGAGACTTATCCACAATAGCTTCACGACCAGAGCTTATTGCTTCAACACCAGGGTTAGGCTTAGAACAGCCCTACCCCTGATAACTGTCTTACTGTGTAGAAACGGACCTCAAAGCAAATGGAATGCAAGAAACGGACCTCAAAGCAAATATGTGGAATCATTGAAACAGGCGCGATCTCGAGAAAATGGAGCTGAGAATTTTATTGTAGTATTGACTACCTCAGCGAAGTTTGCCGAGAAGGCTGACTCGACACATTTGTTGCCAAATACTGCAAAAAACATTAGAATGTGTTACATCTGCATTCTAATGGAAAAAAAAGTATAAATACACTATGTAAGACTAGGCAATATGGTCAAAAGACTTTCGCCTTCCCTTCGGGGATAATAATAATAAAAAACTTTTTTACAAAAAAATAGAACCGACTTCCAAAAAAAGTGCAAAATAACTTTAATTTCGGAAGTCGGTGTTCCTGTTTTGTGTCTTCGTTTTTTGACACCGACTTCCGAAATTAAAGTTATTTTGCACTTTTTTTGGAAGTCGGTTCTATTTTTTTGTAAAAAAGTTTTTTATTTTTCACTTTTTAGTTGTGGTTCCCAATTTAACTGTGTTAACAATTCATAGACATACGATAGCAGCAATCACGGTTGATTTGCTGTAAATTTTTGAAGAGTTCCGTTGTCTGTCTCCGAAACCCATCATCAGATTTTTTGAAATTTAAATGGGACCATTTCGGAATAAACCCCTTTCGAACAAAAAAAGAATTTTGCAAATCCGTCAATATATGACGGAGTTATGCCCGAACATACATAAAAAAAAAAAAAAAAAAAAAAAAAAAATACAAACATCCGAATTGATAACCTCCTCCTTTTTCGAAGTCGGTTAAAAAATAATTTTTTTTTGGGGATATGCATGATGCTACGCAAACACCATTGAAGGCTTCAATGTCCAGTTTAATTTTTAGTTTCAACTGTCACCGCGTTAGACTCTTTTTTTGCCAAGCTGTAAAGTAGTATTTGACAAATATGAACTTAAATTCTTTATTAATAAATCTAGGGTTTGGCTATCAAATGATTTCTCTTACTCCTTCCTTAAACTAAACTATTATTATAGTTGATTTACATTCCATCAGCTAAAAGTCCTTACTCCCCGACGCCACTTCTTCAATGGTCCAAGTCTTTTGTCTACCTTCTGTAATCGATATCTAACACCAGAATGCTCTCCAGGTGGCACAAAGAGTAGAAGACGTCTGGCTGATGGTGTCTGTGAAGAGAGCATCACTTCAACGAGCAGCTGCGAAGCCTGCGCGACCAGTCCAATCAGTTCCACCGCAAAGCGCCGCCATAGCTCCTACCAACCATCAGGTTAGTGAGAACAGTGTTGTCTACAGGTGTGTCTTCATCCAGTCGTAGATTCATCACCCCCGACTCCCCGACGACTCCGAATTTCTAATTACGTGTGATCAAAATGATCGCGCTGACGGTGCCCATCGTGGCCGGTGCCTGCATGCCTAGGGGTAGCGGATAAATTCAGAAAATGAGTTACCGCACCCCTGGGCACTCAGGTAGGGAAGGAATAGCGGTGGGTTTTAGTCAGTAAGAGTCTGACACGCCCTCCCGCTCCACCCAGAGCGGGAGAAGTCTTTGGATGATATCCCCATGGTTTAATTGGTAGGAGTCCGACATAACACTCCGTCCTCATGGATACCTTGGACAGGGTGTCCGGGGTCGGAGATATCCATGAGGATTTCTCCAAACACAAACTGGTGTTCCTACGTATAAAGAAAAAGTTATGATATTGTCTACCACATAATAGGGTACTTTCCTAAATAAGTTATGGGTACGGTTAATAAAAAAAGAGAGTCTGGAATATTTGTTAAGTATATTTATCACAATCAACAAAAACTTTTTTACAATAAACGAATTAATCCGTTAGTTAGATTACCAAAAAATGGGACTTGACGCGTTAATCCGTTAGTTAGATTACCAAAAAATATTGGAAAGTTATTTTTTCTTTTGTCACGTAAAAAAAAAAATGAGGACGATACAGTGCGTTGAAATTTCGCGTGATGTCACGCTGTGCGACACTTTTTAGGGTTCCGTACCCGAAGGGTAACCAACGGGACCCTATTACTAAGCCTCCGCTGTCTGTCCGTCCGTCTGTCTGTCAGCGGGCTGTATCTCATGATCCGTAATAGGTAGACAGTTGAAATTTTCACAGAATGTGTATTTCTGTAAAAATTAAAAGGGCTACCTACCCTACTAGAAACGTGTTTTTTTTTTTGCTTTAATGGCAACAAGTAGGTAGACGCGTATAATCTAGTACGATGGTACGTAGCCCTTCATGCGCCAGTCCGACTCGCACTTGGCCAGTTTTTACCACAAAGTGACGTAACGGGCCCCCACTCCTGAACTTTGATGCGTTTTATCTTTGTCATTTTTTATTGGTTTGATAAAGCAAAATACCTACGTGTCCAATATTTTTTGATAATCTAACTGACGGACCAAGTAGATTGTTTTAGTGTCTGTTATTGTCAAAAGTGGTAATGCAATTAGGACGCGGATTTAAGGGTCTACTACAGGCCAAGTGGCGCCCTCATTGAATAAAAAATCGTAGGATAGCATAGAAAATAAATATTAAAGAATCCAACGTCACGTTTGTTACAAAGAGGATAAAGTATTTTTACGTTGTTAAAACAGGTCTCAAAATGTTTCGTATCCAAGGTAGTAACCAAAACTGTCAAAAACGGCCGTTTTTGGTACTTTTGCCTACTACTACTACTACTTTTGGATACGAAACAATTTGAGACCTGTTTTAACAACGTAAAAATTTATTGTTTATTTTCTATGCTATGCTACGATTTTTTATTCAATGAGGGCGCCACTTGGCCCGTAGTAGGGCCTTAAGTTCGTTTAGCAAAAGGGAAAAGCGACAGTTAATTAACTACATACATCTGCAATTTAAAACTGTCTACATCTATAATTAAGAGAGTTGCGTTGTAGTCGCTGTCCGTCGAATGTTTATTTTGCTCAAATGTTTTCCGAAATGCTCTTTGCTCGTGTGCTTTCAAAGGAAGATGGCTGAAACGCCTGATATGCGCTGGTGATGGTTCAGTCAACACGACAGTTAGATGAAACTGTCAGATAAGTTGATGGACCGTGTGCTTACCATTTCTACCCGACTGCGCGAGGCAAAGGAGGGTGATGTTTAAGGTTTCGGTCACCACTGCTACCAAGTCCTTCTTAAGGCGGAGTTATATGCCGACGGCCTTTTTTTTTTTTTTGAGGGTGTGGGAAATCGTACAATGACATCTCCCGCTCTGGGTGGAGCGGGAGGGCGTGTCAGACTCTTACTGACTAAAACCCACCCCTGTTCCTTCCCTGCCTGAGTGCCCAGGGGTGCGGTAACTCATTTTCAGAATTTATCCGCTACCCCTAGGCATGCAGGCACCGGCCTCGATGGGCCCCGTCAGTGGTGGCTGACACTAATCTCTTTGAGGCGCGCGTGGAACACTACGCGCCGTCGACTCAAGGGCCTGGTGCTGATCGGACGGCGAGCTACCCACTGCTCGCCGTCCGCAGGCCCGGGTCTACGGTAGCCGGAAATCGTCTCGCGACGTCCTACGCCCAGTACCTCTCCTGCGGTGGTAGCGGCCGGGGCCGTGAGGGCCACTCCGTTGAGCTTCCCTCACGCGTCCCGCCTCCGCCTTCGCGAGCATTACTGCTTCGCAGAAGGCGGAGACTGCTTCCCATTCCCTCTCGCTCCGTACCATGGCCTGAACCAGGGCCGGGCGCGAGAGGTCGCCGCCACCTATCGCATCCACGAGGACACGGCGGTGCTCCGTCCAAGCGGGGCAGACCTCCACCGTATGCTCCACCGTGTCCTCTGGGCGATCCGCACAGTGGTAACACCCGGGCGTTTCCTCCCGCCTGATTTGATGCAGGAACCTCCCGAAACAACCGTGTCCGGTGAGGACCTGCTTCAGGCGATAGGTGAGGACGCCGTGACGCCTCTCCAGCCACTTCTCAAAGAGGGACACTACCGTCGCAATGATGGCGTGCCCAGCGCTGGGTTGCGACAGTCGCTGTCTCCATGTCGCCATGAGATGCCAACGGCCTTGAGTAGTTAGCGTGCGTGTTCTGTGCTGAGGTCACGCAACGCGTCGTTACGTCCACCCAGTAATAGGACTCGCCCATCAAGGAGCGCTGTCCCAAATTAGACGCATTATTAATTTGTTGTAAGTACATAAAACAACATATATTATACTAAAACTATTATACTAAAAGATAATTTAAAATGGTGAAGATGTCATAAAATAAAGTATTTGCATGATTCTCAATTTTTTATCCGCGTTAGACTTAACTTTGCAAATTAGGTACACTAGGTTATAAAAATATAATTTAAAATATTCACAATCAAATTACGAAGAAAATTGTATAGAGTGACATATATTTTTTTCAAAGAAATAAATCTAGTCGTTAAGACGTGATAAACAATTTAAAATCATTAGAAGTCGTATATCTGCGCCTTAACAGTCACTAGCCCCTGAGACCTGTAGATAGTGTCACAATAGTATCTCTGGTCAAACATAATTTTATTACAATACATATATATATCTCTCCCCCCCCCTCTCTCCTCTGCCCTTCTCTTTATGTAATTTTTCCTTCCTCCTTGTGGTTTATGTTGTCACAATGTATAGTTTGACAACTATTTAGCATCCACATACCTAACAGTACCGTATTACTATACTAATTATATTATTATAGTGAACTGATACACTAATTACCTATGTTATTCTAAACACATCCCGTAACATTAGCCGACATGAGTATCGAACTTAGACACTCAGTAGCACTTGTATTTATTACTTAATTAGCCAAAAGAGGCAGTAATTAGAAAACCAATCATTCTTACAATAACATTTTCAACGTCAAGGTTGTTTCACTTCCTTCGTCTACGAAAACAATTTGGCGGGCCAGTGACGGTGCCTAATTAAAAAAAACATTTAATTAATCAGACGCCCGGCTGTCTGCTAAACGAACACCTAATAAAAGCAAGCAGGCGTAAAACGCGTATGTGTCGTCATGAAAACATGATGTAATTACTTCAACAATCAAGTGCAGTGTTAAAGCGTGCGACACCTGCAATACCACTTTCTTGCGCACGCGCATATACGCGTACATTGCGACTGTGACCGATACGCGCCACGCATTACAACTTTACAAGAAAACTACTCAAACTACCTGTTCTGCCTGTCCACTACACACGTGAAAGTTGTCGGGATAGTTAAGGAACCGATTGCCTAAGGATTTTAATTGTATGACAGGTTTCGCAAAGAAAGTTGACTTCTGACGCTAGGCAAACATAAATCCAACTTGAATGAGTTATTTTATTATAAGCAATCCATTAATGCTGTTATTTGTCATTAAGGCGCTATTAGCTGCCAACGACCTTGAGTGGTTAGCTTGCGTGTTCTGCGCTGAGCTCACGTAACGCGTTGTACTTATGTCCACCCAGTAATAGGACTCGCCCATCAAGGAGCGCTGTCCGAAATTAGACGCATTATTAATTTATTTACATATAAAACAACAGGTATTAAACTAAAACACTTAGACTAAATTATAAATAATTAAATGATCTTTAGAATGGTGAAGGTTTCATAAAAATACGCTTTATAGTTTTTGCGTGATTCTCAATTTTTTATCCGCGTTAGACATAACTTTACAAATTAATTACACTATGTTATAAAAATATAATTTCAAATATTCACAGATCAAATTAGGACGAAAATTGTCTAGAATAACATATATTTTTTTCAAAGAAATAAGACTAGTCGTTTAGACGTGATGTTCAATTAAAAACCATTAAAAGTCGTATAACTGCGCCTTAAATCCAGGTTCCTAACTGTAATAACGAATCCCACCAAAAACATTTTCATGTAATATGTTGCCAAGATGAGACCATATGGCTCGCACTGTCAAAAAGTTATCAGATCTCATGTAGAGCCATGCTTCTAACTCTACACGCCCTAAATTTACAACCCCTAACTTCACTAACTCTACACCTTAGTCTTGTGGCTTCTGCCCAGGAATTGTGGATAAATTCGTAACAGAGTTACCGCGTCCCTGGGCACTCAGGGCAGGGAAGGAAAAGGGTTGGTTTTTAGTCAGTACGAGTCTGACACACCCTCCCGCTCCACCCAGAGCGGGATATGTCATTGGATGATTTCCCACCGCCCAAAAAAAAAAGCCTTGTGGCTTAGCCGTTTCGTTACACAAGAATTATTGTATAACAGAAAACTTTTTTACAAAAAAAAAAAACAATCGACTTCCAAAAAAGAAAATACACTAAAAATTAAAAAATGACTTTAATTTCGGAAGTCGGTGTTTGCATTTTATTTCTTCGTTTTTTGACACCGACTTCCGAAATTAAAGTTATTGGTTAATTTTTAGTGTATTTTCATTTTCGGAAGTCGGTTGTTTTTTTTTTTTTGTAAAAAAGTTTTTTATTTTTAACTTTTTAGTTGTTATACCCCAGAACTAAAAACCCCAATAAAATGGAACTTGGAATTTAAACATTCTCGTAATTGTAGAAAACCAAAACGTCGTCGAGGTATACGTATTTTTCGTTTTTGTTCAGTTTTGCAAAAAGCGCTGAAACAATTTCGATAAAATTTATATGGGACCACCTCGGCAGTTTCTTTCGGATAAAAAAAGAGTTTTGAAAATCGATCCACAAATGACGGAGAAATCGGTGGACATACATAAAAAAAAAATACATACAGTCGAACATTTTCCTCCTCCTTTTTCGAAGTCGGTTAAAAAGTAATGAATAGTGAATACATTTTTCACCTTACACCCATGTGACGGTAGCGAAACGGCCAAGCCACATATTTTGACTAGGGTATAGAATTAGTGAAGTTAGGAGTTGTAGAATTAGGGCGTGTAGAGTTAGAAACATGGCTCTACATCAGATCTCTTAATTGTTCCTATTATTTAACAAAATAGTGATCTAGTATTTTAGTTGTAGATTTAGGAAAAATGAAACACCGGTTGTACAAAGACATCAAGCGAAAAAAAGGAATGACCGTATATTCCACAGATTATAGCAGTAGTAGACAATAGACAATTTTTTTGACAGATACATTCCAAAATATAACAAATGGCATTATGGTTGCATGTAATGATAGCGATTAACTTATTTTAACATCCTCCCTTTAAGCGCAAACCCATGACTCTTGAACATTTATGAATCTTCATCTGCGGTGTAGATTTTGTTAGGATGTCAGCGACCATACTTTCAGTACCAACATATATAACTTCTATCTCATTTGTAGCAATTTTCTCTCGAAGAAAATGATACCTGATATCAATATGCTTGCTGCGGGCACAGTAGGATTCTGTACCTGCAAATTTAATTGCACTTTGATTATCACAGTATATAACAGTGGATGAAGTTCCTGAATCACAGTGCAACTCAGACTCCAGATGCCTAAGCCACATTGCTTCTTGTGTAGCAGTTGCAAGTGACATATACTCTGCCTCCATGGTTGATAATGCAACAGTGCTCTGTCGTTTTGAACACCATGAAATTGCTGCACCCTGAAACATAAAAGTGTAGCCAGAGCAAGACCTTCGACTATTAATATCTGACGCCCAATCAGAATCGCAGTAGCCAAACACCCTTTTATCTTCTTTGTTTTGGCTAAATATCAATTTATAATCCTTAGTTCCTTTTATGTAACGTAGTACTCTCTTAAGTGCTAGCCAGTGCTGTTGTTCAGGTTTGTTATTGAAACTGCTTAGTTTATTCACTATGTAACATATGTCTGGCCTAGTTCCTTGAGATAAATATAATAAGCTTCCAATGGCTTCTTGATATGGTATGTTAGTAAGTATATTCTTCTTATTTTCTGTACTAATTAATTTAACATTAGGTTCACATGGCGTATGAACTGGATTACAATTACTCATATTGAACCTTTGTAGAATTTTATCAATATACACAGTCTGATCGATGCAAATTTCATTTCTTGCTAAGTTTTGTTCAATCCTCCAACCAATAAAATGATGAACACAGCCAAGTTCTTTCATATTAAATTTACATTTCAATTGTTGTTTAATTTCTTTTCCAATTTCTTCATTATTATAAAATAATAACAGGTCATCGACATATATGAGTATAAATAGAATTATTCTATCATACGTTTTGTAGTATATACATGGATCCACAGATGTACTTTTCAGTCCCAATTCCTTTAATACAGATGTAAGTTTCAGATTCCACTGTCTGCTTGCCTGCTTCAAACCATAAATGGATTTATTTAATTTGCAAACTTCTTCTCCATATTCATAGGATGGTGGCTGAAGCATGTATATTTCTGTGTCAATGTCACCTTGTAGGAAAGCAGTAATGGCATCCATCTGTTCAATAAATAGATTGTATTTGACCGCCAATGCTAATAAATATCTGATTGAAGTATGACGAACTACCGGAGCAAATATCTCATTATACTCAATTCCTTTCTTCTGGATAAATCCTTTAATGACCAGTCTTGCTTTGTATCGTACAACTTCACCATCAGCATTAGTTTTCATCTTGTAGACCCATTTACACGGAATGGCTCTTTTACCTTCTGGTAGAGTAACTAATGTCCATGTATTGTTTTGCAGGAGTGACTCATACTCATTATTCATGGCATTTTTCCACTCTTTTGCATTCAGGCCTGAAAGAGCTTCTTCCATAGTTTCCGGCTCTTTAACCAATAAAGCAATTGCTTGTTTTGACTCATTCAAGCATTCACATAAGTAGGTATTATGCTTATTTTTCCTAGGTCTCAAAAATATTTTACGAGATGATACATCACTTAATTTTCTATCTGGCATGTACTCATCATCAGCATTATCAGTGTGATAACTGCCATCATCATCAGATGATTCCACTTTCTTCATGCTCTCATTTAGAGTCGTGTTCTCTGAACTGGGAGTCTCGGGTGTGTCAGTTGAAGACTCACTGTGACTAATAACTGTTTGAGACGATTCTTCAGAAACATTTCCCTTCAACTCAGATAGTGGCACAATAACGCTATTATTTATGATTGTATGCTCGAGAAATATTGCATCTCTACTTTTGTATATTTGTTTTTTATTACTATCATAAAACCTGTACCCTTTTGTGTACTCACAATACCCAACAAATAACATTTTGACTGCTTTTGAATCCCATTTTTGCCTCTTTTCTTTAGGCACATGAACCATGGCATCACATCCGAAAATTCTCATATTCTTAATATTTGGCTTCTTACCTGACCACTGTTCATATGGCGTCTTGTAGTCCAGGGCCTTGGTTGGTGACCGGTTAATTATGTAAGCAGCTGTGGATACTGCTTCAGCCCAGAAATGTTTTTTCAAACTGGAATTAAGAATCATACATTTAGCTCTTTCTACAAGTGTGCGATTCATTCGCTCCGCCAACCCATTCTGTTCTGGGGTGTACGGGTTCGTAGTTTGATGTTGTATGCCAAATTTATTTAAAAATAATTTAAATTCTTTATTTATATATTCTTTTCCATTGTCTGATCTAAGTACTTTAATTCTTTTTTCAGTTTCATTTTCTACTAAGCTTTTGAATTGCTTAAACATTTCTAAAGTATCAGATTTATTTTTTATAAAGTAGACATACACTTTTCGGCTATAATCATCTATAAAAGTGACATAGTATTTGGCACCTCCTACAGAGCTTGTCTCCATCGGACCACATAAATCAGTGTGAATTAATTGGAGAGGTTCATTGGCCCGTGTACCAATATTTTTAAAAGGTAGTCTATTCATTTTACCTTCCATACATGTTGTGCAAATCTGGGAAACCTTTTTGGATAATTCTACCCCCTCAGCACTATCTTCTATTTTCTGCAAGTCTGTGAAGTTAAGATGGCCCATCCTCTGATGCCATAAATTTATATCATTTTCATCTACTGTTGACAACAATGCTGATGTTTCAGAAAAATCTTTCAATACATACATATTATTATGTTGCAAAGCGGTCATTATTAATTTCTTATTTTGGAAAATTTTACAGTAGTCTTTCTCAAAATCAACTTCACACCCATTTTTTGTCATCTGACTTACAGAAAGTAAATTAGTTGTCAAAGAAGGTACATACAACACATTTCTTACTTGAATGGTCTGAGGTCTGCCTTCAGAGTCTCTTATTTTTATATTCACATTTCCACATCCTTCTACTGCTATAGTCTTGTTGTCTGCCACCTTTATATTATTTATTGTAGTAGGAGAAACATCATACATCCATTTTCTCTCTCTACACATATGCTGCGACGCTCCAGAATCAATGTACCATCTGGTTTTATCCAATGTTTCTGCAACTGAAAAAGCGGCATAATAACCATTATTATTATTAGTGTTATTGTCTGGTTGTGACTTCTTTTTCTTCTGAAAATAGCAGTTTTTACTTAAATGACCATGTTTGTTACAATTGTAACAACGTGGGCCTTTCTGTTGGTTGTTATCTGGTGAATCTTTGTGAGACTTAGACTTATTTTGGGTTTTTTTAGACTTAATATAGTAGGCTGAAGAATCTGTCACTTTTACATCCTGTAGCAGCTTTGTTTTTACAAAATCCGCAGTAATTAACACACCGGAGCTCTCAATAGCCATGATCATCGGTTTGTAGACATCGGGGAGGCCAGCGAGCAGCAAAGTACCAAGCCACTCGTCTCCTACTACAAAATTAATATTTCTAAGCTTGTGAGCTGTTGTCATTACTTTGTTAATGTAATCCTCAACACTAGAGCTGCTATCTAAAGTGGTTGAAATCAGATCACGCAGCAAACCTACTCTTCTACTGAGCCCGGAGTCATCAAATATCTTCTCTAACTTTGACCATACCTGCTTAGCCGTGGTGGCCTCCTGCACATGGACATAGTTGATCGGATCGATTAGAAGTATTATCTTTGACCTTGCTTTTATATCCTTTTTGCTGTCATGTACAAATTCTGCACTGGGTTCGATTGTGTCCCATAAATCCTCATGCTCCAAGTAATTTTTAACGGCAAATTTCCAAGTAGGATAATTCTCCCTGCCCACCAGCTTCTCAATTGTACCAATTGATATTTGTGAAGCCATGTTTTTCTAAAATTAGCTGAAAAAAAGAAAAGAAGAAATCCTACGCGGCGTGGTTGCAAACTTTGTGAGGTTGAGCAAATTTTATCTGTCTGAATCACGGAACTATTTCGGTAGAACACTAATTTTATTATTTGAGGAGTAACAATAGCCCATAACCTCTTAATTGTTCCTATTATTTAACAAAATAGTGATCTAGTATTTTAGTTGTAGATTTAGGAAAAATGAAACACCGGTTGTACAAAGACATCAAGCGAAAAAAAGGAATGACCGTATATTCCACAGATTATAGCAGTAGTAGACAATAGACAATTTTTTTGACAGATACATTCCAAAATATAACAAATGGCATTATGGTTGCATGTAATGATAGCGATTAACTTATTTTAACAAGATCTTATAACTTTTTGGCAGTGCTAGCCATATGGTCTCGTCTTGGCAACATTTTACATGAAAATGTTTTTGGTGGGATTTCACTTCTTTTTGTAAGTTGCATATGTTATGGGAAAACCCATACAAACTTCCATCCCCTAATTTAAATGCAAACCCAAGTTATGAGGGTTGATAAAAACGACGAAGCGCTTCGAGAAAAGGTAGCTAGTGCCCTTGCGCTTCGCTTGACTCGTCTTGGCGGGGACACTACCGTGCCCCCAGATTATAATGAGTTGCGTAAGAACTGCAAAAACCGAGCATTCGCAAAATGACCCCCAATTAGCGTTACCTACCGCTTTAGTTTATCCATAAAATACTTTCTTAATAAAGATAATTGACTCTCTAACCAATAACTCAGGAAAGCCGCCAGATACGCTTCCGGCTATAACATATAGTCTCGTTATCGCTAATGAAGACACGTGAATCGTGCGATTTATCGCAAATCGCTCGCAAAAATGCAGATAATTCTTCGCTATCTCGTAGAAAGTGCGCAACCCGCAGAGGTCGCGCACTGCGCATGTCAAAGCGCAGCTTTCATACCGTACTGTAATGATGTGACGTCATTAGTTGGTTTGTGGTTTCTATTGTCATCCATTAAAATTAGGCGTAAGAAGATTTGGGGCAAGAACAAATCTATAAAATTCAGTCAACAATTTTCAAAGTGGGTCAAGTTGACAAAATCATCTATCCGAATTAAATCTAAATATCTAATAGTTCAGTTATGAAAACTAGAGTTACTACGAAATAATTACTTATAAAGAACATAATTACATCTTCTTATGTAGGTAGGTACCTAAAACTTTATCTGGCAATATACCTAAATATCTAAAAAATACAGAAGAAATTAGGAAAATATTAAGTTGAAAGAACTTCGTTCGTAACTCTACGAATCACGACAAATTCCACAAAATGTCGATTACCCACGTTCCATGGCAGATATAATCTAAGAGGGAGAAATCGACAAAAAAACCTGTTAAACTAGTAAAAGGATCGCGTGCGTCCGCAAATACACCCGCTTCTTTACAAACTTTGATTTCCTTGGGGAAATTGAACATTTCAACAGACAGATATGGTTTTGCTTTCGACGAGAGTTTGTAATAGGGTTCTGTGTAAATGCTATTGTGTCGATACCTAGGTAAGGAACATGGCTGCTTTACCTACGTTTATTTATAACTTTTGGCATATTTAATTTACCTTCATAATTAATAAAAAACGTAGAACCTAATGCGATAGCGAGTAAATGACCTGTGGGACATTTGCTAAACTTCCCACTTATATCTGTCGCAGCCATCTGCTTGAATTCGCCATTCAATTGAACGCCTATCTATTCAATTAAATGACTGAAGGACAACTAGCCAAGTTGTTGAACGCAAAGTTTAACCAGATGGTTGGATGTCGTCTAGTCATTTAGTTAAATTGGATATTGATGAGTTTGTGATACCACTGATCATGATTATGTGTACAAAAGGCAATGTTAGTATGCAAGAGCGAGCGTAGCGATCTCAAGACATGGGGCACCCCGACTCGGATAGGTAAGGTTCAAAGGGGATGGCGGGGCTGCGTAAGCGAGCGAAGCGACTGAACTCAGACCCCGCCATCGCGATCACTTAGACGCGCGCCTTTTAAATAAATTGAATCACTAAAGAATTATATTTTTTGAAGTGAAAACTTCTCTAGGCGCGTACGTCACCGTCATCGACCGTCGTAGCACTCGTAGCAGACTGTTTTTTTTCTATGAAATTGGAACTTATGGATCTCTCTACGGGGTCTTATTGACGGAGCCCAAATTTTGGTTATTTTTGGACTTATCGTTTTCGAGATATTTATGATTTTATATCTTAATAATCTCTCTCCCTTAATAACACCCATCTTTCATCATTTTTCATTTAATTTAACTTGAAGATTTTAATCACTTGGCTGAGTCTTGGTCAGTCATCTTCAACTTTACTAGTTGACATTCAATACGCCAAGTTATCGGCCTAGCCATTTAATTGAATGCCCGGCGTTAATGAACGGCCTAGGCGTCCAATTGAATGGCGAATTCAACCAGATGGCTGCTACATATACATCTATATTTAAATTAAGAAATATTATTCACATACCTATAAAATACCTACTTAACTAACTATAATTACAACAAAAACTTCTAACAAAAAACTTTTTTACAGAAAATAGAACCGACTTCCAAAAAAAGTGCAAAATAACTTTAATTTCGTAAGTCGGTATTTCCGGTTTCGCGTATTTGTTTTTTGACATCGACTAGTTATTTTGCACTTTTTTTGGAAGTAGGTTCTATTTTTTGTAATTAAGTTTTTTATTTTTCACTTTTTAGTTGTGGTTCCCCATTAAATTGTGTTATTCATAGAAATACGAGTGCTGTAATTTGTTGAAGAGTTCCGTTGTCTGTCTCCGAAACTCATCATCAGATGATGAAATTTAAATGGGACCATTTCGACATAAACCCCTTTCGAACAAAAAAATAATTTTGCAAAACCGCCTATTTGTATATGACGGAGTTATGCCCGAACATACATAAAACAAAAACAAAATGTGAACATCCGAATTGATAACCTCCTCCTGTTTGAAGTCGGTTAAAAATAAAACTTAAAATATGCCGTCAAAAAATTCCTCCGCATCGCTGTCGACTGAAGTATGCCCAAAAGACTGGATATTATGTTACGTACCTATCTTCTTATTTATTCTAATTTCATTTTGATTATTTTTGAGTAAGGAAGAGTGAACCGGAGTACTAACTAAAGCAGTAGAACCAACAAAATTGAATAACATTGATCGCATAATCTCATCTATCACGTTTAACCGTTCACCCATATTCACGTCCTAACGATTGGTTTTTTCAACTCTTCGATATCCGTATCTGTAAATAAACTTAGCTTCCGCGACTATTTTAAAAATATTTATTTCTTTTGATGTCTTCGTAACATCAATCCATTGACCGATACACGTAACAGAAACGAATTTCACGCCAAATTGAATCTTGTGCCCTCGATGAAAAAAGGCTAATCGTTCATCGGACAGATAGGTAAGCCATGTTTGCTTTGGTGTGGACTGCTGGTCCCTTATTTACTTTTATACGGAATCTAGATATGAAACCTCGGTTTATTGGTGCGTTGGTAACATTGGATTTGAACCTACTTAGATAATAATGTCACACGAGCCAGCTGGTTTATTACGAGCTTTTATTTAACTTGCAATGTTCGTTCCTATATAAGTTCAATCTGCCTAGCCTTTTCCCAACTATCTTGGGGTCGGCTTCCAGTCTAACCGGTTGCAGCTGAATGCCAGTATTTTACATGGAGCGACTGCCCTCCAGAACCCAATTACTGGTAAGACTGGATATCAGACTTTCGGGCTTCTGACGATCCGTAACGACTGTCAAAGATCCACGATTGACAGCCGGGACCAACGGCTTATCGTGCTTTCCGAGGCACGGAGGAGCCTCGGTATGTAAAGATTCACTCATCCATGGACCAATCCCACCAAGCGTACCTTAACTTGATGGATCGACCCGTGGGGCTGTTATTACTTTAGCCACGAGCTCCTCCCCCTACCTATATAAGTTGTCCACTTAAAAATTTGCGAACCATTTTTCGACCACTTCTTTGTTTCCGATAGAGCTAAAATTTGCCACACTTATGTAAGTCAGATGACAATGCAATAATATGAAACCATCGAGCTGTTCTGATGATGGCGCCGGGATGTAGGGACTGGAACTCCCTGATGGCCAGAATGGTAGGACATTTGAATTTGGGCTATTATGTTTTGTTAACATGAGTACTGGCCATTACATGTATGACGAGCGTCAAAAGCTGTGTCTAAGCTTGTTTAAAAAAATACTTTTTTTACGAGCTTTTATTTATGTATGTAATTAATAAAATGTATATTTCAGTTACATAATTAGGTATGTATTTCATCAGTGTTAGTATGTACTTTTTCTTTCACATTCGCAAAGATCAAAAACATCCGGTATTTTTTTGTTTTTGTCAATAACTTGATAGCGTTCTAAAATGCAAATATTCAGCAATTAAAGTTTCTAGAATTCTAGTTTTTCGAAGCTAGTTCTAGAACAAGTGTATTTAGTTGTCTTTCCTTGTTTGTTTATTACATTGTACCTAATACCTTGAACGCTTTCTTTTTGAAGAATTTTAGGAGCTTGAAGACAAAGTACGTTGTGGCATTCATGCATGTACACGAGCATCATAACAATCAAACATAACGTTTTCTCTTTATGTCCAGTAATAACATTGAGTAGATCCATTAAAATACATTGCTGTGAATAAACTATGTATATTGCTGACATTTTATTTCTTTCTATACCTATATAAAACTGTACACAAAGAGCTAGAAAAGCAGTATCAGGACTGGCTACAGTCAAGGGAAGTAATTGATTAGCATATTGACACACAAAGGATGGATGAATTGTGTGAGGAGCGATATGAAAGAAAAAGGAGTTAGTGATAGCGTGACGGCTGACAGGACAAAAAGGAAGTAAAAAACGTGTTGCGCCTTCCCCAAGTAACATGGGATAAGGGGAGGAAGATGATGATGATTGACAAACAACTTGTTGTCATCATCATCACTTCAGCCGAAAGACGTCCACTACTAGACATAGGCCTCCCCCAAATGTCGCTACAACGACGGGTCCTGTGCGTCTCGCATTCATTGTCTACCCGCGACCCTCGCCAGGTCATTGGTTTACCTTGTGGTAGATCTTCCAAATCTGCCTCTTCCGGTACGCGGTCGCCACTCCAGAACTTTTCGGCCTTATCTACCATCTGTTCTGCGAGCAAAGTGCCCTGACCATAACCATTTCAGTTTGGCGATTCTTCGGGCTATGTCGGTAGTCTTTGTTCTCTTGCGGATATCATCATTCCTGATTCGATCACGCAAAAAAACTGCGAGCATAGCCCTTGAGCGACTACGTTTCAGTGCCAAACTATTACTACGTATTGTACTATATCTAGCCGTTTCATAAGACTGTCACAGAAAGACAGTTGTGATTTAAATAATGGACAATTCATTTGTTATTTTGAGTTTCTAGCTAATTTGCTAAGCAATAATTTCCCCTGCCTTAACACGAAGCTGTAATAGTTATTTAGCTTATTCAGAACAGCACACATAACAGTAAAGCTACTGAACCAGCTAGTTTAAGCTTTACATTTGCAGGTCAACAGCTAAACAGCTTTAACCTACTATCTTGAACTAACTGATAATCAAATCTAGCAATAATATTGGTTGTTTAGTTAAAATCTAAACTAGAGATATTCGCTATTATTCGGTATTCGGCATTACTTATTTTTTTGTTATTCGTCGAATACCGAATAGTAGCTATTAATCGAGATTCGGCGGATAGCTGTCTAAAATAAACTTTTAATGAACAAAAAAACTATAGACTTTAAAAACTTAAAAACTCTGGGTTATAAAAACGAGGTATCCCTGTAAAATAGGTACAAGAAAAGGTTTCTTAATATGAGACTGATTTCTTTGTTTTATTTTCTCATAATCTTAGAAAAAATTTAGTGTAGGTACAGTAACAAATAAATGATTGGTAAGTTCAAAACTACAAGCGTGATATTAATATTTGATACCAAATTAATTAATTTTTAAGATCCTTTGTTTAAGTCGAATAAAATGGTGAGTTATTCGACTATTCGCCATAGGGAATGGCGATTAATCGGTATTCTACCATTCGCTATAACAACTATTCGCGGCATCTCTAATTTAAACGAAATATGCATGTTACTCTAGGTCTTGGTAACGGCACGCATTCAAAAGAGGTTTAATCAATGCTCGTTTTCTCGGAATAGCCGGAACTTACCACTTCGCTTCTAGGTTTTTAAGGACGGACCTTAAAAAAGAAGACCATTAAACAATCAGCCTCATATTAACCTCGTCACGAATTACGCTTAGAACCATCAGTATGTATATTAAATGTCACAAGAGTACATAAACATTTATGGTATGGTAAACCATGGTGTGGCTACCATTGACAAATAAGTCGCGCAATAATATTGGTGTAAGTGAAAGTGTCGTATATAATAATGGTCATGGCGACCATGAGGTGATGGCGCAATATCCTTGATAAACTATCGTAGATGTAGGAGTAGCTTCTGTCGAAGACACTGTCGATACTTATTGCAATTGCATTAACGGAATTCTCGCCAGATATGGCCAATTGTCGAACTCTATATCAACTCTATCTACTCAGCCTACCACAATCTACTGCTGGACATAACTTTAAATTATCGACAATGCAATGCAATATTTTAAAATGAGGTAGAAATAGATTGTCTGACTTGACTGTCGAATTATCAATAGACTGATGTCCTAGAAGTTTTAAATGAATGCTTCGACTCAGAGGGTTTTAATTTCGTATTCTTAGACTTGTACCAAATTTTTGATATTCAAGATTTCCTATGAAGTTCTTATAAGAATGATGCAGTGATTACCTCAATCGCCAAAATATGACTTGACATTTTCATCTCGTCGGCATCGGGAGTTACCTGAGTAGGTAAAGACTCTTGTAGGAAACTCCCGATGAAATTACAAGAGCTCTTAAGACTGATCTTAAGAGCTCTTGAAAGTTTATGAGAAATCTATTGTCTCATTCCTAACTCTCGAGAGGCTGATAAGGTATCACAGCAGAATTCCTTTCGCACTGAATAGTAATTGTTCGAGTAGGTATAATTCGCGAATGAATATTCAATCATAGCTATTTGCTTTGTAAATCGACAAATTTGCAATAGAACGTTGTCTGTATCTATTAACACACTTTATCGTTCCGCGTTCCATTGACCTAATGTTCACGTTTACATACTACCTACAATTAACTGAACGCTGCATATCACACAGATATTAATAACAGAAGATAGCGAACAAAAACCTTAAAAAAAAATCAAATTATACACAATTAAGAAAAGGAAACCAAACATGAAGAGTTAAAGTAAAGTAGTAAAGTAGAGCAAACTATGATCAGTAGTGGACTGCTCTTAGTCTGTTGAAAAAGGAACGCGGTATTCACCGTAAAGTAGTTTATGCCAGTGAAAAAATAATTACGAGAACTTAGTAGGTGTCCCAAAGTTAGTAAAGCTACTCAATCAACCTGCCTTATAAGAACTTAGCTACGTTCCAACGAACTAACATAAAATGTGCAATATGTAGGTAAACGTCAGATGTGAACCAATTGAACCGGTTGTATCTGACCGTCCTCGATGCATAGTTCACAACAGCTGCGTTTGCGCACTCTGAGCCAATCCAAACCAATTTAATAAAGGAGCCTCGGGCCACTGCACCTATTTGGAAAGTTCACGACCCTTGCATTAGCTGTCCTCACTTCTCGCTGGCGCCAGAACACTCACTTTTATCCTTTACCGATGCTCACCAAGTTTCTACACATGCCTGACATTTGATGTATCAATTTGCAAGTTGCAAAACATAACGATGTTACATCCGAACTTAAATTGAAAACTATTTATTGTGATCCGTCCATCAAATATTGGAGACGCGAGACGATTAAATGTAGACTCGAGTTTTAATGAGATTTCATAACGATGCAGAAGCGGTGCAGCCTCGACTGTGCAATTAGTAGTCCTGTACTTCAACTTCATTACAAAGTTAGTTAACGCATTCAAGGAGTCGCAAAATGGTTAACCTAAACGAATCCAATAAGGAAAATAAATAAAACTCATTAGTTTAACAGCGACTTCAGAATATGTGCATACCTACTGCTTATTTCCATTCTGAAAGTTAAGCTCTCTTACTTAATTAACAGTCTATATTCCTTTTTACTCAATACGCAACGGAAAGGAGGTACTCGTAACGTGTTTATCAGCCTATGTACGAGTATGTATGTTTGTTCCTTTGTGGCGCTTAGAGACCAAACGCGTGGGCCGATTTTGATAATTGTTACGTCAATTGATTTAGAAAGAAAAACTGTTTATTCATGTGAAAGCGATGCGATTTGAATTAATCTTGCGTGTTAAGACATGATAGTAATCAAAATACAATATGACGACAACCAGACGTCATATTGTGAAAAAGAAAAAAAATGAAGTCGATGAACTATATTAAATGGTGTATCAAAATAAAGGGCGAGGAGGCGATTCCAAAAATATAAGTCACTAAAATGTTGAAAATAAAAACATTGAATATTTAAAAAAAAAACCGACTGTAAAAAAACAACTAAAAAGTTCTAAACTAGTCACTTTTCAAGCAGTCTGACTCAGTTGGTGGCATGAAATCAATAATTGAACTAAAATTACTGCAAAAATATTGAAAATATTCAATGTTTTTTACTTTTACCGTGCAGAGCCTAAATATTTTTTTATTCACTAGTACGTATTACGTAACAACCTTTCCAATACTGGCTCCACTTCCCGCTTCAAGGAATGTTGGCATCAAGGCAAGTTGGTGACAGGGCCGATCCGCCGCCTTCGATGATAGATCACTTGCACCAACTACTCGTATATTGCATTCGAAACGTGGGAGTATCTCTCGATTTATAAACACATCGGACCCAACCTAATGTAATATTATTTTAATGTGTGGGCCTAAGCACATAATCATAATATCAAGTTACTAAATTGTAGTAACATTTCAAGGTCCAACAGTTTCCTCGCGTTCAGAAATCGCTGCACTTGAGACTCTTTGAGTGTATTTACATTTGCTTGTTTTTGTAATATTTTTACCCATTCTGTACTCTCAAAGGTCTTTTGCTGTTAAAATATAATTATCCATAACCAGGTGGCGCTTCAAGATTCCATATAAAACGTGCTCAGCTGTTACGGGGTGAACGGACTCTATGTGGTTCGGTTTACAAGTCTTTTGTAATGCAACCTTAATCCTGATAGAGATAGGGCTTATTTTCATAGACCAGGCCCTTATATGGCTTTTCCTGTCATAGAAAATTACATTCCCGATTGTACAGGACTCCGCTTAATTGGATTTGAGATTCCTTCTACGTGCACTGAAACTGACAGAGCGGTCTTGGGAATAATATCGCTTTGTCATTATATTCTATAGCCTCGGACGGCCTGGTTACATAGTAAATGGTAACATTCCATTCCCAAGGTGAGCAGATTATGGTTTAGTTAGTGTTTAGTACATTTACAATTCATAAAAATATCTTATGTCATGTCCAACAATAGAGACGTAATTCACTCTACAAACTTGTCTGCCATTACGTATTTATGCCTTGACTAGTTATTCCTCAGAGATCTTGACAAAAAAATTAAGATTTATTAGTGCTACGTTCCAAATGTCAACCGCAAGTAATTATTAGATATGTATGAGTTGTGTACATGCAAAGTTTAAAGTGATCACGTGAGTTTTACAGCACAATGATAATTTGACGTCCCCAAGAGTTACTGAAAAGGAGCTTTTGTCTTGTTCAATGTCCTTGTCCATACTTGCAGTTTGTGTTCAGTTGTATTGTAATATTGTAATGTCTTTATTAACCATTAAATACTTCTAAAATAATTAAGTAATCATAAAACACATTCAAAATACGAGATTTTCACATTTACAATACCATTGCACTTTTTATTCAAGCTTTTCCGTTCGTACAACACCAGAGACACAGAATGTAGAATGAACATGTTTCTTTGGGCCCCACCTGTTTCCTGTCAGTAGCTGATGCATGTCGCATTGTCTTCGTTTTTGTCCTTTTTCCGTTGCTTTGTTAAACTGTGGTCGATTTATGAGTGATCTATTATGTTCCCTCGTGTAAGTACACTCATGCGCTTGAGCTGCACATGAGCTTGAATTTGACGTGGGAAACATATTTCTTCCCAGAATTTATAGTAAAACAATCGCGGCCCAGATCCGTTATGTTGTACAGTTTCTATACTGTCAATGTGAAATTACACAATAAAGAAACCTTACTTGTAAAAATAAAGGTTTACACAGCGTCACTGAGGACTATGGTCTAGAAGGTTGATTTCTACTGTGTTATCAGCTGTTATGTAACACATTGCACTATTGTAGTGCCCAATTGTTTTTGGAAATAAACGAGATTTCTATTATTTAGAAAATACATGCCTATTATTCTTTAATTTGGCACATCGAAGCTACTTAGGCGTAGCTAAAAATCACGAGTCGGGTTTCCAAACCGTATCTCTATTTTAACAACCTCGTATTTCCAAGTTTGTAGCATGAAATGCTTCAAGTCATCCGCAAAATCAACCAAGTATGATTGCGTGCAGCCTAAATGCCGTTCGCCCACTTACGACCGTATTTAGCGTGTATGGGGCTCTGGTCACTTAAAAATACCACTTTAAAAGCAGCGATTTAATATTTTATTTATTAACTGATATTCATTAACATTGGGTATCTGGCCATAGAACAAAGATTCGGCACGTACCTACTCCTATGCGCCATCTTCTTTGTTTGATTAAGATTCGGCAGATTTTTGAACATATTTTTCAACTGACTGGCTTTTGTGTACTGCTGGAAGTTATTATTTTTAGGCTCCAAAGTGTGTTTAGTAATTTCATTTTGTAAGCATTAGGTTTATAATGAAATCTGTAACAACAACGTAAACCTATTTGACAAATTAACCTCCATATAAAGTGCCAAACGAATTTCTATGTAAATTTGGTTAAGCTAGCAATTGATTGCAAAGCCAAGCAGTTGCTTATTAATTGAAATCATTTAGCAATCCACAACCAATAGTTTTCCTTTCACTCTAGGCTCCTTTGTTTGCCATATCAAAAGCTAATCCGATAACATATACAGGGTGTAACGGAAAGGTGTGGTCATATTTTAAGAACTCCATCTGCCCATTGATATGAACAACTTTATTCAAGAAAACAAGAGGAAATTCTCAAAAAAAAATTAACCTCCCATACAAATATTGATCAGCTGATGATAACTTTGTATGGAAAGTCCAATTTTTTTTTTGGAAATTTTCAATTTTTTTCTTTGAGAAAGTAGTTCAGTTCCATGGGCAGAACCGGTTCTTAAAATGTGACCACACCTTTCCGTTACACTCTGTAGATAATAATAATAAAAAAAAACATAAGAACCCTGGAAAATGCATTCAGAACGAATGAACAGCCATCACATGAGTTTTAGATCTGATAAAGAAAAAACTTTTTTACAAAAAAATAGAACCGACTTCCAAAAAAAGTGCAAAATAACTTTAATTTCGGAAGTCGGTGTTCCTGTTTTGTGTCTTCGTTTTTTGACACCGACTTCCGAAATTAAAGTTATTTTGCACTTTTTTTGGAAGTCGGTTCTATTTTTTTGTAAAAAAGTTTTTTATTTTTCACTTTTTAGTTGTGGTTCCCCATTAAACTGTTTTAACAATTCATAGACATACGATAGCAGCAATCGCGGTTGATTTGCTGTCAATTTTTGAAGAGTTCCGTTGTCTGTCTCCGAAACCCATCATCAGATCTTTTTTAAATTTAAATGGGACCATTTCGGCATAAACCCCTTTCGAACAAAAAAAGAATTTTGCAATTCCGTCAATATATGACGGAGTTATGCCCGAACAGACATAAAAAAAAAAAAATACAAACATCCGAATTGATAACCTCCTCCTTTTTCGAAGTCGGTTAAAAATGTCAATGAGCGAATGACTTTGTGCATGGGCGCCGGGCCGAACCATTTTCAGGTGTGCATCTTCAGCACTAACTTGAGATCTAAAGAAAAATGAAGCAAGAACGAGCGAAGCGAACTCGATAACTTTAGCACCTCGCCTCGGATATGCTAGGAATAAATGATAAGGAGCTGTATATTGAAATTTTTATTGTTTTTCTGTGTATGTTGAAAGCCAGTGCAAATGCATCCCCTTGCACCCCCTCCCGGCGCCCATGACTTTGTGTAACAATGACAAAAGATATTAAAACTAACGTCCGTTATTTATGTGTGATTATTAATATTATTCAGTCGGCGAACCACGTTCTCCTTCGTTCCGCCCACATCGGACATTCACAGTGGCTGTCTTTGCAGGAACTCATTTGCAATGTCCTAATTTGACAATCGAAAATGAGAAAACTTTCTAAGAGGTACCTAAATAAACCTCTCAAGTAGTACCTTGCTTCTATTTAACATCTATTTGAACGTGCTGCACATAGGAACTAGCAGTAATGATATATGTTACTAACATATAGATAATGCCGCACTAAAAGTAGACGTACGGGCTGAAAGATAATGAATGCATCGATGAAATCGACATTTTAAATCTATAAATAAATAAAAATCAATTGCCGAATGTATGTCAGCGTATCACTTCAAAACGGCTGCACCTATTTTTTTTTTTTTTTTTTGCTGTGTTCGTAATTGTCAGGACAAGGTTTGTACGTAAGAAATTTTGGGAAAAACAAAAAAGAAGTTGCACCCTTGCGAAGCCTGGGTAGGGTTGCTAGTAGTTTATAAATTTTCTTTCAATGCAAGATCACGATTTCTAATTACCAAATGAATACGATCAAGTTACTATATACGCGTGTCTATCAATCGACGACCACGATTTGAAGTTCAATGCCGCAGACAGCAGCACCAACGAAAACGATGACTGGCATTTCTTTACAAAAAATTGAATCTGGTTTCTGCGATATCATCGTATCGATCATACAATACAAGCCCGCGTATGTCTGAGTGCTACTAACCCACAACTATTGTCCCTAGGCGTGATTTCGTTAACTTTTAATTGAGTATTTTGTTGGTGGTTTCATGTATAATGTATTTACCTTGGCAAATTGTTGTTTACTTTACACTCGCATTTGGTTAGTACAATACAAATATGGACATGGCAAGCACAGCCGCTGCGCTGGCGCAACGGTGGAGCGGATTATGCGCTAGTGCAACCGGTAATTTACAAGGGTTTTCTGATCACACCGCTATATTTAGAAGCAATACTGGCTCTATCAATTAGCAAGCTTTCATTGCCGCATTCCGCCTTGTATTTTATAAGCTGAGGGACCATGTTGAGAAACCAAAGGAAAGTATTTGCCACTTACTTTCAAATACATATAAATTGCAATTACGTTTGTGCTCCAGTTTCCGAAAAAATCCGAAGCACGTACAGATTGTGACACCAAAAGAGACCACAAACAGAATACGCGTCCAGATTTGTGGCCGAATTAAAAAATAAGTTAACCCTGAATTGTGGAACTGCTCGGGTCCAACGAGATTTCACTAAAATGCTTTGTTTAGAATCGAAAGTGTTTGGCCGTTTGGATGTGATGAAACATACCTATCTACAGTTCTTACAAGGTAGCTATTACAGCTGAAACATTCAGTAGGATTAAATCTATGTAGCAAAATGTTAAATGACAAATTGATGAATTTAAATTACTTTGTTATGTTCAATGCTTAAATGGAATGATTGCAAATCGAAGGTTACTCCGCAACATAAAGCCGGTCTTTTTTTATGCATTGAACGTTATGACCATAACCTTTAGAAAGTAATTCCATTTTATTGATCTCATTCATCATAAGGTTTATTTAGGGATTTGTGGAACCTTTGAGGGCCTGAAAAGTTATTATAACAGGATTCAGATATCTGTTAAACTAATCATAATTCAAGGGAGGGACGGAGCTATTTTAATACATTTTGAGACAATTCTGAGGTTATAAGTGGTACTCAATTTAATATCTGACACAGTTATTGTCTTTAACTCATTTATACAATGTAAGGTATGTACGATGCAGTAATGCATTTAATTACTCAACTGCTTGTGTTCATTAATCGTATTACCTCATTTAGGTATATTAGTTCTAAGCACTTGAATTCGTGGGAAAAACGTATTAGCAAATCGTGCGAATGTTAGGACATGCGGAATGGTCGTTAAATATCAAATAAATCTAAAGTGAAGTGAAACGAGACTCCAAGCCGGTGACTTCGGTGTATGAAACTGAAACGAAGAATGCATGTTTGTGTTAGATATTTGTCAACAAAGCTTTATGTCGCATTGAATGAAGACTAAAACTACGTGATCGCCTCCACCATTCAGTGGTTCCGTTTCGTTGGACGTGACAAGAGTGCCATCGATATTTTTGGCTATGGATTTTCGTGCAATTCTTGGCTGCAGTGTGTGTGTTTTGTGTTGTGTATAAGAATATACAATTATTTTTATTATAATGAAAGTGCCCAAGGTTCTACCAGGTTTGCTAAAAAATATGATTCCTACAGTATAATTTACAATGTGGTTCAGAGCAGAGAGCTATAAGTTCTCGCCATATACCATAATATTCTCTTTCGGTATTTTTTCCGATTTTAGGGCATTATCCACCTTCACTTATTCCTAATAATATTTTTAAAAATCAAAATCAATTTTAGTGTTTGCGTTGATGAAGGACTTCCTTGCCGGAGGACAGTGTCAGGCGCGGCGGGTTGGCGCGCGTACAGTCTGCCCGATGAGCCGTAGCGCGGCGGTCTTGCCGCCATGCTCGCGTAACCTTAGCACCGCTCATGTGTATTGCTTACTTTTCGACATTTTAATATTTTTAGAGTGAACTCGGAAAGTTTCATGAAAGTTTTTCAATGTGGTATTTTAATCTGTGACGTCAAGGGATCAAAATGTGCATGCATTGAATATATTCCAAGTGTCAGTGACATTTTATCCAGTGTTAAGTGATGAATTGGGACGCCTACGCGAATTACATCATTTGGTGATGTTGACTTCTTTTCAAAGGGAGCCAGTGTTTTAGAACGTTTTATTAGTTATTAAGAGTGTCGTGAACCGGGAGATCATCCTGATGAAGCGGTCGACGTGGGTGGACGTGGAAACGGGCGGCCGCCTCGGCTGCAACGGCGAGATCTTCTGGAGCGAATGCGCTGACTGCGATTGCTCTTACTGCAACCCAAACTACGTTTGCGTGTGTAGTGACAAGGTATTATGACTAACTGTGGATACCCTGACAGCTACTATACATCCTAACAGTGTAAAGTTCACATGGTGTTGTTTTTGTAACAGAAAATTGACATTCTTAATAGCAAATAATGGAAAATGAACATTTTAATATGGTATTTATGACTGAATACCTACTCGCTTATTTTCGCTTGCTGCATTGCAGTAAGTCTGTAGCTCATACCCGGTAGAAGTAACTTACTGATAAATAAAACAAAGTTTGAGCATCGTTATCTCTTTTCGTAATGGACAAATATTTGCTAACTCAGTCTTCAAGGTCCGTCGACCTTTCAAGTCGTGTGAATTTTTGTACAAAGTAATTATAACATTCACAATTCCCTGCGTTTTGAAAGGTTGCTGGTTTTATGGGCAAACTATAAAATTTGACATAGAAACCTGTCATAAATTGTAAAGCTTACATAGATAACCTACTTTCGTACGTACAAGTTAATGTATTTAACGCTGAGAAAAACTATTGAGGCAAATCACCTCTAACTCGGAGTATGATGAGACTTTGATGGCCGCGGAACTTGCATGCAACCACGCAACTTGTCTCGGACATGTGGTTTGGATTTATGCTCATATGGTAAACTTTTGTAGTCGATATGACCTGACACCGCAAGCCACGCCAAGCATTTTTGTCTGGAAATTCATACATAGCATTATTATTTTATTTTTATTTATTTTTTTAGGATATATTGACATGTTTTCTTTATTACCTTATTTCACATGTATGCATCTCAGACCAATAAATTTTTTTATTGGTCTGAGGTATGCATATTACAAAAAGCTCCATATTTTATTTGTAACCCCAGCACAAAATCATATTCTCGCTAGCGGATCTAATCAATGTACATGATGCTAAAGTAGATAACCCAAGCCCATCTGTTGTCAACATCCCATCGTTGTCTTATACCATGACAGTTACGAAATCTGGTGGTTCCTTTTTAGGGTTCCGTACCCGAATGGTAACTAACGGGACCCTATTACTAAACCTTCGCTGTCCGTCTGTCTGTCAGCGGGGTGTATATTGTGACAATTATAGTCACAACCTTATGTTGGCGGCCTTATGGTGAAGACTGGCAGGTTGGAACGTTCTAGAATTGTTGGAAAGCCGGTTGAAATTAAAAAGAATAATTAATGATAGGCTTGACGTTTGTGTCAGTTAGAGTTCAGCGAGCCCGTCCAAGTGGGATATGTGTGTTTTGCCGATTACTATAATTTAGTTAATTGAAGTCGCCCTCAGCAGTTTAACTTATCCGCCCGTAGACAGATCCCTTCCATATAGTCCTCTCGCACCGAGGCAACGAGTCGCCGAGCTACGCGACGTCCCCGATAACGTCGAAGTGCCTCCAAGGTGCCCTGTAGCTCACAAGAGAGCTTGGGTTCCTACAATATCATGATCCGTAATAGGTAGACAGTTGAAATTTTCACAGAATGTGTATTTCTGTTGCCGCTATAACAAAAAATAATAAAATCGTACGGAACCCTTCATGTGTGAGTTAAACTCGCACTTAACCGGTTTTTTGGAGATAAACCGAGAAAACTCTCCTGGAATGAAACATCTTTCAAGACAATTCATGACTCCTGTACTGTTTGGACAGTCAAACTCCAAATAAATAAACTCGAATGCCATCTACACCACACATCGACCATCGACGATCAAGATACAGGAATGGAATTCGTACAAAAAAAGGATAGTCTCCGATTCAATCGTTTCTGCAAACTTCACCAGTAAATCTGCTGTCAAATGCCATGTTAGCAGTCGCGATTGATAGAGCATTATAAACCAATCTTGTACTTTGACAAATGCCTTTTCAGGAAATCCTCTGAAGGCTCCTTATAGCTAAACTGGGGTTTTAAAACGTTACAATGTTCATCAGGATTTCTGGCTTCTTTAGCAACGCCTTGTTTTAAATGCGTTAGAGATACCTAGTTCTTGGGAAATTGTGCTTTATAGTACCTATTAAAATATGTTATTAAGTTCATCGTCCCACCTTGGAATAAATGCTGAGTTACTTCATCATTATTGTATAACCATATAAGTCACGCCTACCAAATCTGTTTTAACGATAATGCCGAAAATGGTCTTTATGCCCCATAAATACACAGATATCGTCTGTCGTCTGAGAATCTTATGAATCCTGTATATTTCAGAAAATTGGTTTGTTTTGTTTCTCCTTGAAGATGTCTTTCAAGTTGGTGAATGAAACCCTTGACAAAAAGACGTCTAGTCTTATGATGCCTTTAAATATACAATGCCGCTTTACAATACATGAGGAAAGTGAAACTCAAGAGGGGTTTTTCTTGCCCTCCTCTGGCTTTGTCTAAAGCGCACACCGCATACGTGAAACGAGCTGTTTTACCCGTATGACGCCTGGGAAAAGCTTTTATGATATTGTTTATCGATTGTACGATAGTGTTGCTGGGAACCTCTTCGCTTCAATCTTTCTCGTGATTTACGATGATGATAGTGCTGTAAGACAAGGTGTTTCATTTGTATTATGTACAATGTAGATTGCTGTTCGTTGTTCTCAACAACGATATGGATCATTTCTTGCTTCAAACTTGGTGTTATTTGTGTTACTACATTTTGTAATTCGTATCTTTATGAAGGAAAATATTAAATATTTGAGTATTGGACCCTTCATGGGTGGCACCTAACCTACTAACGTTATATGGACAAGACACATTTTCCTGTAATTAAAATTGAAGTCAGATACTTTTGTTTGTGATGCTTATATTTTAAACAAAACTGTTATAATCGTCTGCTATATTTCATTTACCTAATGAATGTTAGGTACTTTGCATTGAGTTTCATAAAATATTTTCATATTCTTATCAAGTTATTGAAAACATTATACATATGTCCTACACTTTCGACTAACGAAATTATTTATTTACTGTTTATTAAATAGTTGTAGGCGAATCCTTTGCTCCACATTTTCAATCAAGTGTTTGCGTTTCTATATGTATTTATGTAGGTACTTTAATTGTTGTTGCTGCATTCATTTATTTCATGTTCTTGAGTATTGGTTTATTAGTCCACGATCTTATCTTTGTTGATTTAGGTTGATTACTTTCCGGGACTGCTTATTGTTAAATCGACTTAATTACTCATTTACTAAGCAACAATCAATTTGATTGAACTTTGTTCTATAACAGCGCTAGTATTCTCTGACTATTGTCATGATGCTAACTTGCTTTTCTATAACATTAATTAATAAGTTTAGGTACGGGTAATATTTTATTTGAGAAATTAGCAGTATCCCAAGGTTAAATAATAGTAGTGTAGTGGTAATGTTAAAACAATAATTCTCATTCGTTACGTTTACAATTCATAGGTATATTTTTTCATTCACCAGGAGGTGATGTGCTGTTGAGAACAGTATACCTCAGGCTCTTAAAAACGGACATTTTATCAGCTATATCGATATCTGATCGAAAAATAAAAAAGGGGTTGATCACGTGACATTTTGGTAGCGCATACAGGATGTAACGGAAAGGTGTGGTCATATTTTAAGAACTGCATCTGCCCATCGATATGAACAAGTTTTTTCAAGAAAATTCGAGGAAATTCTAAAAAAAATTTTTTACTCATACAAATATTGATCAGCTGATGTAACTTTGTATGGAAAGTCCAATTTTGTTATTTTTCTTAGAGAAAGTTGTTCATTTCCATGGGCAGAACCGGCTCCTAAAATATGACCACCCCTTTCCGTTACACTCTGTATAAATCCAAACATTTTAGACTTTTTGACAATCCTCCGCTGGAATCGCTGATGTGGTGTCATTTTGCCGAGAACCTCTGGTCTATAAATGCAGTGGTGCAACGTACCCAGTTACCCGCATTTGTTATTCAAGTGCATCTTCACAGTAGGTACTCCTAGTCATGATATGTAATCACTAGGAACAATCGATTGCTTATGTTTGTTCGACAATTGGTATCGTCTTGTTATGAATATGTTGGTATTTAATGATGTCAATTGTTTTATAGCTTCGAACATTACGGATGTAACTCCTGAACAATATGATTCAAAAGAAACATTATAGGTACCTATGTCTGTTATGTGACATCACTTTGATATTCGATGACGAAATATTTTGATTAGAGTTAGGTTTTTTTTTTTGGTGGGTTGGGAAATCATCCAATGAGTTCTCCCGCTCTGGGTGGAGCGGGAGGACGTGTCAGACTCTTACTGACTAAAACCCACCCCGGTTCCTTCCCTGCCCTGAATGCCCAAGGGTGCGGTAACTCATTTTCAGAATAAAAAGTAAGTTATTGAACTTGCACTAAATGTTACCAGTGACACATTTCCATTAAAGCACTTGAGATGGTCAAAGTATGTACCTACATACTACATCTACATCTATATTTATTTACATGGCACTGACAGTCAGTTGTTCTCAATTGTTTTTTTGGTATAATATGTAAGGTACCTACATCCCACCAAAAACATTTTCATATAAAATGTTGCCAAGACGAGACCATATGACTCGCACTGTCAAAAAGTTATCAGATCTCATGTAGAGCCAAGCTCCTAACTCTACACGCCCTAAGAGTGGTTGCGCATTACGTCCGATACTTATCCGTGAAAATACGGTCCGGCGTGGTCGTAGAACAATTTGTATGGTAGGTTACGCGTTTTCATAGATCTGTATTTTGACGGAGAAGTATCGGATAAGTATCGGACGTAGTGCGCAACCGCTCTAACTCTGCTTTCTTTTTGGTGCGATTTCACTTCTTTTTGTAAGTTGCTTATATGGGAAAACCCATACAAACTTCCAACCCCAAATTTAAAGGGTGGGGGTGATTTACTAAAAATCCTGAAATATATGTATTTCATTATTTATACCAATTAGTAGTCCTTAGATCTATTTTCAGACCTCTAGCATCAAAATTTGCGAAAGTCTCATACAAACTTCCATCCCTTAGTTTAAGGGGTTGGGGGGTAAAAGTTCCAAATTTTAGAATTGTTTTTTTTTTGTACTAATACTAGCTTAAATACAAAATTTCAGCTTTCTAGGACTTCAGGAAATACCCTGTGAATTTTGAAAATAAAAGAGTTCGAGCTTTTAAAGTTTGATGTTCATGATTTTTAAATTAAATTAGGCGAAAAAGAAACTGAGAAGCGACGCGAAAATCGAAAGAGAAATCGCGATGATACCAAAAATAAAAGTCGCATCAAAAATTATCACACAAACACAACAGCTGATTCAGAAAAAAAACTCGTTTTAAGATAGTTTTGATGGTATACCACTTGTTCCGGCGTTCGTGCCGTGCCGGGAGACGTCAAACGGTACGAGCTAGCAGTTTTCTGATTTCTAATAACCACATTACCATATGTTGGCCTTTCACGTTCTATGTATTGGATAACTCACGCGATTTTGTATCAACGAGATGAATATATTGCTTGTATACAACATTTAGCAGCTTTCTGTCGAAAACAATTATTTTACGATTCTCAGTTCTCAACATGTGCAAATTCTTTAATGACCTACACTGAAATTGCTATCGGCAATATTTTTTAAAACAGATTTTGGTTTCAAATTATTAAATATTATTGACAAGCTGGTATCATAGAAGGAATTAAGTTAAAATATTGCAAGTATATTTAGATTTTAAAATGACAAACAAGGAAAGGTAAAACGTCGTTGTTTTACTCTAATTCATCAGTTTTCCTGGACAACGTGCAGGTCCACACGCGTGTTGAAATATATTTTTTCAATTGTATAAAATGTTTACAAAAAATTGCAAAGTGAATACTTGTAATAAAGAATTTACAAAGTTGCAATAAAGTGAAAATGTTTCTGATTTTTGGGTTACAGTGTGAAAGTGAATATTCGCAGTGAATTGATCATGAACGGGGAGTGTCTCTGCTGTTCTAGATCGTTCCAATAAAATCATAATTTATTCTTAAGTCATCTGCATACATCTGTTTTACGACAATTTTAAATCTTTGTCTTTTAACTGTGTGAATGACTGTATATATACTTAACAAATAACACGCATAAAAGTACTAAAACTCTGCTAAAGAGGTAGTGAAAAATGTGTTTAGATTCAATTTTAGAAAAAGAATGATTTTTTTGTTAGCTTGTGCGCACAGCAAACAAAGAACTGTTTAGCGTTCGTCGAGGCGCTAACTACATATTTGAGAAACAAACGCGCATCGCCATTAACACAACACTGCAGATAACGCGTTCACTACCGGTGTTGTATTAATTCTCAATGCTCCTGTAATGTACGCATAATATTCATTTAATTAGAGCCGAATTATGAGGTAAATAATTAACAATAAGGTAATGTGCAGCCAATGTGCACCTACAAAATAAACAGCATACCTACGACCTCGACAATGTTTTAACATTCTGATAGTAAAGCAGTTGTTAATTAATCTAAACACATACAATATTTAACTATACAGGCATTATTTTGCATTGTTTCCGCTCTGACAAACTATGATACCCACTGTGCCTTGACATTATTTGCCTCGTCAGATATGATTTGCACAGATTTATTGCAGAAGTCACTAGCAAAACATAACCAGCTTGGTATTTCAACTGAAAATATCAATTTTATCGAGTTTCTAGCATTTCGCTCTCTGGTAGTCTGGTTATTAAATTTCTTAATAGTCTATTTATCAAATAGCGTGTTTGATATAATCGAGGTACCAACTTAAAAACACGCAGGCAATGTGTAATTTTATCCTGTTATACTTAGCATTACTTAATGTGTATTTTTAAATACAAACATGAGTGCATAATTGAAATCCGTTATAAATTATGATCTACTCATTCCTAATTAATGGCAGCTCTATTTCTGGATTCAATATTGTTTTTGTTTACATGTGGCCGGGCGTTGCCCTTTCAGGCGCTCTTTACGAGATAGCCAGGCTTGCTCAGCCTATCCCATGCTCCCATCCCAGCTCTCGTCCGCCGGCGGTTCAAGTTGTTCAACTAGGCCGTCAAGGATGCGGTCTGTGGTTAAAAATTCTTTCTTAGCGGCATCTTACCCATTATTATGAGCTTGTCGGGTTTCATCGTCTTGTTTTTATTAGTGCTCTACATCCTTGAAATATTTAACTACGTCTACATTCGCACGGCTTCAATAATATTTTGTGTGTACGAAATTATCTACTATTAATTGTATGCTGGCGTAAACTACAATAAACAATAGAAAAGAATTATAACTTTCTTCAAGTTAGAAAAACATGCTATGAAATTGTTATTGTTCCATCTATAAAAATAAAAACAATTATCTTTCTATCAGATTTATTCTTCTTAGCACGTGCTTTCGTGTCTAGTAGTAATTCTACAATCGTTTCGTTTCCTGTGTTTAAAACTGGACAATCACACAAATTACTCGTTCAGTTCGTCTTGGTTTAATTGCGAACTCCGATTTCTCACTAGTAACGGAATACGTTGGTCCAAGTGAAAGTAAACTTATTCGACTTCTGGGCTTCGATTTAAACATTTATCAATTTTAATCATATATCACTGGGCCGTAAAGAGGTCGTACCTGGTCTATACAATTTCACTCCATTCAATGTTTAATCATAATCGGGGATAACTGTTATCATTTGAGGTCTTTCTGAAATTAAATAAATTAGAAACTCATTTTGCCTTAGCTTCCTCTCATCCAGCCATTTGTTTAATAAAAATTTTCACTAAACTTGATACTTGAAAATTCATCGACCCACATTCAATCAATTTAAATACTCGTTCAGTACTTGTGCGATCAATATATACCGTTGTCAGATTATTGCGATCGTGCATGACGGCTTTCGTGAATCTTTTGATTCTGCTGTAAGTGACATATATCTGTACCTACCTACATGAATCTGTAATGAATTCCCACTTCCCAGCTAACAGTTAATAGAGTTACATGAGCTTATTAGTGTTGTGCTGATCTTCGGAGAATCTATTCCATTGTTGTCACGGAGCTAACGGGATTGTAACCATGCGTTGGTGCACCGCAACTTTTTACACGTCTACTTTATGACGCTATTTCCCTCGCTGCAAGTGTCGCAGGTTTAACGGATGTGATCGTCGCACTCCGCACAGCAAAACCATCACCACTACCAGACTACCTACTCACCACTAATGCACGCATCATGTTCACGTTTAGCATTAACGACTGAAAGCAACTGGATAACGACAAAAGCATGTCCATTAGTAATTTTCAATTGACCGTCGAAAGTTGTTGTAAGAACTTTTTCGTCTAGCTAAATGTCACCCGGAAATAATAAGCAAGTTAGGTAGGTACTCTTATTTCATCTGATTATGTCCAAGTATGAAACACGTTTTGGCAATTTTACTTTTCATTTCTATTTACTCGTTTATGAATATTTTAAATGCCAATGTATCTTTTAGAAAATATTTGTCTGAACCAAGTATTCAGAATATGTCTGGTTTGTCAGAACTTATATTATTCTTTACATGAAGGTATTGATTATGTTCTAGAGTTTACAAAACGGGTGAAACCAGTTCCAGAGACGTTGTACCTATGATTACGTTTAAAGAGACTTCATGGAACACGCGTGTAGGTATATGTAATATATGTATGCCTGTATAATTATGGGTTATCGGTAACAGACCCCCTTTTTCTAGGTAATATTCAAATACTTTACTTGTAAATAAGTTTTTATGAACAAGTGTATAATTCTGTTTCCAGCATATCGTACAGGTTGTTGAGTTTGTTGTGCTGCCTTCTTTAAAATCTTTTTAATCGACGAAAAAAAAGGAGGAGGTTCTCAATTCGACCGTATATATGTTTTTTTTTTTTTTTTTTTTTTGTGTATGTTCAGCCCTCACTCCGTCATTTATGAACCGATTTTGATTATTCTTTTTTTGTTAGATAGGGTACACCTCAAGGGTGGTCCCATGTCAAGGTAATCAGGATCTGACAATGGAATTCTGACAAAATTGAGAGAAAACCTCGAAAATTGTGGGCACGTTTAGCGTTTCTGTATGTGTGTTCAGCCCTCACTCCGTCATTTATGAACCGATTTTGATTATTCTTTTTTTGTTAGATAGGGTACACCTCAAGGGTGGTCGCATGTCAAGGAAATCAGGATCTGACAATGGAATTCTGACAAAATTGAGAGAAAACCTCGAAAATTGTAGGCACGTTTAGCGTTTCTGTATGTATGTTCGGCCCTCACTCCGTAATTTATGAACCGATTTTGATGATTCTTTTTTTCCTAGATAGGGTATACCTCAAGGATTGTCCCATGTCAAGGATATCAGGATTTGCTCATGGGATCCTGAAAAAATTGAGAGAGAAACTCGAAAATTGGGCACGAATATTGTTTCTGTTTACTTTTCATAACTGAATCAGGTATTTGCATTTAGGAACCATCACATCATGGAACTGAGCTGATGATGGAAACCATACCTTTCCTAAACAATAGAAGTCAGATATAAAAACTGGTTTTAGTGACAAATACCACTTAATATGCTTTGACGAAAAGACGTCTTTACAATATTGGAGGTAACCTCAACTGGTCAATATCCTGGGAACTTCATGGAAGGATTGTTATATCATCAGCTCAGTGGCAAGAGGAATGATGAAGAATTAGAAATTAGCCTCAGAGTGTTTAAAGATGATGCGAGCCACAAAAAATCATGAAATAAAAAACTTTTTAACAAAAAAATTAACCGACGAAAAAGAACTAAAAAGCAAAAAATAAATAAACCTTTTAAGTCTTGAGTAATGAGCTTATTTAGCTATATAAAATATCAAATTCTATATAAACTAATTTTGAGTCGGCGCCAATTAATAAAATGATTAATTACCTACTTACAGCCCTCTTCATTTGTAAGTACTTATAAAATTTAGATATTTAATAATCAGATTGTTGTTTGGCGCCGACTCAAAATTAGTTTATATAAAATTTGATATTTTATATAGCTAAATAAGCTCATTACTCAAGACTTAAAAGGTTTATTTATTTTTTGCTTTTTAGTTCTTTTTCGTCGGTTAATTTTTTTGTTAAAAAGTTTTTCTTTATTTTTACTTCTTGGATCAGTAACTTTCAGTAGGATTGTTCATGTAACCCCTTTCTTATACTCATGTCCATGTCTGGCTCATGCTGTGTCTAGTTGGTTTTTTTATTCGGAGTTGTTTTTTATCCGGAGACACACTCCGGATTCAGGACAGATTTTCATCTGATATTCCATACCATAATAATTTCAAACTAAATTGATCCCTTCATTCAACTTTCATCATTCAACCTAATAATGGTAACCAATATCTATGACTGTTAGACACTCAATAGGTCATCGTGAGCCAACTGCGAATTTATTTCTCAGCGTTCGAGATCTCGCGTTCCTTTAAAACGTTGTCTGGTCTGTGAAAGTCTGCCATAGTGCTTCGTTTTAGGTCACAGTTCAAGCCAATTATATCTGTTGCTTCAACATATATGATGTAACTGAACTTCCGTAGTACATCCTACCCTATATTTTATGTATTCAGATGCCTCCAATAATTAAATTTTTCGTTTATGACACTGTTTTGAAATCAAAGTTCATTATGATTATTGTGTAATGATCATAACTGATGAGATAATTGTAAGTTAGGTTTATGATGATTCAACATTTAATTATTATTTTTTCGTGTGCTTCCTTGATAGTTTAGTAACAGAATTTATAATTACACCATCATTAAACAAAATGTTACTAACAATTTTTTATTTTTGCAATCGATCTACTAAACGACATTTGTCTCGACCACCACAGTAGAGAGTGTTTTGAGAATTCGGTCGTTAGCTTTTCATTTTATTCAAATCTGAAGGTCGTCTGTATGTCGGCTTGCATGTAAAGTTCCGAGTTTCTACAGCGCTGTCCCACTTCCTGGCTCGTTTCCGCGAGACCGGTTGTTTTGATTGCTCCGTGATCGAGACTAACAAAAACATAGTCGCAGAACGGTACGAACGAGCCCACAAGCCATCAACCAGGTCAATCGAATTCATTTCCGACAGTTTCGATATTCTCGTCATCCGTATATTGATTACTGACCATATCTTTTTCATAACTTCAACATAATTAATACGAATACTCACTGCGAATTTTGTATAATATTTGGTAATTATGAACCATAATACATTTTTATTATATTTTATATATTTATTTCAAGACATATAGTTACGCTGGTTATATACGTATACAGTGTGGAGACGACAATACAACAATAAATGGTTTACTGGCAATATTCAACTGCCCCATACAATGTTTGCATAACTCGACAAAATGTTCTGAACAGCAGATTTTTTGTTCCGTACTTTCAGCGTTGGTCCCGTAGTAAAAGTTGTTCATAACGATGATATTGCCAGTGTTTTCATTTATATTGTCGTCTCCACATTGTATACTGAGATTGAGTTATCGTGAGTCTGTCTTAATCCGGTTGACTTATGGAGTCTAAAGTTTAATGTTACAGCTTGGTAAAACTTTAGTCTCATTTAATGTCAAAGACTTGTCTTTAACAGAGAACTAAACACTTACATATTTTTAGATGCCAACTAGAATGTTCAATGAAAGCCGCTCGACGATCATTGAACTCAGGGATTTTAAGTTGCCATAATCCAATTCCATTATCAATATTACTGTATGCCACTGGTTGCAATGATCATAAATTTATTGTTTCCGGATGAATACACTTCGACCTCATTATATCTAATACAATTTACTATTCCTCAAACGAAGTGATTACTGAGTTATCTTTATGAGCTGTTGTTATTTGTTTGTTCAATAAAATGCATCACTCTTCATGTACAAACTCAGTTACAAATGTTGGTGAACGCGGCAGCTATGCCACACGGAATTTTAAAGAACTAGCAATGTTACAATGACGTCATCAGGACCAAAAGAACTATCGGAAAGTGACAGTTTAGTGACGAACAATAAAGTGTCATCGACAGTCGAAATGGGTGGGTCGAGTAAGAACTCTACTCTTGACTTGCCGAAGGCGGCATTGAAGTGCAAAACGGGAGTCTCGAGAAAGGACTCGAATCCTGCCTCACGTAGGTCGAATGCGGCGTTGACAGACGACATAGGAGTTTCGAATAAGAACTCGGTACCTGACTTATCGACACCGAAGGCGGCATTGAAGTTCGAAACGGGGGTCAAGAGTAAAAACTCGATAAGGACCTTACCGAAGTCGAGGGTAGCACTCAAGGTCGAAATTGGGGTCTTGGGTAAAAACTCGTTACCTGGCTCGCCGAAACCGAAGACGGCATCGCCAGCCGAAATTATGGTCTCGAGTAACGACTTGACACCTACCTCGCCGGGACCGGAGATCAGATCTTCGCCTCGTTTTCATCAGCCCAGAGTGAAGAGTTTTCAAATGGGATGGGCTCAAGTAGTGGAAGAGCTCTCATGGAAATTAGCAACAGTGAGTGTTTGTTCAATGTAACTAATACATTGATTGTCACTAACCTGACACATTTATCACCTATTATATTAATTAATCATGCATCGTTGAAAATGTAGATTACTACTGTCCAATTGTCCATGTTAATCTATTAGCCTATTATTATCTGTTATTAGTTCTTCTATAGTCGCCTGTATTCCTTATCTTGTTATAGTATAGACACTAATTGCGGTAAGCACGACGCCTGTTTAGTATTAATTTTAAACTAATGGAAAAAATAAAGGGATAAAAAAAAACTCCAGTTTTTTTTTTTCAGATGGCCGTATGTTTGTTAAAATTAATCATATTGAAGTCGCAAAAAAAACAATTTGTTGCTTGAAGTTTTTTGATCCCTTAATTTTTTCATTAGTGTACAAGATTGATACAACATTTTAGGAGGAATGAAACGCGTGTTACTAAAAGAGTTATCAGTATAAATGTGAATAGATAGAGAGGCAGTGGTAGCCCTAAGAAAAGATGGATGGATTGTGTTAAGAGTAGGATAAGTCCCATGGGATAAGGGTAGGAAGATGATGTAGAATTATAGAACGAAAGATCTTGAAAACATTACTTAATATGCTACATTTTTACGTGCTTCTGGTTTTTCATGTGACACAATACGCTTTTCCATAGAAAGTAAATTCACATGTCCCATGCAAGTGAGACACTAACGTGTGTTTAAACTTTTATCGAAAATCTCATCCGCAAGCTTATAAAGTTCCTTCCTGTTTTGTGTAATAACTAGGTAGGCACTAATAACAACATATCACTGGAACATCGTGTGACGCTAAAATTGTTATCTATTGTACGAAACACTACACATATTATCTATCACAGACATACACGATCCCTGTTTGTGATAATTTTACACGAATCTAGATTCAGTCATCGCAAAGTAGCAAAGGTAAAAATTACTTAAATCACACAAAGTATGTATAAAGTCTGAAAAATTAAAACACCAACGTTTAAATTTTTCTTTAATGGTTAATGACCGCTTAGTGCAATAATAATAATAATTTTTATTCAGACAACCATTGATCCATTATTAATAAAAGTTATTAATTTATTTATAAGTAAGCATTAATAATTTTTATTTCCAAGATAATGTTGCTACTGACTTTTACTTTATTGATTTTAATGTGCGCTGTAACTCGTAATATCTTCATATTACAAAAGATGCAATATTTCTCTCTTCTCAAATCCAATTTTCAAGCGCAGTTATTGATTGCGTCGTCACAATGTATATATTTGAATTTAATTATGTGAACTAGCTGAACTTAAGATTAATATCATCGATCACACAAAAAAATCTGTCGAGCATTATCGATTGCATGCTTACCCAGTTACCAAATAAATCTATTATGTGTCGGGTTATGTAAGTTGTCTAGAAAAATGCGGAACATTTAATGATATATAATAAACTATTTTCATATATGTATAGTTATCCACTTACGTCAAATCTTCGAAATGGGCGTTATCAGAAAACGCTAAAATAATTATAAAATTATGCGAAAAGATAAAAAAAAGGCAAAAGGTAGATATACTAGGTAGGTCAACATACAGTTTTATTTATCTATATACTAGGTGACCCGGCAAACGTTGTTCTGCAATTAAAAAATGGGGGGTGGGGGTTGAACTGTGAAAAATACTTTACGACCTATTCTCATACCTACCAAATATACAAAAAAATAAAAATAAAATCGGTCGAGCCGTTTCGGAGGAGTGCAACCACAAACACCGTGACACGAGATTTTTATATATTAGAAGGAAAAACTTCCGACCCCTTATTGTAAAAATTAGGCGGACGGAGGAGAATGAAAGGAACAGCTAAAGTTTATGTGGAGAAAGCTAATATTTTTATAAAATATGCATTAGGAATAAAATAATTAATTAATAAAAAAACATTACACACTACCACGCCTTTGACACGTATATATTACTCTTTTGTTTATGATTCACAGTCATGTCAAGTTATGTCATATTATGTTTATGGGTTTTTTTTTACTTAAATGAGGTCGAATTTCGGCGTATGGGCGATCACTAGTAAATAGTAAATCGATAAATCAATGTAGTATCTGAAACGTTTAATTTCTACTAAGAATTTAGACATCATTTAAAGATAAATTGTTGTCTGCATCATGGGTGAAAACATTCTGTGATTTGCTGGATAGCAAATGTTTTCTTTATTTGTTATTGATAGGCTCGTCGGGATTGACCACCGTCTCACCTACCGGTCGATTCTGTTAACAGCTCACCGTGAAAACTTAGGTGGAGTGAGCGTGAAGTGAACTGTCATTCCACCTTGATTGTATGTATTGACAGCCCACTTCACGTTGACTTCACCTAAGTTTTCACGGCGAGGTTTTACAGAATAGCACTACTGATTGTAACCGCGATGATGAAGTTGACCATAGAGCACGCCTGCTTTAAAAGTATCTTATTCGCTCAGGTTATCTATCAGGAAAACAGACTCCGGCAGGGAATTCCACTCTTTGGATGTACGCAGTGTGACAGTATTCTAAAAGCATCCTTCTTCTAACCAAACTTCTACGAAATGCTAAAAGATAAATAAATAAGATGTCTATATTAATTCCCTGTAAAGTAACATGAGTTCCATATAACCGTGATCACAGTAACGGTCTGCGTAACGGGAGAGCGTTCCAGTTACACACGCACTTGCGCAACTGTTGTTCCTGGGAAATTATTGAGAGGCTCAGCTTTTGGGCTTCAAGTCATGTCATAGTTTAAGACATTCGTGTTCTAAATGCTAGATAAGATGACAAACTTAATGCGTTAAGAGCAGTCTTGCTACTCTGTTTTCTTATGCCCAATGCAATTAAACGTACCAGTTTGCCCGAGGAGAGATTCTTGCTTTCAATGCTAGGTAATATAATAACTTATTAATAACCATGTTAGTCTCTAAACCGTTACGATGTAGATGTTATGTTATGTCGCGGTCGCCTCGGTCAAAAGCTGCATTAACCTTCGCTGATCTAACAAGATTTTATTATATGTGATTATTATCAAGTGAGGTTAATGAACGCCTGACTGTTGTATAGCTTACTGTTTAAAATGCAGCGTTAAACGTATTCTATTATACATATCATTGATTTAAATTTTCATAGTCGGTACGGATTCTTTTGTTCAATATCTAAACTAAAATTAGAGAATTGCTATCTTTTACTAAAAGGCAGTGCGAGAAAAGGACGGCTATAGCTATGCACTAAGTTAGAGATGTCAAACTAGTTTACGCCTTGCACTTCGCCGCGTTTTTAGACGACATGTTTTTACGTGTACCCTTAATTTGTATGGAAATATTAGTTCAAACTAAATTTGACAGCTCTAATTTACGTCCGTCTCTTTCTTGTTTTATTAGAGAGAAAAAGATAGCAATAGCCTAAATTAAGTTTAGTTTGTGCATAACAGAATCAACATCAATATCGACATAATCTTCATTAAATCGTAGACTACAACTATCTAATAAGCTTATTTCTTCAGCAGCTACCGTCAACCCTGATTGTTACATATCGCGGAAGTGAAAGATAGTGCCGCAGAATTTAAATAAATAATCATTTGCATATTTTGCTACTAATTTGGAACACTTAAAAGTTGCTTTTGTATTGCTATAGCTATTCAGGTGTCGCGTTGTCACTAATCTCTAACTAATTCTAAGCTCATTTGAAATTTTAAGTTAATGTAAACGATTTCAGTTAGTTTACGTGACGTCAAAGGCCTCGTCTCAATAGAGAAAGGAACAAACCATGTCAATTTAATCAAATTATTGCCAGAAAAAACACTTTCATTAAGAAATATTGTAACTGTTTACTAAATCAAAAAGGGTAGTTTACTCAATTTTATTTTATTAATTGATTCAAAGAATATCTTTAGATTACCAAAAATCGAATAAAGAAAGAATTTTTTAATCCGTTCAAATAAAGTAAGTTACAAATCGTTCAAATCTGGTGGAAGGGCAAACTGACAATTAACAGAAAAAGGATGCACACGCGGACAAGTGATGTCACGGCCATTAATTACGTTATTCGCGTAAAAATGAGATAGCAAAATGTTCCCTCCACGCCCCCACTCTTTCTCATACCAATATTTTAAATGCTAATTGCTGCTTTATTTAATGACATAATATTTTGATGCTGCTTTCAGGAAAGATTTCTTTTAAGTTGTTTCGTATAAAATATTGCACAAAAATAAACACAGCCTGCAGTAAGGCCTTCGAACTGGACGATTTTCCAGCGTCGGCGTTATCTCGTCTACACACTTCGTAGACGCAGCGTAGGGACCTAGACTTGCGTAGCTACGCGTAGCGCACGTAGGCGCAGCAGACGTAGATGCACTTGTAGGCACTTTGAATTGGCTGCGTAGAAGTGGCGCTGTCGCTGCGTAGAAGACGCTACAGCAAAGCGCAAATGTTACGAATGTAACGAAGCACAGTCATCAAATAATACAAGATGGAGACGACAATACAACAATAAATGAAAAGACTGACAATACTCATCATTATGAACAACTTTTACTACGGGACTAACCACGAAATCGCAAAAAAGAAATCAGCTGCTCTATACATTCATGTTTGCATATCTCGACAAAATGTACTGAACGGCTGTTTTTAGGGTTCCGAAAGTCCGAATGAAAAAACGGAACCCTTATAGGATCACTCGTGTGTCTCTCTGTCTGACTGTCTTTCTGTCCGTCTGCCACAGTCGATTTGCTCCAAATGAGTGATGCACCGATAGAGTTTAAATTGGTACACCCATGAATATCTGTGACCCAAACACGGACGTATACCCTAAATAAATTAATTTGTAATATGGGGGTCACTTTCGGGGTAAAATCGGAAAATTAAAAACGAAGTTTTTCAAACTGTGTCGTGCGACATATCAAATGAAAGGTCACATAAGCGCATTGTGATGGTTTCGAACTATTTATAATTTTAAAATATAATACACTTCTGGACACATCTATTGGCCCACCTTGTATTTTCAGTTTCGTTTGGTCCTAGCTAAAATTTTATATTAGGTCGAGCAAAAAGTTTTTATGCAGTTTTGAACCTGGCACATTCACAATTTCATTAAATAGTCTTTTTTTGAATTTCGAACACAGAATTTAAAGAAACAAAAGACAATTTGGAGCCTGTTTGTTGATATCAAACAATCGAATACTAAAAAAACTTGGTTTTATTGGTTTACTTGGATTTAATTCTTGAAAAAGTGATTGATATCTTTGGTTTTGCAACAAACATTACTTATTCTTAACATTAAGGTGAGGTTCTATCAATAATCTATGGATACTTCACCTGAAGTCGCCGCCCAAGCTGTGGCACTTATTCAGGCCGGACACAGCCAAAGAAACGTGAGTCGGCCCAAACTAACGCGAGCCCACCGAACAGCGCGCCTCCATTTCGCACGCAGTCATTTAAATTGGACACAGCAAGATTGGAGCCGTGTACTCTTTTCTGATGAGTCTAAAATTGTGTTACATGGCAATGATGGAAGGAAGAAGGTCTACCGACGTAAGGGAGAGCGTTTCGCACAATGCTGCTTTGAAGAGAGGGTTGCTTATGGCGGTGGCTCATGGACTGTCTGGGGCGGTATATCCGCGAGCGGCAAAACTCAACTTGAGGTTGTTACAGGACCACGGCTGCCAACATTAAATGCTGAAAGGTACATTCGTGAGTGCTTAGAACCTCACGTGATACCATACGCGGACTATGTGGGCCCAAATTTCCTTTTTATGCATGATAATGCAAGAGCCCATGCGGCCGGCATCGTCAGGGAATATCTTCGGGATGTGAACATCACAGTTATGGACTGGCCAGCCAGAAGCCCAGACATGAACCCCATTGAGCACATGTGGGACAAGCTAAAAAGACGTGTTAGGGCTCGTCAGCCAGTTGCCCAGACGATGCAGGAGTTGAAAACTGCCATAGAAGAGGAATGGGAGATGATCCCTCAAAATTTCATAGAGCGGTTGATAAACTCTATGCCTAATCGTATGAGAGCTGTGGTAGATGCCCATGGAGGCAACACGCGTTATTAAATTAAACCTTTATTTGATAAAACATGTTTTTTATTCAAAAATCAATTGCCTTTAACAAGGCGCATATCCGACTTGTTAGGCGTAGCTCCATGTCGTATGGTATTCTGAATTCAAATTTAAAACAATACGATCGAAAAAGATGGTAAAATGTATCAGGTTTAAAACTGCATCAACAGTTTTTGTTCAATCTAGCAATCATATTTCGGTAGGGGCCATCGAAACCTAAACTCTAAGGTGGGCCAATAGATGTGTCCAGAAGTGTATTATAGTTTTAAAGTTATTTAGGATGAAAAATGACCATTGCCGCCTTATCTCCGAAACCACTGGACCTAAAATTTTGAAAAAAAAAATACAGAAAGTAGTTCTTTATTTATATAGATTTCAGGAAAACCTATGAAGAGGACGCTAAGTTTAAAAAAAAAACCTAAAAAAAATATGATTTGTTCGGAACCCTTTGTGCGCGAGTCGGACTCGCTCTTGGCCGGTTTTTTTTTTATATTGGCATTGCTTAGAAGAAATGCCAGTGAAAAGAAAATCAAAAGAAAGAAGAAAAATAAAACGCTCAGACTAAACCATTGTGGAGGTTTCTACTAACTTACTGAATTTCATAAACAGGTATGCTATAGCGTGTATGAAAAAATGGATAACAGCGAGCGGCCTGTACTAAACCCAAAAAAGTAACGCCTCTTTTCTTACCAAATGGCTTCACATTACTGAATATGTATAGGTAAAAGTACTAAGTACCTATGCATACATTGTAGACTCATTGTTAATTAAATAAGTGCATCACACGCCGAGTTCACCGAGTCCCAGTGAATCACAGCATACGACGCGCGCGCAGCCGTCACGCGGCAATTGAACGCATAATATGGTCAATCAGTTCAAGTGCATTTACTGTCGAGGGTCATGGATTAATCAAGCCGCCATATTTTCATTTACACCGCATCAAATCGCGCTTGCGGTATGATAAAGAACCGCGAACAATCTAGAATGTGAATGATTATAAATGACATAATTTTAATATCTAATGAAAAAGTGTGTTAATTTGCACATACCTGATGATACCTGTATAGTAGCAAGATGTAATCAAGGTTACCCTTCACTTGTAATGGTCTGCCCTTTATCTACACGTAATTTATTCTCTATCAAAGCAAAACCATTTACGGGTTAGCTCAAATTGCATAGTGTAAGAACAATTCCACCTTGCCTACAAAACATTTAAAAATAATGGCTTTAAAAATGCCTTGACTTTTCACGCGAAAGTAAAATTTAACGACTGGCATTAAAAAATGACTGGCTTTTACTGGGGAGTAACTTTGTTAATCGTTTGTATACCGTAACAAGTGCCACCTATGGTGGCTGTTGTTAGTTGTGGCGGTGTTACTGCTTACATACTAAATTCTACTTAATACTTTAAATGCGAAAGTTTTTATGGATGGATGGATGTGTTACTCAGTCACGCCAGAAAGGTTGAACAGAGCCTTTAAACAAAATACTCTTCTGTTAACATTAACGCTAACGCTTCGTGCAAAATGTATGGCAACGACATTACTGGGCGTGAGTCACGTGACAGTTCTCTCTGCAAGTAATGTCCTTGCCATATAATTTTGCACGAAGCGTTAGCGTTAGCACTTTTATAAAAGTAATTTGGCTAAGGGGCATGCTGGTGCATGTGCTGGAGTTTGGCTGGGGGGGTTTGTTGGATGAAATTTGACACAGAGATAGATTATAGTCTGGAATAGCACATAGGCTATAATTTATAATGGGGAAGTACCAATTCCACGCGGGCAAAGCCGCTGGCTAGGAATAACATTAAGATTTTAGTCGGTAATGAATGAACTGGCTTTGGTTTAGCGAAAACATCAATCTCTTAAAAAAAAAAAAACTATTTCGTGTGTAAAATACAGATTTTAGATATCAACGTAAAGTCTGTTTATACAACTTCTGTATCTTTCTATTTATTATTGCATATTCCTACTATTTAACTAGTTGCTTGCAATGAAAATCAGACTATAATTTTCGTTAATTAAATACACATTATTTTTACCCATTTGAGGTATATCAATATCGACATATCAATAACACTGGTCAACAAAAGAAAGAAGTTTGTTTTCTGTGTTTTTTTTTTGTTTTTATGTTAGTTTTGCACCTATTTTTTAAATATGGCAACAACTTTGCTGAAGTAGTTTACTGTAACTCAAAAACAAAAGCTGTTAGGTACCTAACAGCTTTTGTTTTTGAGTTACAGTAAACTACTTAAGTAAACATTTATCTTGTGTTTAGATTTTTGTGTTTTGGTAAAATACCCAAAAAAAGGTATATTTTGTTGTTGTTTGCATAATCCAGTTTTTTTTTTTAAAGAAAAGTGTGCAATCAAAACAAGCCATGGGTTTCTCATATTGTATGATAGAAATGTATTGTATGTTTGCGACTATGGTCCAGTCGAAAAAGGAATGCATTAAAGTTCTTAACACCCATGATTTGGCGAGAACCTCGAAATTAATAAAATAGTAAAGTAATAAAACCAGAATGACTGCTACTTCTGCGTTGTTTAAATAAATGGAATTAAACCTGGAAATCGAAGTTAGTGATCATATCCTAACATAGCGTCTGCGCGACGATCGCAATAAAAATCACGAGAGGTACAACCCAGCACATCTATATCCCCTGATGATCCAAATCTCCATAAACCCGAACACGATACATCAAGTGAAGAGTCTGGTCCAGACTACAAATGTGTAGCCTATCAGAACCTCAACCATTTAATCAGAAGGAACTAAAATGACTTAGTAAGAGATCTGAACTAACCAAGCCTCAAGTTTCTGTTTTAGTATCTCGTTTAAAGAAAAGAATTTGCTTACTCCAGAAACTAACATTACTTTCTATCCTACTCGAAAAAGAATCTGTTACCGTATTTTTAGGATAGCTAGGGTACAACATGAGCATAAAATTAACTTCCTGCACTCGCATTTAGACAAATCTGTGCGATTTTAGTGAGGAGCAGGGTGAAAGATTTCATCAGGATATAAAGACATTGGAAGAGCGTTATCAAGGAAGCTGGGACTCACATAATATGATGGCCGATTACTGCTGGAAGTGCTGGAGTTTGCAACGAGATCAAACTGATGTCGTTCATTCAAGGAAATCGTATAAAAGATCATTTGATAGTGTAGAATAGAAATTTTGTTAACATTATAGTAATTTTCTTTTATTTTTAGTGAAAATAGTAAAACTGTATACCTATTTATTTTTAAAAGTAAAGCTGTTAGCTATCTTCCAGTATTTTTTTATAATCAGAGCCCTAAATTACCCAATAACAGTCAAAAAAATTAAGGCAACAAATGGTGTTGACCAGTGTAATAAATTAGTTAAATTAGTTACCTTTAGGTATCTACATATTTGCATTCGCTTATTATAATAAGGGCAGGATAATGAATATGATAGACCGCCTTGGCATTGTGTTTATGAAAAAGGATAGAATTGAGCCCAAAATATGTTTTTATTAGTAAATACTGATTGCTTATAAGAAATGAATCATTTATTCGCTCTACATCGTATCGAATAGAATATGGAGGGTTTTAGGTACCTAACAGACAGTCATTTAGTTTACATACAATGTTTTAGCCTTGATCTTTCATACTAAAACCTATTGTCACGTCCATCTGACCGCCTCGCTCTCAAACACAAACTAATAATATTCCCACCAGCACGTGCTCAAACTCATGTCCGGAGCGTACACAAAACAAAGAAAATCCACAGATGTTTCGGAGAGACGAGATAAAAAAAAGAATACAATAAAAACCTCGACTTGAATATTTGAGATCAATAGTGTTGGGTACAAAACGTGTAGAAAGAGATCCTTGGAAGTACAAACTACGAAGATGTTGGCAGGTGGTGGTGGCCTACAAACACGAGCGTAAAGGCGCGTAGAATCACACGCACACATAGAGTGCCCATACAACTTGCTCGGTGTAGCGATGGCGCACGTAGCTGCACGCCGCACCGCCCTTTATTACCGTTGTAACACCACCGACAGGAACACTGCTCTACTTACAGAAATTATTACTTTCTCAAAAATATTGTATCTTTCAGGTATTTTAGCTTCTCCGTCAGGTGTTCTTAGATTTCTTCTAAACAAAAATCAAGCAGTCAGTTAGCATTTCCTAAATTAGCAATATGTCTGTATCTACAGTTCTACCTTAAAATCCACATAGGTACTTTTATCACACTTCGCTGATATTTATTACCTACATGTTTGATCTTGTTTGCCTATATGTTACATAAAAACAAACAGCTGTTATGCAAGACAGCAAAGCTTTAAAAAATTATGCGAATGCAATAATTTGGGTTTCGCAATCGAAACGTTTGAAACCGCAAATCTTGAGTTGTTCTATAAGGTAAATGGTTAACCCATCTACATATGTATATACTTAAGAGAATGTATAGTGGTGTATAGCTTTCGTAAAGTGCAATTACGTCAATAGTAGGTATAGGATATTTCAAAACAACGCAACTCTTCAGTTTATTGCATTTCGTAAATAATTTAATCGCAGTTCCCTATAATTTAAAGGCATTTCCTTATACTTATAGCATTTCTTATCTTTATAAATAGCACGTGCTATTTAATTTCTCGTTGGTTCATCCGACTGAATTTACAACCTTGCTCTATTCCTGTGTAGCATTCATAATAAAATGAATCAAACATAAAACGAGGTTGAATAGTTGACAAGCTTTTTATACGACTAACCGTTGATGTCCCTTTTATCGCCGTATAAATAAAGTAGAGCATCTACCGTGCCAGTTTCACTGCACAAAAGTGGAGGCAACAACTTTTTTTACGGTCCCAACGTATTCCCGTGGCCCCTTCTCATCCCGGCCCAGTGCCATCAGTTCCTTATTCTTACACACGTTTAACAGACACATACACCATGTGCTCGGGTTCAAATTCCAACAAACTGATGATTACGCTTAAAAATATTCTTGAAAACACCTCACCGAGGACAACCTAAGTGATTTTTGTGATATGTGTGTTTATTTTTGTGATAACAGTCAAGTTGTTTGATAACTATGGATACGTTAAACGTTGTGCTCAAAACTGGATACAAAATAGTTAAAGATTTTTCAGTCCAACATAAACCCGTAAGTAATTAGCTGAACTGTTAACTGAGCTTTATTATTTCGTCCTATCAAGGTTGGCACTCAACAAGTTTAAATTTTTCGCTTAACTGTTGCCTAGCTGAATTCAAATCTTGAGTAACAAGCTTATTATTATTGTGAGTAGACTTCACACAACGGACAACAGTTTACACGTTTTATGCGTTTATTGTTACCTGGTTATTACATATTTTTGCTGAGAAAAGCTCATTAGATTGGCCAACATCAGCACAGATTACCTGCTATGTATGATTATATATTTGGTCAAAGCTGTTGGTAAAATGTACCAGATATGAGCTCCTCCTTCCTACTTAGAATCTTTTTCGTTTGCTATAGCATGTCTACGCCACTGATCTTTTCCCTGAAAGATTTTTAATTTTTTTGAACGTCACGCAAGACGAACGTCATCGTCATATGCTAATACAAAAATGTCAAAAAGTAACGTGTCTCAAAGATATCTAATAGAAATTACGCATTAAATGTACACCAATCACACAAACTCGATCAAAACGGAATTAAAAACACAGTGGATTGTTAAATATATGTATAGGTTTATTTAAATTTGTGAGTTCTATGAGGTTTTCAAAGGTACTGACATGTTTGTGCAGTTATTCCAACAGTGGACAAATTGATTTTAACTGGTGGTTACTTAGCTAAACTATTGGAAAAACTGCTAAAAACAGAGATTTCATTGTTCTTTTACGTAAACGTTCCTATAGCTAGAAAAAAATTTGTTTACAGTGTTTCGTTCAAAGTTGACTACTTTACCACAGACATGCTTTACATTGAAAGCTTAATTAATCGTATAGTTATGAGCAACAAAGTAAATGGGAAAGACAATGATGAATTACTAAAGAAAGTGGTGCGTAAGATTTATTTACAATGAATATAGAAAAGAAATCCTGATTCATAAGCAGTGCTTCTTAAATCGTTTCTTATATCCTTGACTTTGTTATGTAGTTATTTATGAACTAAATTGTGTCCGTAATGTGTTCTTCTAAAGTCGATTTATGTAGCTAAACTTTCCTTAATGTAGTAGGTTTGTGGTTCTTTACCACAACAAATTTCCTATATGTGACGCTTCCTTAAATAGTTTACCCACTGTATAGTTATGGGACTAAAATTGTACCAATGATGACTCTGTAGAATAATTTATGGCATTGATGCAGTACTAATTATTGTTTTATTATGTTGAGCAGATGGAGACGTCGGGCGGTTCGGAGAGTTCAGGCGGAGAAGACGCGGAGGCGCGGCGGGCGCGGCGCGGCCACGTGCTGGCCGAGCTCATGCAGACCGAGCGCCTCTACGTGCAGGAGCTCGGCTCCATACTCTCTGTGAGTCATCTAACAACCTACACTAACACAAATCATCGTCAGAAGTCTTCAAAATTCAAGAAAAGTAACCATAGGCACTACTCTATAAATCTTCGCTAAAACGCAGAATTCCACAACAAATAAGCATCAATTAATCAACTTATCATAAATCGGATGCAGAATTCCACAACAGCTGACAAATCACATCCAGCGCTGCTTTTTTGCTGTCCAGATGCCAGGATAAAGGATGTAACTCATTGAAACGGATGCTCACATTTTTTGTCGCGTGACGTCATGCTCATGTGCCAAAATGTCTATATATAAAAACAAGACCGTTAACCTGTCGAACGAACTCTCTTAAATATTCATACATAGTGTCTAAATTGGAATACGAAGCGAAAGCAAACACGCCTTTCTCTGGTGCCAGGGCCACGTAACTCAAAAGTGGTGATAGCTCTACCCAATATGGTGATGCTATTATACGACACACCACTTAAATGCACCGTAAAAACCAAAGCTGTCATAACTGGAAATATTAATCACCCTGTAACCACGTGAGGTGCATGTCATCAATTAGTAAAGAAAATAACTTTAATACATCGTAATAATAGCTATTAAACTATCCAAACTAGATACACATGTAATAACATCCTGTTGTAGTTATCGCCATAAGTATCACAATAAAAGGGCCTGGCAAATTGCAGCAAAGGATATGGATGTTATTTAGATCAAATCAACGTTCTGTCACAGACGATTAGTTCCAATAAAACACATGCATACTTCCATGCCATCGCCGCGCTCTGAAAAACAAATATGCCACTGCCATATGTAGTGCGTGTGCTAAATGTCAGCGTCCCTCCCGCCGCCGCGCCACACAGCTCGCGGCAGTCAGCCCAGTACTGGATCTAGTGCACTGGATGCACCGCACGCAACCGACTGCGTCAGCCCCTCGAGCGGAACGCAATGCATGCTACTCATTCGCCAGCTGCACGCCAGTGCAAGCTCTCGGTCGCTTGTTACACTTCGCCACCCTCTGCACCATGAAATATGGAAAATACGACCTCCATAAATCTTCCGCGAATCTCAGCGTCGGCACTTCCTACTCGTGGTACTACAGAAAAAACGATAACCCCACCCCGCGGAAGAAGAAACGACTCGCCAGAGCCGCATCCGACTCCACACTCTTCAGTGACTACGCTAACCAAATATCTCTGTTCGAAAGAGGGAAGCTCCGTGACAAAAGGTGCAAGAAAGCAGTGAGTGATGTGGGAAAAAGTAGTCGTGTTAAATATAAATCTGGTAATATTAAACCGGTGCATATGGAACCGTTCACTGGAAATTTCTTTTACGGTAAAACATTACCCGGCTACGAGTACATGCATAAAAGTGAGGAAAAAATAACTTACTTACCGGATTCCGACGCGGTCACTGCCTCCGAGGACACAACCGGAGATTCTCTCACGACCACTGTGCCCACGGTACTCGATGTTCCGGAATTGGTAAAGAATCCTCTCTACGGGTGTCGAGATGTGGATCTATCGACATCTGAATATTTGTCTAGCTCAGTTGTTTCAAAAGATTCCCAGTTAAAGTCATCCAGCTGTACTGAGCTGAGAAACACAATGGGAAGCAGCAAAGACTCAGGGGATATCCTTTCAAGTATCCTGAAAGATTACAAAAGGATTATGAAAGAGTGGAATCATACTATAAAAGATCATTGTTCATCAGTCTCCCACTGCACGCATAGCAGTAAAAGAGATTCTACTATGTGCAGAAGAAGTAACACTGATAGTTACGTACGAAGTTTGCACTCGACCTTGTCATGTCGGAAACCAAACAAATGTCTCAAATCTTCAAGCAATCATAATTACAGTTACGCATATGCTTCACGGATTTGCAATGAAAAACAAAGCAATGTTGACGATAAAAGAAAAACTCAAAGCTTGAATCGCAACCAAACCTTTAGCAATTGGTCGTCGACGCTACAGGTGTTAAAGAAGAAGACAATGTTTTGGAAGATGAATCAGAATTTGACGCCTTTAGAATGTAAATGCTTGGAGACAATCTATGAAGACTATGACAGACGCTTGCAGGACTGGTGTGATACTATTAGCCATTGTACATCACTCCTCAACCCGGTACACCTGTTTTTTACGCTATAGACTTGATTAGTTCTAATATTTTTATGAAGCTGTAATTATTTTACTTTCTCCTTTCAGGGTTACAAAGAAGAGATAGAAAAGCCAGAAAACCAGCACCTGCTGCCTGCAGCACTAGTTGGCCAGGCCGACGTGCTCTTCGGCAACCTACACGAATTGTTCACATTCCACCAAGACGTGTTTCTTAAAGATTTAGAGAAATCTATATCTGCGACAGAACTCGTTGCCTTATGTTTTGTTGAAAAGGTACGTTTACTTATCTTTGTTTACAATCACGAGATCTTAATTAATTTGGAATATTGTTTCGTCCGTAAATAAAATTTTAAGACCTTCATTATGCCGGTTTCCTGTGTTGCTAAATAGCAGCCTATTTCAAGGAACTGACGGATCACTTCCTACAACCTTTCCGTTTCCACTTATTAAATTACCCTTTCAACATTTTACTATATTCAGCTAGCTCATCATTCATCATTCTCCTGCCCTTATCCCAATTTATTTGGGGTCGGCGCAACATGTCTTTTTCTTCCAAACTCCTCTAATATTAGCTAGCTCATCATTCATTTTGGCAAAATTTTTACTTGTAATTTCCCCACGATTGTTTGTTTGTTATGCACTAGTAACCATTGCATTTATTCATACCATTCATGACTGACTTCTGCAAGCTCATTTGTTATGTTTTCAAGATAGTGAGAACTTCACCTTCAATAAAAAGATCCTCCTCTTATTTATTGTTGTTCTTATCTTCACCAGAGGGACACATTCTTCCGGTTATACAGCTACTACTGCCAGAACATCCCGCGGTCGGAGCGACTGCGCGAGACGCTGGTCGACACACATCTGTTCCTGCAAGCGTGCCAGTTGCGACTGGGTCACAAGCTTCCTCTTGCAGCATACCTCCTCAAGCCGGTGCAGCGGATCACCAAGTACCAGCTTCTGTTGAAGGTCAGTACTAAGTTTACAGGAGTTCAGTACTTGGACTCTTAACTGACAGCAATGCTCTTGACTGTTGCTGGTCACTGTGTTGCCATTACATCATAATTTATCCTCAATTCGAGGCTCAACTGGTTACGGTCATTCACATTTACTTCACCTGTCTACATGAAACTCGAAGAACAAAATAATCGGGTGTAAAAAAGACAGTTCAGGCAATGTTGAAGGTCAAAGTCGCAATTTTTTTTAAACTTTTTTACGAAAATGTATTCTAAGTGTTATTACTAAATTTTTTTCCGAACAAACATTACCTGAATTTTCGATTTTGCTTAACAAATTACGCATTTGAAGTTACAAAAACACAATGAATATCAAACGTATCCGACAAGTACCTACGCGGCTTAAAGCGAAGGGGCGGGGCTTAACTCCGCTTGCTTGGGTTCGCGTTACATTGTACCCAATAAAAATAGCTTTTTTTTTCATACCTAAAAATAAAAGACGTATCCCAGCAATAATTTTTGCGCAAAAAGCTACTTTGTAACATGTAAGTACAGTATGCGTAGTTGACGGCTTTGTGATATTTCTTTTCACACCCTGTATATCTTTTGGTCCTGTGATCTTAGGTCCTCTCACTGTCTTCTCCGTGTTCTGTCATGACCCTGTCTTGTTATGTGAAACAGAATTCAACTTATATCATATTTATCAATCGATAAGACAATGATTTTTGCCCTAAACTCACTGAATAGATATTGAACTAAGCATGACTAATCCTACGCACCTCACACCGATGATACCATTGTTTAGACTCTGCCCTTCTGCGGTTTACTACCAGTATCTGCTGTCATCTTTTCTATTTGCTATTTTTAAATTCCAATATGGTTTCGACAAACTCCACCCACAAATATTACTCACAATGTACCGTTGTATTTTCCATACCGGAAGGACTCTGCTAAACATTTTACCGCTTTGGTTCAAGTTTTCATTATGACTATGTTTTGTTTGCAGGATCTGCTTAGGTACGGGGAGTGCGGCTCAATGACGACGGGTCTACAATCAGCTCTGGACTGCATGCTTGTGGTTCTCAAGTGCGTCAATGACTCCATGCATCAGATCGCCATCACTGGCGTCCCTGTGAGTATCTCTTTGTAGATTGAGAATTTTCATTTCAATAACAGTCCGCTCTGGTGTCTCAGTGGCACCGCTGACTGAAAAGTTGTGTGGAAATCGGTTGTCGTGGTATGGGCATGTGATGCGGAGGAATGAAGAAAATGTCGTGAGGAAAGTCTTGTATATGGATGTGGATGGCTATAACAGTAGGGGAAGGCCAAAGAAACGATGGTTGGACTGTATGAAAGAGAATATGGGTAAAAAGGGGGTGACTACAGAGATGACGACTAATAGATATGGAAGAAAAAGACATGTTACGCCGACCCCAAATAAATTGGGATAAGGGCAGGAGAATGAATAACAGTCCGCTCTGTGATAAACTACTTTAGTTGTGTCACTAACTTTTCCCTTGTAATTAAAAAGTTTCATCACACCGTTTCACCGTTTCAAAAAAAAAAGCCAAAAGCAAAAGTTTCATCGTTTGAGTTGGCTCATCTACATAAGATGAGATCCCAGAAAATTATGAAGAAAAGATTTACCTCTAACTATATACCTATCTACAATCCACTACTAAAATGAACGTCTTCCAAATCTTGTTCAATGTTTGCATTCAAACAGGCTTATTTGAGTAATCAATTAAGTAGGTAGGTACTTTCCTGTTTATAATATAGGTACTCGTTAAAGCCGAAGTTACTCGAGTATTTTGCCCTGATCACAGCCGTTAACCATCGTTTCTTTCTGCCTATCCTCAAGGACGGATCGAATTAGAAAATTGAGCAGTTCCGTGTCAAAAGCAATTTTAGATATCTGCTTTGAATATAAACGACTTATATCTCGATTACATTATGGAATTTCGAGAAACTGAGGTGAAGCGTGAAATTATGCTAAAGAATACTAAAGATACCATCATCTCGCCTTTACCATTATCTTTTGGCACGCCATGACGCTATCGTTGTTTTAGTACAAGATTATATCCCAATTCCTATTCATTGTTGAAATTTACGTGGATGTAATAAATAATAGTCGTTACTTAACAACTTAATACTCTCATATTATAAGGCTCAAGTAACCGTGCAAAGAATTAACTAAATCAAGGTACAGTTAGTCATGCATGTCATTATAGACCAGAAGATTAGCTCATTAACGTATGCATGTTTACACTACGGCATGCGATACAGTTATAAACTCAATTACTTGCTGATTTTGCTGCCACTTTCATATTTAATGAGTTTATTGTATGGATAATTTAGTTGTCCAAACTACTAAACTAAAATAGGCGTCTTGTTTAGTATCATTTATTTGTAATTAAATTGACGATGCTAAAGTTGCTTACCTTTTGCTAAGCTATAGGCTAATGACGACTAAGCTAGTTTATTTATTTATTAAACAATTGCTTGCTATACTTATATAAGCTAAAGCCAACATCATCATCATTCTCCTGCCCTTATCCCAATTTATTTAGGGTCGGCGCAACATTTCTTTTTCTTCCATACTTCTCTATTAGTCGTCATCTCTGTAGTCACCCCTTTTTTTAGGGTTCCATACCCGAAAGGTTCAAACGGAGCCCTATTGCTGTCTCTCACGTGTCCGTCTGTCTTGTCACAAAATTTTGTCCCGAAGAATTTTTTAACATCCCATTTACCTAGGAACTTGAAATAAAGTGATAATGTTTATTATTACGTATATTTTAACAACGTATACGTATGGTACGGAACCCTAAATTTGCGAAGTCTGACTCGCACTTGGCCGGTTTTTACCCATATCCTCTTTCACACAGTCCATCCATCGTTTCTTTGGCCTTCCCTACTCTTATAGCCATCCACATCCATACACAGGACTTTCTTCACGACATTTCTTTACTCCTCCGCATCACATTGTAGGAATAATTTTTCTACTCACCAACTAAACTTCAACCGTATGATTATCAAGAGATTGAGAGAGAGGATTGTTTGAGATAAATAATAGTCCAACAGCTGGTCTTCTCACTTAACATTTAATGGTAGCTCTATAGGTTTTACGAGGATGATATAAACATGTTTCAAAAATGAAAACTCACATATGATGAGGATTACATTACCCATTAATATACAAGGATCAGCGATCCAGAGAGTGTCTCCACATTAAGCATCCATCATCGCTGTGGTCATTAGCGTTCCATGAATTTCTCCTTAGAAACGTGAGAAGGCCTTGTGCTCGGAACCTGTGCTGCTTTATTTCTTCATGTTAGGTGAAGACCATATTAAGAAGTATTAGGTATAGTATTCTAAAAAGAAAGTTGGAACCCTGCCAAGAGAAAAGAAACATGGCTAGAGTTTCCCAATGCACATATCGAACACGTGTTGCAATTATAAGGTCACTGCAACCAATACTTACAGCGTTTAGCACCATTACACGGTATTTTAAAGAAAACGCCATCTTGACAGAATTACGCTCCGTTACGCAAATCCATTCGTTTCAATCCACATATTTATATTGTAATTGTAACGCATAAATTTTAATTAGACCAAATTTATTACTGAATTAAATTTAATATTTCTCATGGATTTATTGTGTTTATTTTATTATGTACTAGCGACCCGCCCCAGCTTCGCTCGGGTACAAATTATACATATAAACCTTCCTCTTCAATCACTCTATCTATTAAAAAAAACCGCATCAAAATCCGTTGCGTAGTTTTAAAGATTTAAGCATACATAGGGATATAGGGACAGAGAAAGCGACTTTGTTTTATACTATGTAATGATTTACACAATTTACATTTTATTTTTTATTTAATGTACACTGTGTCTAGCGCCATCTAGTGTTATTAAATTGTCTATTGATTGGACATTTGCAATAGTTCATTACTTTCTACTAGACGTCGCTGCAACCTCTAAATTAACTATGTAATCATTTTTTAAACGTTACAACATGCCCCTGGTAGGGGCATGTTGTAACCGATTTCCACACAATTTTTCAGTCAGCGCTGCCACTTTCAGACTTCCTCATAGATACTCATTCCTAATTCTATCCATGCGCGTAACACCACACATCGCTCTTCTCATCTCAGCTGCACGCAACTGCTTTTAATTCATCCTTTTTGTGGCCCAACATTCTGAACCATACAAGACAGCCGGTCTGACCATTGTTTTATATAAATCTTGGGAATGCGGGAGTCGCAGATAGTCCCGGTGACCTGCCGCCATTTCATCCATCCAGTGTTAATTCTGTGCTTAACAGTCCGATCCATTTCGCCATCACTTTGCACGAGTGATCCGAGATACCGAAAATCGGAGCAGTTTGGGAGAAGCGCGCCAAGCTAAAGCTAACAATCTATAAGATAAAAAAATTAATGCACACATTGAGCATAGTTGTATTTAACACATAAATATATCAACCTTCGGTTCCTGTGCAGGGAGTTCAGCAGATTGAGCGCCTGAACTGGAGGAAGGGGCATATCGAGCAGTCAAAGAACGTTAATGCTTCTATCTTCTTCTGAGCCGTTTCTCAACTTGGTTAGAGTCAGCTTCCAGTTTAACTTGAAGTGAAGCCTCTTAGAATCTTAGTCACAGTTACGACCTCTTTCACCAACTTCTGATAGGTGCCAATAATCTAATTTAGCAGACAATTTCATACATAATGTTCTCTTTCACTTTGAAATCTACCAGATTTACTGGACACTGAAAATGGCCCTATCGACGTTTACTGTTGGACTTGGGACTCAGCTACCCGCATGACTGTGTTGGTCTTTGCGGTTGCTGCCTCACTTAAAGACTATAATTATTCCCAACAAAGGATATTATCAACGTTCTTACTAAATGCCAACATAATTTCCTTATCCCCAGCTGGATCTAAGTCAGCAAGGCGAGTTGCTGATGCAGGGTTCATTCCTCGTGGTATCAGAGAACAAGCGAGACATCCGCCTCAGGATACGGCCGCGGCGAAGACACATCTTCCTCTACGAGAAGGCCATGTTGTTCTGCAAGCCTGGCACCAAGAATAGCCATAATAAGGCCACCTACCATTTCAAACATGACTTACAGGTGAGATTAATGGCAGTTTAATTCAGGTAATCCAAACTGAATCTGCCAAATTTTTTTTCGTGTTGTCTTACATTGATGATAAAGTTGATGTCCGGTAAATAATCATAAAAATGTATTGTTTTTCGTCAACGCTTGTAGTCATTTCAGACTAAAAATGCCCTATAGCGGAGAATTCCCTGAACGGCTACTAGTAGCTCTGAAATACCCGAGGGCCCTCGAATGACTCTATAGTAAATTTTCCATTTTAAAAAGCCGGTATGAGAGGTTTGAGGTTGATTTTGAGTTGAGAATCAAGACCAGCATCGCACCATCAATAAACCATTAAGAATATCAGTAGAATTGTGAGGTTACTTTACTCGCAGATGTCACAAATCGGTCTGACGGAGTCGGTGAAGGGGGACGTGCGCAAGTTCGAGGTGTGGCGCCAGGGCCGCGCCGAGGTGCACACGCTGACGGCCGCCAGCGCCGACGTCAAGCGCGCCTGGGTGGAGCGCGTCAAGCGTGTGCTGCTGGAGCAGCTCAACGAGCTCAAGGGCGAGCGCGTGCGCCAGTACAGCGCGCAGCACAGGTACGTGCGGACATATACACGATTAGTACAATGTGTATAACTCCAGCTTTCTCATATGAGATAGAATAATTCTACCTATGCCAATATTTAAGGCATAAAGCTGCAATCAAAGTTGCCAGTATTAATTTGGCTGCCACAAAAACTTCGTTAATATGAGTCGTTTAGTGTGTTAGGTGAAGTGACGGCACCCCCAGCTTCCTCATTCAATACAGGCAAACCAGTAGGGTTAGGGTTTTGGACTAAATTTAGAAAATTAGGCATAATAGCTGCACAGGGAAGGAAAGAACTCAACGATAATACTTAAAAAGTGTTGAAACTGCGATCAAAAACGTGTGTGTAAGCTGGAGTGACATCATCCCAGCTGCTCATGTTATATCTTTCGAACGAAAGAAGATATGATTATGTATTTTAACTCAAAAATTAAGGCATAATAGCTGCCATAGGCAGCAAATTTTTCAAGTCTTTAGTCCTTGTAGTTTCCACGTACCCTAATAAACAAAAAACAGTTTCCAAACCAAAAAATTCAAATTATTGCTTCGGAGGAGGTAAGGAGCGGCAACGCCACCCCGTGCGCTACATTATTGCAACCAAGTTTGCACTTTGCAGGTATTCTATTAGAAGTCATTTTAACTTATTTTTTGTAATGGAACTATGAATGTAATATTAAAAAGTAGATTCCTATGAACTTTAGACGACGAGAGAACAATTGTCGTTTTTTTTTGTGACTTGTTCTCTGTAGTTCGGTTAAGGTGGATGCGCAAAGGTAGCCCTTGAAAGAAAAATTTTGTTTGGTACGTTTTTGCAATTTACAGGTCACTGTCAGGTTGTATTCGCGACCATAAGAAATATGTATAAACAGAATTAGAATGATTATACATCTCTCTAAGTTAGAATTGGTCTATTGAATGGCTTTCATGAAATCGTGACATTTGAGAACAATTCTATACATATAGCTAATCTAAAGCAACATCGAATCAGAACAATATTCTGTAATTTAGTTTTACTTCAAACTGATAATGTGGCGCACGGAATGGTAACACCGCTCCTTACCGCCTCCGAAGCAATAATTTGAATTTTTTGGTGTAAAACAAGTTTTTTGTTTATTACGTGGAAACTACAAGGCCTAGTGATTTGAAAATTTTGCTGCCTGTGGCAGCTATTATACCCTAATTTTTGAGCTATAATATATAATCATATCTTCTTTCGTTCAGAAGATATGACATGAGCAGCTGGGGTGCCTCACTCCGGTTACATATATTTATCGGTTTAATAACTCATAGAGTATAAGTAAAATATGTTGGATACCTGCTATAATATGTAGTGACCAACTAATTGATGAAAAGGATACAGATGTTTAGCCATGTCTGCCCTACAAACTTAAGTAAATCGTCATATCTACCGATAAAAAAAAACTTTTTACACAAAAAAAACAACCGACTTCCAAAAAAAATGCACTAAAAATTAAAAAATAACTTTAATTTCGGAAGTCGGTGTCAAATAACAAAGAAGTAAAATACAAACACCGACTTCCGAAATTAAAGTTATTTTTTAATTTTTAGTGTATTTTTTTTTTTTGGAAGGCGGTTGTTTTTTTTGTGTAAAAAGTTTTTTTTATCTTTCACTGAACTGAAGCGTGAACCACGTGTTTAAATTTGGAACCCGGTCCACAGAACACTAATCCAAACCAGCTCATGGGAGCTGGGCCCGCCGGCGGCGCTGCCCGCCAAGCCCGCCGCGCTGGCCGCGCCCGCGCGTACCGCGTCCTGCGACACGCACGACGAGCCCTGCTGGTCCACCGACCCCTCCGACGACGACGACGACGAGCCCGACCACCCGCCGGTATGTGTGCCTGCTGAGCGAGCCTGACGTAGTGTGGGAGCCTGGGTACTGTGTGGATGGACGATTGATTGGCTAAGGTTTTCCATAACCAGTTAGCTCAGATTGTAGCCAACCGCTGCGTTGGGCGGACGTCGCCGACGGCCTCACCGCTTCCTATAACATCTTTGATGACACGTGTTGTCATGAGTCCCTGAAAAAAAACCACATGCGAATCATCCGCCTAACGCAGCGGCGGCCTATGACCTTTTCAAGAAACGAGTTTTTAATGCAGAAAACATACATCCTTAGTCAATCAATATTGCCTATTAAAGAAATGAATAATGAAATTGTTAATGTATTAAAAATACAATGTTGATCTGATGAAATTAGAGCAGGAATTGATTTGTTTGGTTTTATTAAATGTGACTTTTTTTGGGAAGTTTGTGTCGGTAAAAGGGATTGAAAAAAATTACTTGTCTATAAAATAATAACTTATGTTCACAGTAAATGTCAGTAATGTCCTCTTCGGTAACGACTACTAACATAGGACTGTAGCGCTTACTGTCGGGGTAGCTTTACTAAAACGTGGGTCTCTTAAATTAATGCCAACTAATTTTGGGTTTGCAGTGTTGAGTGAAGTGAAACCCACTCTTTATGTAAGTGTAAAGTGTATTTTTAAAGGAATGCGGGCTGAATAGTCACGGGTAGCGCATGACAACGCTGGCAACCCCACGCACATGATGCTTCCCGATAACATTACTGTCAAAATTATGGATACGGGATTCAAATATTGGTCAAACGGTGGTAGAACATGCGCATCGTCAGAGAATTTGCAGTATCTGCTTACTTAGATCTAGTCGTGTAAATTATGTAAATACTACAAATTCTCGATAAACGATTAAAATCATAACGTCCTGCCCTAGTCCAATAGGTTTCACGCCCTCACAGCATAAAAGTTAAGTTAGCCATCATCGCTTTTAGTTCCTTTTAAATGATTTAGCGACACTAGCACTGAAAACTTATGAATTTAGTAACTGCACGGTCCACGTGGCACCTCACACGTACTGACGTACCACCACTTACCGCGAGGTGTCTGCCAACCCGGCGCCGTGTAAGCCATGCTCAAGTTGTGTTGTTCTACAGGTGACGGAGGCCGTGGCAGTCGGTCTCAACGGAACCATCCACAGAATGGTTCAGTTCTTTTCAGTGGCCGGCTCCGCGCAAGCCACATCCACGTTTTACGTGTCACAGTACTGAATAATATTAATGTTTCGAGCATACAGCCAATAGAGGCTTTGTACATAATGAAAAGACTGAGTTTATATCCAAAGCTTAAACTATCTAACCAAAGAGAACGTGGATATTTCGGTTGTTTCGCTGAACATTAACTATCGTGTAAGTCATGTTTTGTTTGTTATGTCACTCATTGTCAGTGTGCTTATTGGTTTTTATGTTAAATTGCGCTTGCTTCGATTCAATGTTATTCATCAGTGTCGATAAATATTATTATGTTTATCTTCGTATTACAATATCATGAGACATTTAGCGGACACAACAGTATATTATGTAATACATACTTAGACATATATCTTCCTTATTATATTTTACGTAAACATATTTTCGTGCATATATATCTCGTTTGATTAAAATTGCGCAATATTGTGTGCACTATCTAGAACCAATTAATTAAGTGCAGACATGTCCCGTATTTATATAAAAGCGAATCTTCGTATATATAAATTTCTTCTTCAAAATTGATGTCAATCTAAGTATGAGCAACGAGGTTAAGATTATATGTAGTGTGATTGGACACAGCTGAGCACGGCATCACAGCTTGCATCATTCACTGACCACCGCTTTGGACGTGCAATCAAATAGCTTTACTGTAATGTTTTGTTTACTTCAGTGTGACACGATTTCTGATCTGATACTACGTATGTATATTATGTATTTATTTATCTGGAAACTGATTAAACGTATTATGAGCTTACTCACCTATTTTATATATGAAATTGTTAACCTTAAATGAAACCAAATAAAATTAGATAGTACAGTATACCTACATTATTTTAAAATTCTACGCTGAGTACCTAATATTGTTTTATCTTGTTAAGCAGTGTTACGATCGTCGATTACCCGCACGAAAAGTTAATATCTAATCTTAGAAACCACAGCGTGCAAACAACTGGTCCTGCAATCCTAATTTTGATCAGCTGATGATAACTTTGGAGCAGTGGTGGCCCAGTGGTAACTGCCGCGACTTATAAGTTGTAGGTCCAAACCAAGGCAGGCGCTTTACTTTATGTAAATTATCTCATCACTACTACTCTCAAAACGGTGAAGGAAAACATCGTGAGGAAACCGGCATGTCCTAGAACCAAAAATTTAAAGACATGTGTCATCCATCAACCCGCATTGGGCCCGCGTGGTGGATTACGGCCCACACCCACTCACAGAGAGGAGGCCTGTGCCCCAGCAGTGGGGACATTAAAAGGCTGATGATGATGATAACTTTGAATGGAAAGTCCGTTTTTTTTGGAAATTGACTATATTTGTGAAGAAAGTGGTTTATTTCCATGGACAGAAGCAGTATCTTAAATATGACCACCAATTGCCGCAACCTTATATTATATAATTTGCCAGCTATTTGCAAGTTTACATAAGCTCATAATATGACAGTCAGTTTTTATATTGTTAGCACCCGAATCAACTGGACTTCTGGACGTATTTCTATGAATATATTTATAACTACATTACTGGAGTGTTTTGTGCGACTATATCTTACTAATAAACTGTCTATATTTATATATTAATATGTAATATTCGCCTACGTTTGATGTCAACATAAAGCATATCTATTTTCTTAAAGTATTTTATATGACTGTCATCTCTGTCGTTTATAACTACAATAACTGTTTATCTAACAATTACTTGATTAATATATTAATTATCAGTGTTATCTAAAGTTCTACTAATCGCTTTACTAACATGCATGGTCTGGTCAAACACCAAACTACAGTAGATGGAAACAAAAAACGAAACTTTTTGTACTAAGTACTATACAGAAATTAAATGCATGTTTGTGTTATGGGGCAGAGTCAGATTACTGTCAAATATCTAACTCATTATGACCAACATAATAAGACTCCTGAAACAGTCTCTAGATTAAAAAAAAAACTGAAATTTCTGAATTGTGGGTAGTCTGGGAGGAGTAGCAAAAATTTTTTAATAAGCCAATTTTGTTTCGAGACGTTATGTTTTGTGACTTGATATTTGACTTCAATGTGGCTCTAAGCCCTCTGTTTGACCAGTGGTGAAGGAATGCATGTTGATCGATGTACAGGATGAATGGTGTTTTATTTACTACATTGTGATTGCTACAGTCATTATAACGCTAGAATCACGACAGTACACAACACACTTTTTCTGGACCTAAATTGGAACCAAAAGTCGAGGCAACATTAAAACATAGTAAAGAAAACTGGACTCCATTAAAACATAAGGAGTTCTTCTATTTCAACGATTGCTGCAGCAAGACGAACTTAATTCCATAGGTACTTTCAGAAATCCCTTAAGGCCCTACTACCGGCCAAGTGGCGCCCTCATTTAATAAAAAATAGTAGCGTTCTATGCTATGAAAATGAATATTAAAGAATCCAACGTCACGTTTGTTACAAAGAGGATAAAGTATTTTTACGTTGTTAAAACAGGTCTCAGAATGTTTCGTATCCAAAGTAGTAGGCAAAAGTACCAAAAACGGCCGTTTCTGACACTTTTGCCTACTACTTTGGGGCGCCACTTGGCCGGTAGTAGACCCTTAAGTTAATGCAAGGAAAGGATGGTGGTCACAATGCTCAACCACCGATTACGTCCAGACAAGATTTTTATGTTATTTAAAAGCTCATTATTTTCATTAGATACTAAAATTTGATTCTATTCTATATAGATTTTTGTTTTAACTAAGTATATTTTTTTCCACTGCAGTACGCGTCAAGACTGCCCGCCATTATATTAAATTAAAGGTTTTGAAAAGAACTTTCCATTGCCATTGAATCTGGTCGTTATAGGTCGTGGACGGGTCGTCATGCCATTTACTGTGATACGTTACATCACCGCGTACAAGTTTCGCTGCTTTAAATTGCAACAACCGTTGAAATGAAAGGCTCCTTAGCTACAGTGAAACATGTCAGTAATACATAGCGAGCTAGAGTGTAGAGCAGTGTGTTCGTCGTGCTAAGAGTGTGTGATGTGTCAGGCGGTGGGGTGCGCGCTGGTGGCGCTGTCGGACTACACGGCCGTGGGGCCCTCCGAGGTGTCGCTGCGGGAGGGCCAGCACGCCGAGCTGCTCAAGGTGGGCTGCGCCGGCTGGTGGTACGTGCGGCTTGCAGGTACGTCCACAACCAAACCATCAACATCATCTGTTTAGCCTTTTCCACTTAAGTATGTTGAGGTCGGCGTAGATCGATACCGCACTACATACGATCCGAATTCGATAAATTTCGATGTCGTAATACTACTTGTATGGAGAATTGCGATCAGTTCAGAACATTTGTTTCCAATTCAGACATTGTTTGTCTGTGCGGAAACGCTCATACAGCTAACCGTACGCAGTTTTACATGGAGAGACTGCCTATCTGATCTCCACAACCCTTTGATAGGGGTAACACAATTTTTTTTTTTTTTTTTGATACACCTTCTAAACCACGCATGTTTTAACATTATTCGATATTGGTGCTGATTCTCTTATTCAATAACTAAACTAAAATTAGAGAACCGCTATCTTTTACTAAAAGGCAGTTCGAGAAAAGGACGACTATAGCTATGAACTAAGTTAGAGATGTTAAAAATAATTTACGCCTTGCGCTTCACCGTGTTTTTAATCGACATGTTATTACTTGTACCCTTAATTTGTATGGAAATATTAGTTCAACTAAATTTGACTGCTCTAATTTACGTCCGTCTCTTTCTTGTTTTATTAGAGAGAAAAAGATATGAATAGCCTAAATTAAGTTTAGTTTTTGCACAACAGAATCCGCACCAATGTCCCCAAAAAGTGAAGGTTACGTTACGATAGTCATGTTGCAAAAAAGTGCAGCCGCGTGATCTCAAAACAAGTTATACAAGGGGTCAATGTGCGCATCATGTGCAACTTTTACTATGAGCTCCACACTGAAATCTCAAAAAAGTTACTCCATACATTTATGTTCGCTTAAATCGAACAATGTACTGGATAGCTGGTTTTGTCCACGATTTCTATGTTGGTTTTATTGTAAAAGTAATCTATACCTACATAAACTAATATTATAAAGAGGTAAAGTTTGTGAGGTTGTAGGGGGTAATCTAATCTACTGAACCGATTTTGAAAATTCTTTTACCAATAGAAAGCCACGTTATTTGTGTGTCTCATAGGCTAAATATTTGAAATCCACGCGGACGAAGTCGCGGGCGAAGTGCTACTTAATAATAATAAGGTTTTCATTATACCTTGTATATGGGGAGACTGATTGATGACCGACCCCAGTAAAATATCTACTAGTTATGGGTTAGTGCAGCAACATGTTTTTCTCCTCATTATATTCTAAAGGTTGCCCACACATACCTAAGGTCGTCAAGTCAAGACCTACCCTGGACCAGGACAGCTCCATAAAGTAATTTAAATTAGGTCATAATTTTGGAAGTCTAAAATGTGTACAATCGAATGTGAATTTTGATATAATTAGTTTCCCCAGGTGGTCAGGGCGAGGGCTGGGCGCCGGCGGCGTACCTGGACCAGCGCAAGACGTCGCGCTCGTCGTCGCGCTCGCACGACCGCCTGCACGAGCACTGAGCCGCCACGACTCGAGCACAAGTCGCGCTCGCACCGTCACCCGACCGGTACTAGGCAGCCTATTGTTTGGCAGAACATCTAGTGCTCGTTCCTTCTTGACATCTCAAGACCCCGGTCAGACAGTAGACACCCAGATAGCTTGAAATATGGGTATGTGTAGAAGACCTGACCATCACTCAATCTGGTAAATTTTTTGACCAAGTGCCTCAGATAGTCTTCTTCGTAATCATATTCGGTAAAGGTGTAGGTAATAAAGTTGTTTCCCAGCACCAGTAGCGAACGCCCCGGAACCCCACTTGTTAATATTTTTCAATGTATGTAAATGTTGTTCTAAAAAGCTTTATTGTAAATTAGTTTTAGCCCAAACGTGTTGTCGTTACGATTATCCAAAGCTATGTATAGTGGCGTAGGACGTTGTTAAGTAGCTGTGACTGGTATCGTATCATTTCTGTATATAATCTAATACCTACGTTTATTTTTAACTATAGTTATTTATTTGTTGCTAGTTGAGCTTTCGGTGTTCATTCGTGTTTACGTCTCAATTTCCCATGACAGACCCTGTATAGTACTGTTTTCCTCTTTGTAGGGACCTACGAAAATTTTTATACGTCTTTTGTCAGTGTTACTGGTACCTAAGCCACTTCTATCTATTTTATGATCGATCGTTTTCATATCATTGGTTATACCCTAGCTATCATATGTCAATATCTTAAAATACGTCATTTGGTGCAAATACGTTATTATAATTAAATTAAAAATCGAAATGATGGAAATTTTAATATTACTGGTGTAATACTTCGAGGATTACACTTAAATGTTAATGTGTTTTGCTAGTCGTCGTGAATTATTTTTACGATCTAACTAGGTTCTATCAATTTAAGGTATCATGAAGTTTCATTTTTGGTTTTATATTTTTTGATTAAGTATATCACTTTATTTTTACTTTTGTTTCGCCTCAGTAACGTCTCATTGTTGTATTGTAAAGTCAAGTCTACATATAAATTGTACCTACTATTATAATAATTGTTCTTTTGTATAAAATTACGTTTATACTAATTGAAAATGATCACAATTACACTGAATCGGTCCATTTCTTTTGTGTTTTATTTACTTCCTTTGAGCATGCAATTATTATGAACCTACATATTCTATCGTTGATAACCTTTCATTGACTTTAGCGCTGTTTACCATTAAATCTATAAATCATAGCATGAATGTCAAAAGTAGAACCTTGGTGGGTTTATTAAGGGCACAGCAGTTACCTCTTATTTTTGAGGATAGATATAGTTTTGCTGGTGAATAGAGACACTTTATGGAACGAAAATCGCCACAAAAAGCCAGTGCAAAGTGAGATGTGATTAGTTGATGAATAAAATTTTCAACAGCCAATCAGATCATACGTATATGAGTTTAATTTTTACACACTGCTGCAATGTTAATTTTAAAATGACTGTAAATAGCAGATTTTAGCCGTAGGTACTAGGTCAATGCTTTTGTCTACTATATGTATAAGACAAAGTTTTTTATATATCTATATATAGCTAGTAAAATACAGATTGATATCCAGCTTTAGAATTAAGTATCTACCTATGTACCGACATTATAAACTTTGTAACTGCCTACCTATAACGTTTTAAATTATCTTAACAATTTAGATTCCTTATAGTGCAAATATATTAAAGGGCTGTGAAATTACCCAATGATGAATTTTATAAATTTTTACCTATAGTAGAATTAATAGAATTTTAAAATCATTAACCACTTCATTTCCTACTGTATTGGATGCCATTTGTTGGACCGAGTTGATGTTGTTTTTGTTGTTGATGTAGATCATCTACAATCTACAACTGTAGTTGACAGCACGTTGTGCACTCGTTGACATCGCATGGTTGACATGCCGCACGCCGAGTTGACGACTCGTTGATGCTGAACCGAAAGTTGTCAAGTGTTGAATTGATATAGTGTGTACCGTACCGGAGGCCTTCATGCAGTGTTAATGGGGCGCTGTATCGCCCTACCAAACAACCTATGTGCATAGGTATAACTGAATTCTTACAAGTTTTGAACTCTATTTCAATCGAGCATTACTCCTACATGGCGGAATATTTGGCACAGTAATAGAGCATTTATGGGCGTCACACCTAATTATAGTACCTATACACTTTTAGGATCAGCCAGACTATAAGAGCAAAGGATTTTTTGATGACATTAAATAATAAACATTATTTTGAGTGCCCTAAAGTGCAAACTATCCCAAGCAACTGGGCCTCAGGATGTTCGAAGAGTCGTTTGATGATGTCTGAATCAATGTTTATTAATTGTCATAAAAATCTTCTGCTCTGAGTATAACTCTTGGCTCGGTGATATACGCTGGTTTTACGAATTATAAGGTATTACGTAGTAAAAACATATTAGGAGTATCTATATTGGATAAAGAATTTCTATCATAACACAATATAAATAATGTACCTATCTAGGTACACATAAAATAAATGATTCAAGAAAGCACACTAGCAAGTGAGTTTTATACCCTTTTTTTAATAGGTAATTAATGTTTATGTAACTACTACTACTAATAAATTACTATAGGTATTCTGCATTGATTGTAGTGTGCACAAAAACAATCCTTTCGAGACAATAAACAGATAAAAAAATACTAGGTCAGAAAATTAGACGTTTACAATAAATCAGATGCGACTTTCTCTCAAGCCAATATGAAAACAAAAGAATGACACTGCAGTTTTTGCTCGGTCGCTTAACTATGCAATCTTTGGCAATCGGAGTGGTGAAGTTAATTATACATATCCTACCTAGCTGTTGTTCTAAAATTTTAATTTTGTATGGTGAAGTCAAAATGCCTTCTTAGGTACTTGTTAGTTTACATTCAAACATGCTGAATGTATCATCATGTCGATCTCATTTATGTACCTACTTACATATTATGAGCTCAATATAGTTGAACACTATCTAACAGTTGCATTGTTTTTAAAGCACTTCATGTTTTATGATGTTATAGCTACATTGACAAAATTAAATAATGTTTAATATGTCATCTATCTATGTCCTTTTTTAATTTTTTTAATTAAAATACTTATCGCGCCGACCCCAAGTAACATGGGAAAGAGCAGGAAGATGATGAATTAAAATACTTATCTATAATGTCTATTAGACAAATATTGATATAATTGAAAGATCAGTCCGACTGACGACAAAGTCTAGTCCTGCCATAGAAAACGACGTTTTTGCAAGAGGGATAGAATATTAGATAAGAATTGTTTTATCTCGTTTGTTTTTCGATCAATTTTGATCTGTTTTAACTTTTATTATACCTACCTATTGATCGATAAACTGGATAGCAATTTTTTTTTTCATGTATGTTCCCCTCGTAGGAGGTCGACTATAGGTACAGATGATGAAAGTAGGTAGGTACCTAAATAATAAAGGTTTATTTACCTGTAGGTATAAACATTTGAACTAGATAGGTAAGTACTAAAGTTATTTTTCTTTGAATTTAAGAAACTAAAAAACACAACGAATTATATTTCCTGTGTGGTGTTGTGGAGGTGGAGATATCCATATTTTACTATGTATGTTTAACCAGGTACAAATTAATTTGTTAGCCTTCCTCCGAGCTTGCCATGTTGTGTTGTTTAGTACCTACATACTTTTTCTGAACAAGTTAATTGAAAATAATAAAGTTTTAAAATACTAATCAACTTTTCGTTTCATTGTTTCTTTGTTAAACTGCAGCGTTCCTATTATTTAGGCACATCTCTTTACAGTATAACAACAGTGTGTCCGGACATGGAGTAGGGATATTCTAAATACTTAAATATAAACTATTTTAAAGTAGGTATAATTACACTAGGCTTGGGTCCAATACACTTCCCCGCTGTGTGGCAGCAATGTTGACAGCACGGTTGGCTCAGTGGTTGAGCGTTCGGCTGCTGCGCTGCGTGTCGCGGGTTCGATCCCCGCACGAAACAAATATGTGTTGCCCTACAGATAGTTGTTCCGGGTCTGGGTGTCTTGTGTATGTGAGTTTAAATGTTTGTGAACGCACCCACGATACAGGAATAATTCCTAGTGTGAAAGAACTCCATTTTTATGGAGTTTTTTAGAGCCCAAATTTTAGTTATTTTTGCGATTGAACTTACCGTTTTCAAGATATTTATGATTTTATATCTCGAATCGATCGCTACATGATTCGCTACGAGAGATCGCGAAGTGCATTGGGAATTTTTGTTCAAGTTCACTTCTGTCGGCACTGTTTTTTTTTTTATTTATTTTTTTCTAAATTTGCTATCTCGAAAACGTGTCAAACAAAACTTATCAAAAACTGTCGAGGTACAAAATATATCTTATTTATTTTCTTTGGATACAAAATAATGTCTTTATGAAAAGCTATCACCTGTTGGTAAATCTCGTTGGGGCCTGCCAGATACTCACACACGGCCTAGACGTCCAATTGACTGGCTAATTCAACCAGATGGCTGCGACATATATAATTTGCACCCGTGCGAAACCGAGGTCTATTACTGATAAATTAGCGCACAATAACCGTATCAAAGTTAAATTATGTATTGTGAATTAAGCAGTAGGTAGTCACGGCAGGTTTTTGGCAGTAGTTGATAAACTGTTATCTTGAATGAATCATATAAGTAAGTCCACGATTCCAGTCCACTGCATTCGTTCAAGAAAAGTAGTCTTTAAAATAGATCTAAATTCACAAAACCAAACAAATGACAGTTAACATACTGGAATGTATGGAAGTAAGATTTGTACAAAACGTGTTCTCATAAATACTAAGTTACTGGGCCTGGGCTGCCCTTGTTTGCCTTGCATAGACCCTAGTTTTAAAGATGTTATCAATCTTGCTGAACACTTGCTCAGAAGTGCTAGCGGCATCTATCCTCCAGTGAAGACCTTTCCTCATATAATAATCCACAAGGGGTATAGTCTGTGTGTGATATGTCACTAGTCGCTTTTTCAAAGCATCTACATTGTCGTCCGATCTCCTTAACAAAGGTTCTCCAGTAATATCATCTACCATGGATTTCCTGGGCGGATGGAACTCTTCATGGTAACTGCGACCACTGGGTGGGTGTATGAGTCTGCCTGTGATTCTGCGTACCAGTAAGCTATCCTGAATGTCAAACTCAATGACAGCATCCAATGAAATTTTACGTTTTTCCAACAGGTCATCCAACTGCAATTTAAAAAAAATGTGGCTACTTAATTATTTATTATCACAAAGCATTAGCGGATGTTGGTTGATTAGAGAATGTTGGGTTGTGAAAAAGACGGATGGAAAAAGATTGCATGTGGCGGAGATGAGAATGTTGAGATGGATGTGTGGAGTAACGAGAATGGATTTAGTGAGAAATGAGTACGTAGTTTAAAAGTGGCGCCAGTCACCGAAAAGTTGAAAGGGAACCGCTTATCTTGGTATGGTCGTGTGAAGAGGAGGGATAAACTAAAAGAATTATGAATATAAATGTGGATGGATGGAGAGGGAGAGGGAGGCCAAAGAAGGTATGGATGGATTGTGTGAGGAGTGATATGAAATAAAAGGGAGTTAGTGATAGCGTGACGGCTGACAGGACAGAATGGAAAAAAAAGGGTTGCGCCGACCCCAAGTAACATGGGATAAGGGCAGGAAGATGATGTCAAGCATTAGCGGATAAGATTATTTTAACAATGAAATTTAAAAACTCGTTGTGTTTCACTGCAATATTTTTACTATTTTAAACTTAGACATTCCTAGTGACCAATAGTAAGGTATGAACAAAATCTCATTATAGATTCATTCGAGTTAACTTTATTTTTCCTGAAGGCAAACAATAGGTAGGTACCCATCTACTTAATTAATTTCTAAACAGAACACCATTGCCGACATGATAAATGATATGTTGGTGGTCTGATCGTCGCGCTTTTGATCTAATTCCGACCTCCATATATCTTCAAAACCCTGCACTTGCCACTGCACCCATGGTCTCCACTCAGGCCGAATTTGTACCTGATTCTTCCAAATCGTGGGGTAACGTCATTGTCGCATCTCTTCATGCGTCTTATCTGAACATTATTGAAGCGTATAAACTGTCCATAATGCTTTCGTTTTCCTTCCTGGAGTTCAAAATACCTACTCTTTTCGTGCATCCTAGAGACTTTCGCATACCACCGAGCTAACGTCTCGTCGAGTAGGCCTCTATGCCTTGGCTCGCCGTAGTACGTTTGTGTTTCTAACACGATCCGACCATTTGATGTTCATATCTAATGTTTCGGATGCGATTGATGGAATTGGGTATATGAATAAAAAAATCTAATTAGTACGTTAATTATTACCAAAAAATATTAGACATGTATTTTTTCTTTTCTCACGTAGGTAAACAAAAAATGAAGACGATCTAGTGCGTTGAAATTTCGCATGACTTCACAACAGAGTTAAAATATTGTACCAATTTTTACTCAAAGTGACGTAACAAACCCCCACTCCTGAACTTTGATGTCGGTGTTTGTATTTTTTTGTTTTTTCGTTGTTTAACACCGACTTCCGCAATTAAAGTTATTTTTAAATTTTTAGTGTATTTTTTTTTTGTATAGGTTGATTTTTTCCAAAGTACGGAATCAATTTCGATAATTTTTTTTATCTATTTTTATAAAATTTTAATTATTTGGGACCACCTCTGAAGTATGACCTCCCAAACAAAAAAAGAATCATCAAAATCTATTCACAAATGGCGGAGATATCGCGTAACAAACATATAAAAAAAATAAAAAAACATACAGACGAATTGAGAACCTCCTCCTTTTTTGAAGTCGGTTAATAAGACTAACAGTAATACCTACTTAGGCTAAGTAAAACAAACTTCACCTTTTGAGCTTGAGGCACAGTCCTAGGGAAGCCATCAAGGAGAAAACCATTCTTACAAGCAGGTTGATCAAGGTTTTTGTCTATCATATCTACAACCATCTCAGCAGCCGCTAGATTTCCATCATCCATAGACTTCTTGATTGATCGACCCAACTCTGAGCCGGAAGCTACTTCTTTCCGGAGCATGTCTCCAGATGATAAATGGCAAACACTGTATTTTCTCTTGAAGCGAGGGGCCTATAAACAGAAACAAGACAGGTATGTCAAAATATCTAACTCGTAATATTTAAAACTTGGATTAGGTACCTACATAAACCCATGAAAAACATAAATGTGAAAGAATGCCAAGTTTTCCATAACGGGTTCTCTAGTCGTAGTAGTAAAAGTCGTGAGATCTAACTGTACCGTACCAAGTTCTCTCAAAGTTCCTTGAATCAGCTCCCTGATCCGAGTGGACGCCAATACCGATATCATATTCACAAACGAGTTCTCGGTTATTTAGAGTAAAATCGTTCAAAATAATAATACAAAGATACTTTATTCACCAGTTCCCGTATTGTTCTAGAGTAGCTGCATTAATAACTATGTCTTCTAAACCAACCCTTAATGTGGAGCTTTCAGTAGTCTAAACGTTTGATGAGAGAGTCAGTGACAAAAATTGTGTTTTACAGACGCCATTATCTCGTGAATGGTATGAGGTTTTTGGTAATGAGAAAAGGGTCTTACTATGCATGCAAAATTGCAAGCGTGTAGTTCAAAATGATTTAAAGTTATGGGGGGTCGATATAGTACCGTGTAATATTAACTCACTGCCGGTGTGTCGCAATTTTGCTTTGCGAACTTGGCTGACACACTGCCGTATGTCTAGATAAAAGTAATCAGACACAAATTGAATTAATTAGCTAAATTTAAGTTAATGAAAAGGTTAAATATCACACAGACTTATCTCTTACCTGAGTGCCTTTCCCGGATCCTGGTGGTCCAAGAAGTACTGCTCTGATGCCTATGAGGTCATTTTTGGCCATAAGTTTCTCTGCAGGAGCTGCGGGAGCCATGTCAAATAAAACTGACCAAAAAATATTCGAATGTATAAATGAAACCACCTCCTACCTATAGGCGAAGGTAGGTACCTACTTATAGCAGATCTGGACAGCTTCATTCGATCTACTGTTTACTGACGATGTGCGATCCACCAATTAACTAATTAACTTAACATCGAATCGTAATTTAAATATTATATAAGCCGATATGGAAGTTCCTTTGTTGAATTATGCTGAAAAATCGGGTAATCAACGATGAAGAAGTTTCGTTGCTAAAGTAATAACAGCTGCATTTTGCTATTGCTAGGCTTTTGCAAGATACGTAATAAGCCTGCCGGTCGACCCATCAGGTTAAGCTACGCTTGCCGGGGTTGGTCCATGGATGGGTGACCATCTTTACATACCGAGACCCCTCCGTGCCTCGGAAAGCACGTTAAGCCGTTGGTCCCGACTGTCCATCGTGGATCTTTGACAGTCGTTACGGGTCGTCAGTCGACTATACATGAACGCATCCAAAACAAAAATAATGTCAAACAGCCACAAGAAAGGTATCAGTAGTGCTATTCTGTAAGATCTCACCGTGAAAACTTAGGTGAGGTGAACGTGAAGTGGGCTGTCAAACCATACAATGAAGGTGGAATGACAGTTCACTTTACGCTCACTCCACCTAAGTTTTCACGGTGAGCTGTTAACAGAATCAACCGGCAGGAATAGAAGGAAAGTCGATTGACTACGTGGATGAGTATGTGTACCTAGGCAAGTTAATTTCTTTCCATGCAAACAGTAACGAAAACGAGGTTGATAGGAGAAGGGACATAATGTGGAGGAAATTTTGGGCACAGAAAGAAATTCTAAAAGGTAATTATAGCCTAAAAACGAAAAAGGTAATAATGGATTCCTGCATCCTGCCATGCCTTGTCTATGCAAGCCAAACATGGGTTTACACCGAAAAGGTAAAAAACAAAATATTGTCGTGCCAACATGCAATGGAGAGAAGTATCTTGAAACTTAGAAGAATACAAAAAACTAAAAACATAGACATCCGCAAAAGAACCGGGGTAGTAGACGCCATCCAGTTCAGCCTCAGGCAGAAGTGGGAATGGGCAGGACACTTAGCTAGATACCAAGACAGAAGATGGACCTACCTCACGACTAAATGGCTGGGCCCGACAGGCAAAAGACGTGTCGGAAGGCAGAGGAAAAGATGGGTGGATGACATTGTGGAGGCAGCAGGAAAAGGTTGGATGGTTGTCGCCACTGACATAATACAATGGAAGATGGAGAAGGCTTATACCCGAGGACCACACATTGCTAAGCAAGGAAATAAATAAACCATGTAAAAAAAAAATATTGCAATGTGGGGAAAAAAACAAGCTATAAAAAAAATTGGGTCGTCAGAAGCCCGAAAGTCTGACAAGCAGTCTTACCAAGAGGTATCGTATTACCCAGTAACTGGGTTGTGGAGGTCAGATAGGCAGTATTCAGCTGCATCCGGCTAGACTGGAAGCTAACCCCAAGATAGTTGGGAAAAGGCTAGACAGATTGACCTCGGATAGTTTCGATTTTCATTTGACAGTAGATAAGTAGACATACGGGGCGGAAAGCTAAGTGTAGTAATGGTAGACATTGGTACGGATTCTCTTGTTCAATATCTAAACTAAAATTAGAAAATTGCTATCTTTTACTAAAAGGTAGTGCGAGAAGAGGACGGCTATAGCTATGCACTAAGTTAGAGATGTCAAACTAGTTTACGCCTTGCGCTTCGCCGTGTTTTTAGACGACATGTTTTTACGTGTACCCTTAATTTGTATGGAAATATTAGTTCAAACTAAATTTGACAGCTCTAATTTACGTCCGTGTCTTTCTTGTTTTATTAGAGAGAAAAAGATAGCAATAGCCTAAATTAAGTTTAGTTTGTGCATAACAGAATCAACACCAGTAACTCGCTACCTACACCCCGTGCCATGCCATTCACGTGACTCCTAGCTAGACTATAGCCTATCTACAACATAAGAGTGACGTGAACTGCTTCCCTATTAGCTAAATTAAGTCGCTGTATCCTACCTACAATTTGATTTAGAAGACATTAAGGCGCAGTTATAAGACTTTTAAAGGTTTTTAATTGAACATCACGTCTAAACGACTAGTCTTATTTCTTTGAAAAAAATATGTTACTCTAGACTATTTCCGTCGTAATTTGATCTGAGAATATTTGAAATAATATTGTTAGAACATAGTGTAATTAATTCGTTAAGTTATGTCTAACGCGGATAAAAAATTGAGAATCACGCAAAAACTATAAAGCGTATTTTTATGAAACCTTCACCATTTTAAAGATTATTTAATTATATAAAATTTAGTCTCAGTATTTTAGTTTAATGACAAGTATTAAGTTTTATGTGTAATAAATTAATAATGCGTCTAATTTCGGACAGCGCTCCTTGATGGGCGAGTCCTATTACTGGGTGGACATAAGTACAACGCGTTACGTGAGCTCAGGCTCAGCGCAGAACACGCAAGCTAACCACTCAAGGTCGTTGGCAGCTAAAGCGCCTTAAAATTGATTGAAAGTGAAATCCAAAGTCAGGATGAACGATAATTTCAACAAATGAATTTTATATCAAGATAATAATTTCTTAAATCCTTAATTCTTTATTGTACACCAAAAATTTCACATAGTACTTAGTGGTTACACAATGCATGTACAAAGGCGAGCTTAACTCAATGTTGAGTTTTCTCCCAGCAAACCTTTGAGTGATAGAGAGAGATCACATTTGAGGGTGGGTGAATTTCTTGTAAAATTCCTTACTGCTCTAAAATGATTTCATTAATATTTATTAAATTTATTATTCCACAAAGTTTTTTTTTGTATGAAACAAAGACGAAAACTGAAGAACACAGGATATTTTCAATGCGGGTGGCGTTCTGACGCTTCTGACATCTCCAGATCCAGTATGCTGGAGACATCATTGTGCATAGGTACAGCTACGCAGTGGAATTTTCTGCAGGAGTCTATGTTTCATGATAGCTACAACCTGAGGGTCTTTAAGTCAAGAGTGAATAAGTTACTTCTAGGCAAGCGTGTTCCATCGTCGACCACATCATCAGGTGAGATACCAGTGGTCAAATGCGAGCCTATCATCATCATCATCTGCCTAGCCTTTTCCCAACTATCTTGGGGTCGGCTTCCAGTCTAACCGGATGCAGCTGAATACCAGTATTTTACATGGAGCGACTGCCTATCTGACCTCCACAACCCAGTTACTGGGTAATAGGATACCCCTTGGTAAGATTGGATGTCAGACTTTCGGGCTTCTGACGAGCCGACAGCCGGGACCAACGGCTTAACGTGCTTTCCGAGGCACGGAGAAGTCGCGAGCCTATCAATAACTAAAAAAAAACATCAATATTATGTACTTACCTACCTGGTTTGTGCCACACACCAACAAACGCGCGTTGAGCGCGGCGCGATTTTGCCACGCTAACCTCGCTAGATGAGTTGCCAGTGTTGCTACTTGGCCCGCCCGTCTTGCCGTCTCGCTACTTGAAGCGCCGCGCCGCCTCAAACGTCCGCGTAAAAGCGGCTGTCGCGTTCGCACGGTACAGTTTGAAAATATTTGTTTTTTAGTTTTCAGATTTTCACCCCAAAAGTGACCCCCATATTCCAAATTAATTTGTTTAGGGTACACGTTCGTGTTTGGGTCATGATGGCATGTGATGCGGAGGAATGAAGAATATGTCGTGAGGAAACTCTTGTGTATGGATGTGGATGGCTATAAGAGTAGGAAGGCCAAAGAAACGATGGTTGGACTGTGTGAAAGAGGATATGGGTAAAAAGGGGGTGACTACGGAGACGACGACTAATAGAGGAGTATGGAAGAAAAAGACATGTTGTGCCGACCCCAAATAAATTGGGATAAGGGCACGAGAATGATGAATGATGTTCGTGTTTGGGTCACAGATTCATGTGTGTACCAAATTTCAACTCTATCGGTCCAGCAGATTCGGAGCAAATAGGCTGTGACAGATGGACACACCAGTGATCCTATGAGGGTTCCGTTTTTTCATTCGGTCTTTCGGAACCCTAAAAAATCATTCAATATTTTTATTTTATTCGCTTTTAGCCAATGATATTGAAACGTTTTAGACCTTTGGCTTCGGTTTTGCCGAAGTTTGTGGCGATAGGCGATTAATTCGACTTCGGTCAGACACTAGTGCTTAAATAAGTATTACGATTTTAAGCAATAGTAACAGCAAGTTTAGTAGGTACTTGATAAACTGTTATCTTGAATTAATCAAACAAGTAAGTCCATGATTCCAGTCCACTGTATTTGTTAAAGAAAAACAGTCTCTAAAATAGTTATAGATTCACAAAACAAAACAAATGACAGTTAACATACTGCAATATGGAAGTATGATTTGTACAAAACATGTTCTCTTATATACTAAGTTACTGGGCTTGGGCTGCCCTTGCTTGCCTTGCATAGATCCTAGTTTTGAAAATGTTATCAATCTTGCTGAACACTTGCTCAGAAGTGCTAGCGGCATCTATCCTCCAGTGAAGACCTTTCCTCATATAATAATCCACAAGGGGTATAGTCTGTGTGTGATATGTCACTAGTCGCTTTTTCAAAGCATCTACATTGTCGTCTGATCTCCTTATCAAAGGTTCCCCAGTATTATCATCTACCATGGATTTCTTGGGCGGATGGAACTCTTCATGGTAGCTGCGACCACTGGGTGGATGAATAAGTCTGCCTGTGATTCTGCGTACCAGCAAGCTATCCTGAATGTCAAACTCAATGACAGCATCCAGTTCAGTTTTACGTTTTACCAACAGGTCATCCAACTGCAACGAGAAAAAAAAAAGTTATTGTGTGCCTTCCTATCATAAGCATTTTAGCAGATAAGATAATACTTATCATGAAATTAAAAAATCATTGTGGTCCGCTGCAAAATTTTTACTAATATACTTTTAAGCATAAGTCTAAGCTTGAATCATTGTGTGGGAACCGATTATGTTAATACCATAATGTTTAAATTATATTTTTCCTCAAGGCAAACAATAGGTAATGAATTTCTAATTAAAAGTTACATAGACAGACTCAAACTGTAAACAACTAGTTACATAATAACTTGTTCTAAAGTAAGTAAATACACTTTGATTTAATAGCAGGGAATATCAAATCAATGTGGCAAGAAGACTGGTTGGTAAACAAAAGATAAGAATAAAGTAAAACAAACTTCACCTTTTGAGCTTGAGGTACGGTCCTAGGGAAGCCATCAAGGAGAAAACCATTCTGACAAGCAGGTTGATCAAGGTTTTTGTCTATCATACCAACCACCATCTCATCAGACACCAGTTTTCCATCATCCATAATCTTCTTAAGTGATCGACCCAGCTCTGACCCGGATGCTACTTCTTCCCTGAGCATGTCTCCAGTAGATAAGTGGCAAACACTGTATTTTTTCTTGAGGTGAGGAGCCTATAAACGGAAAGAAGACAGATATATAAATATTATTATTTCTAACAAGCCTTTCAGATAATCAAGTAACTGTAAACAAGTTCATGGCTCAAATATTTAGTTTTCGATTACATAATAAAAAAATAATTAAAGATACAAATTGCATTTATTAATTACATATTATTGCAAGTATGCATTTGACTACATTTATATAAAAGGTAATGGACTAAAGGTCAAAGATCACACAGACTTATCTTACCTGAGTGCCTTTCCCGGATCCTGGTGGTCCAAGAAGTACTGCCCTGATGCCTATGGGGTCATTTTCGGGCATAAGTTTTACTGCAGGAGCTGCTGCTGTTGGAGCCATGTTGCTGGTCAATCAAGCACCGGGAAAGTAAAACTATAACCAACAAATTTTCGAATAGATTAATTAAACCATATACACACGTCCACCTATAGTGTAAGCGTCACGTGAACTGCTATTATCTAAATTAAGTCACTATACCGAACCTACCAAATTAAAATTGATAATAATTTAGAGCGAAGTAAAGCTGCCTACCCTCATGTGGTGACGTCGGTCGATAAATGTCAACAAATGTCATACAAGACAAATAAACAAAAAGACAAAAATAAGAAATCGTAATCCAAGCAGAAGGATAACTTCGACAAATTAATTTAATGAAATCATAATTAAAAATGTTTTATTGTAAAATTCGTTGCTGCTGTAAAATGATTTTACTCATTATTCCACGAAGAATTCATTGAAACCAATACGCAAAAACAAAACGTAAATCTTCCAGCAAGCATAGCGTTCCAGGTTCACCGAGAGTCACAGGTGTTTTATTCGAAGCATAGATAGAGAATTCTATTTGAAGCAACGAATTTCGTTGACTCTCTTGTCTGAGCCCAGTCTTGGGTCCTTTGAAAATTGTAATTTATCTTAAATTGCCCAAATATGGCTCTATTTGGGCGGTAAACGATAAATTAATTTAATTCCATTGAAGTAGAATGTACCATAGATTTCTAATGTTAAACTTGTTGAATATCGGATTCTGGACTTTCTGATTTCTTTTATTTGACACCGACGGACTTGACATTTGCTTAGCTTGTCAATTTGTCAAATTGTTCAATTGTGAGTGTGACGGTTGATTCTTTTTGTAACCTAAGATGCCATGGCGGTAAATAAATCTAACTAAAAATAAAGTTAGAATAGTAGTATTTCCTCCTAAAGTTGTATTTATAATCATGGCCGCAAACGGCATAAGGTGTGTATACTAAAATTATATTTTTCTATGTTTATACCAAAGGTTTTTGCTATTTTATTATTGACATGATTTTACAGCTATTGGAAGCGATTATGGCGCTGGACTACATCTGAGAGCTTTTCCAATGAAGAGTTAGCTTCCGTACTTGGCAATAAAGATGTTGTAGAAGGTTTCAAACAAGGCCTTGCTAGTTATAAGCCACACAAAGCAGAAAGCTTTTCACAACTACAAACCAAACATGCAGATCAAACTAAACTGTTGAGTGTGGTGCAAACACTACAAAACTATATCGTAAGTAAAAAGTTAAAGGTATTGATTTGCAAATTCAATATGTTTATTGTTCACTGCAGTGGCTTGTCAAACTAATTATTTAACTTCTCTTTAATTATAGAATGTGGATTGCTTTCAAATATGGGAAATAATGAAGAATTACCTCTGTGATATATCATATGGTACCCCAGCAAATGCCCTGAAAAATGTTGCTTTTGTGGATACCAGACCTGTGTTCCTACTGCCAAATGTGTGGACATTCTACTATGCGGAGAGATTGTTCCTGCTTAAACTTTTACAATACATAGTACAATTCAGAGATGAACCTAATCATATGTATAATGAGCAATTTAAGAAAATAATAAAAGAAATAGGGATACAAAACTTGAAAACTTCCCTTATATCTCAATTTGATAAGTTACTAAACACAGCAGCTCCTTCAAGGAGAATGCAGAAAGATTTCTCCAATGAGAACATAAGGCAGGAGTGGGCTGACTGTAACTTGAGGGAGCAGTTGGCAATCTTGCAGATTCTGCTTCATATAGCTGAGGAGGAGATATTTAGTGAGTCGGAGTTCAACAAGCTGTTCACACTGTTCAGGAAGCATGGGTTTGGTAAGAGCCAGGGGTACAGTGAGCTACTGGAGGAGAGGCACAGGGAGCCTTGTATGAGGATCATGTACATGGAAGTGTGCATATTCATGGTTATAGCGGATAGTATGAAAATGTAAGTTCAATTTCTCAAGTTTACATCTCTCACTGCTCTTTGAGGAATAACTTGGTGCTTTTGGTTTTCAATAAGAGATTAAAAACAATATTTTGTGTATCCAATACAATTAAACAATGACTTTTTAATTATTTTTGCAAGCAGCTGAATAAAAATCTTATATAAATCTATTTTTTTTAGTAAAAGATTTGGGCACTGACTTTTGTAAGCAGACCAGCTTTGCCATGTAATCATGAATGATTTTATTCCAGCAACAACTTAGGCACATGGATAGATGGCACTAAAGAGTTGGTAGAGGGTGAGCTCACCAAACTGCATATGAATGCCGAGCACGGTGCCATGCTTATCGCTTGGATGATGCTCACTCTACAGGTATTTTAATACTATTTACAATAATATTTCCTAAAGGCTTTTCTTATGTTACCTGCTTTTTTTTATAGGGTGATAAATCATCAAATAGCTTATCTCGCTCTGAGTGGAGCAGGTGTGTCAGACTCTTACTGACTAAAATCCACCCGTGTTCTTTCAATTGCCTGTGCCAGGGCCGCAGTCACTCTTTCCACCACTCCCACGACCCTGGGGGATGTTTCATGCTGGTCTCAGTTTTATTTTGCTGGATATTGTAGAACAAGGAACTACATCTCAATCTGCATCCCATAACAAAACATAATAATGGTCTTCCTTCAGCCTTTTCCATTTTTGCTAGAAATGCTAATATTTGTAAACTAGCACTGCCCCGCAACTTCGTCCATGTGAATTTCAAAAATATTTATAGCATATAGCACTCGCAAATAATGTAGCTTTCTACTGGTGAAAGAATTCCGGAGATTACCCCCTACATACAAACTTACAAACAAATTTTACCTCTTTATAATATTAGTATAGATTGTGAATTAACCTTATTCTATGTGTTTCAGAGTGATCAACATGTAAAGTTATTTGAGAGTCAGTATCAACACTTTGGAGCCACAGCATTGAGAATGCAAGTGTTTGAGTTCCTACTTCAAATGCTCAATAGTTCTGTATTTTCTGTAAGTATGACTAACCTGAATCAGTCATTTTTATTATTTTGAGAAAAATTGTATTTTATGTTATTCATCGCAAATACCTGTAGGCACTGTAACAAAACACTCCTGATCATACATCCACAGGACAAATCAAAATGCTCACTAATCGCGCGAGAACGTGTTTTCCGACTTCTGAATGATCTCTGCGACAAGTTCGACGGAGACGGCACCCTCAGCCACCAGGTCGGCGTCATGGAGCTCTGTTCCCACCTCCTGTCCTCTCCCGAGATCAACTGCCAGTTCTGGAAGCTGCACCAAAGGGAGGAGAACTTTGGTGTAGTGTCACTGTGGAACACGGCGCTTGAATACTTCCCGTACAATTTTAATGCTCTGTCGATCTTGGCGAGTGGGTTAGCTCAGGGTGGGAAGTGCAGTGTTTTGAATGTGAGTATAAAACTTTCTTTGGCTGGCTTTGTGACTGGAAAGTAGATCTCTGGTTTTATGTATATTTAAAACTAGCACTTCGTCCGCGTGGATTTCAAAAATGTATAGCCTATGACACTCACAAATAAAATGGCTTTCTATTGGTAAAAGATTTTTCAAAATCGGTTCAGTAGATCCAAAGATTGGGGGGTAATCTACAGTACAACCTCACAAACTTTACCTCTTTATAATATTAGTATAAATAAATAATTCAAACTTCAAAGTTCCCAGTTGGTAAAAGCGCAATAAATTCGCGCCTTATTTTAGTTTTGCGCCCTTAATTTCACTAAATGCTCAGTTTACCTGGCATTATTTGTGTTTCATACTGTTTATAGGTGCAACAATCTAATAACAATTATATTCCACGTAGCTTCTAGCTGAACTGAAGAATCTACCAGTTTACACAGAGATTTACAATCCAAGCGCAGTTCCTGTGATGTCACTTCAAGCTGACGACGCTGTCATTGGGAGAGAATACTACCCTCTCGGGGACCCTTCATATCGCATCGAAGTTGGGTCCAAAGCTACACTTATGGAACGAAAAGAAGCTACAATGATCCATTTCAGAACTCCATACTCTTACTGGACAGTTTTCAACAGTGAAATTGAGAAAGCATTGGACAGGAAACAACATCATCAGAACAATATTAATACAACATTAGAAAGGATCTACCAGGGCACCAAAGTGTTGAAGGGGGTATTGTCTGCGTTGGTGGAGGATCGGGAGATTCCTAAGAGTCTGGTGGGGCCGAGTGAGGGAGTGTTTGATGTGCTGGTCAGGTTCATGAGGGCTGATACGCCGCCGTTAGCTCTGCTGGTAGAGTGCCTTGCAGTTTGCACTGCCCTGGTGCCTGTGTTTCCTAAGGAGATACACTTGAGGTATGTTTTTTTTTATCAATTTATTATTTTTAAATGCCATTTAATTATTTTTTATACTCCATTTTAAGTTTTTGTCCCTTTTTTTACTAACGCTAGGTGACACCTACATGAATCCTAAATAATAGCGCACTGTTTCCTGTTCTATTTACAATGCTCGGCCCAGCGCCGAGTGTTGAAAACCCAACAGTGCAATGACGTTCCCCAGTGTTAGTGTCTTTTATTTATGTGTTGCATTTGACCACCAACTCGACTTGAGTTGCATTTGAGTATTCGGTCGTTAGTCGTACCTGCATTCTTGAATATTACGCCTACCTACAGAATATTTTAATTTTTCCTTTCAGACTGATAAACACAGGACTATTACCGCGCGTTATAAACCAGAAACTGTCTCACATAGAATACGCGAACGGCGCGTCTTTCGACTCAGCGGCCGTTGGCTCATATTTAGTGACAATAGAACAACTTAGCGGCACTTATAAGTTTTTGGGAGCCTACATTGATCTGCTGTGCGCTTTCCATGAGGTATGTTAACTTTTACCATTAATTTATTATTATACTAGCTGCGGCCCGCGGTTTTACCCGCTTAGACCGGAATAAAAGGTAGCCTATATGTTAATCTAGGCTATAAGCTATCTACATACCGAATTTTATTCAAATCGGTCCAGCCGTTTGAGCATGAAGAAGTAACAAACATACACACTCACAAACTTTCACATTTATAATATTAGTAGGATCACCATGTGTCTACTACTAAGCATAAGCCTTTAATTAATCAATCAATCTCATTCAATTAAGTAATTTTGACGAAATGTAGCCTTGATCATCACACTTCCCAAATATTTTTTTAAGAATGCTTAGGCCATACTCCAAACCAAACCTCACTCAAGACTCAAGCATTGCTTACAACTAGTTTAAAATAATTTGAAGGGTTGAAAAATATTTTTAATTTCAGCAAGCATCAAACGACGACCGCATTACAACTGAGGTCATCCTCCCAGGTCTAATACTAATACTAAGGGAAGTATTCCCCAACGTCTATGGCTGGCGCTACAGCAACACTCGAGAACGTCGCGACATGATACAGCGTTGCGCACATTTCCTAACGCTCGTGTTGCAAGACCCGAAGAGTAACAAACCCTGCAACATGTTGCTGAAACAAACATGCGTTTATAGTTTGTTGCATACTGAGAATGCACTAGAGCTGTTGAAGTTTATTTCTGTTGGTATGTATGGATTCACTTGTACTAAATTTGAAAACTTTTCAAATTCTGGCACCGTTACTTGAGCAATACGAAAAGTACTCTATTTGAATCGAAATAAAGTTCAATAGTTAATAGTTATATATTGGTAATATAATCTTTCATTCACATAGTTAACTTTTTAGTAACGAAATAAAGTGAATATTTTCGCTAATGGCGATAGTGCTAGCATAACACGTAATGGTGGAAATACACACACCAATACTAATAGGCAAGCCCTAGCATGTATGGTGTTACCACTGCGCGGATCGCCCAGAGGACACGGTGGAGCATACAGTGGAGGTCTGCCCCGCTTGGGCGGAACACCGCCGTGTCCTCGTGGATGCGATAGGTGGCGGCGACCTCTCGCGCCCGGCCCTGGTTCAGGCCATGGTACGGAGCGAGAGGGAATGGGAGGCAGTCTCCGCCTTCTGCGAAGCAGTAATGCTCGCGAAGGCGGAGGCGGGACGCGTGAGGGAAGCTCAACGGAGTGGCCCTCGCGGTCCCGGCCGCTACCACCGCAGGAGGTACTGGGCGTACTAGGCGTAGGACGTCGCGAGACGATTTCCGGCCACCGTAGACCCGGGCCTGCGGACGGCGAGCAGTGGGTAGCTCGCCGTCCGATCAGCACCAGGCCCGTGAGTCGACGGCGCGTAGTGTTCCACGCGCGCCTCAAAGAGATGTAGTCAGCCACCACTGACGGGGCCCATCGCGGCCGGTGCCTGCATGCCTAGGGGTAGCGGATAAATTCTGAAAATGATTTACCGCACCCCTGGGCACTCAGGCAGGGAAGGAACAGGGGTGGGTTTTAGTCAGTAAGAGTCTGACACGACCTCCCGCTCCACCCAGAGCGGGCGAAGTCATTGCATGATTTCCCACCCCACAAAAAAAAAAAAAAAGCCCTAGCATGTATATTGTATGTTATAAAACTGTACAGTTATTGGTATGAAACTCAGTTATCCCTGTGGGTTATATGTGTAAGGTTGTAGGCATCATGCAAACAATAGCGTGTTATTTCCACCTTTACTCTCATTTAGTTTAAATTGACAATGTTTTCCTACTTATACCTACAGGTAATGACCAACTAGAAAGCGTAATACGTAACGAAACGAATTGGATATCTGGTACGGGTTCCCAATACATATCAACGATACAACGCTGTGTAGCGATAGTAATCTTCGCTCTCCGACTAAAGCCGATGGTAACCGAAACTACTGAAGTGACCCCGTTGGAACATCTGATCTTCGCGCAGAATAAACAGAAGGATTCCCTGAAGGTCGTGCCTCGAGTTACCAGTTATATCAACCATGCGTTTAATAAGAGCCTGCCTGTGCTGTGCTGTCGACTGCTCAAGAGATTTGCTGATGTAAGTGGTGCAAAACATTCTTAGAATAAAAAAAGTATTGTTTTTGTTGAGATTCCCTGATTTGAAACTCGCTCATCATGAAGGCTCTTTTTCCAAAATAATTCTTGTAGATGTAGTTCAATGTCCTCATTTAAGTCGGTTTCAAGGCTTCACTTCGCATCGTCATCCTCGAAACCGTGTCTCTGGCATACAATTACTTAGACTTTGATGTAATATTGTGTTTCAGCGCTTCCAAATGTCTCTATTCGCATCACTAGACATGACCGCCTACCAGGTTCGCGTAATGTTCCTTGACCGTTTACGAGACGAGTACGAAACAACAGAACTTAAAGTAGCCATCTTGGAATTCGTAGCCACTTGTGTAGGCACCCAGCCAGGACTTACCGAAGCCTTCTTCATGATGAACCACGATCACAAGATGGATACCGATGAGGATGCAAAAGAGAAGAAAATTGTGGCTGAAAAGAAACCTGAGACAGATGAAAGTTTCGAAGGCATTTTAGGTTTTATGGCTGACTACCTTGGGACCGTGAAGAGTGTTAGTACAATTCCTTACATTGCTTTCTCATTTTTTATTTGACAATGGTTTTAATAAATGGTATGTTTGATTTCAGGACCCTAAACTACTTCACAGCCCCTTACTTTCCTGCATCATGGCTCTATTCCATGCGTTATGGAAGAACAACATGCAAATACTCGTAAAGAAACTACGCGAGAACCCCAAATTTTGGGAACACTTGACCAGTCCACTGTTCAGTGAAATACAACCAGGACTCAGAACATATTCGCAAATATTTAACGTTATTGGAATAGAGCTTTTCGTCTCGAGGGACAAACTTGAACCAAATCTGAAAGAAATGTTGGAACAGTTTTTTGATACGAATAAGAAGCATTTAGATCGATGGATCGACTACATATTTACTTTCAACTGTAGATGTGAGAGTGACGAAACGGACGATAAAGTGCCTGTCTGGCTTGGTTTGTTGACTTCGTGGAAAGATTTCATTACAATATTCTGCAAGTGCTTACCTATTAGTTTGAACATAGCACATAAGGCTAAAATGGTCGCGCCATGCATGAGCGCTTTGTTGAACGAACTTGACGACTTGAAAGATGGAAGACTAGTCGTTATATTAGCGGAACTGTACGTTATAATGCTAGCAAATTGGAAAGACGACTGTTTTGATAACAGAAAATCAAGTGCAAAACAAGTAGACAATCTACTGACCAACACAGCTATTGTTTACGAATGTCTGCACCCGCGAGCAATTCGCGCAATACTTTCCATATGCACAGTCGCGATCAGCAGCTTGGACTATGAAATAAAGGCTAACAGTGTGACCGCTCAGAGTATTATAAGGTCTGTCACAAATATCAACAGTTTGGAGCTAGAGAAACTGCTAGACGACATCAAAGATGACCCGAAACTTCCTGAACCTAAAGTGAATGGGCATCCAGTGAAAGAGAACATTCCGCCCGTGGTTCTATCTCTGGCAATGCTAGAACAATGTTTGGACTTGTATGATGACATGTTCACGGGATTGTCACAGTGGTTCCAGTCCAGTAGATTTATAAATAAAATCCTCTGTTGTTTGCAAACATGTTTGCAGAACAGGCGTCACTACCACACGTCTTTAGCTGCCTTGCGATGTCTGACGGCCTATTCCCGAGGTCCATTTAATAAAGACTTGTTAATGACTGATGTAGACCAGTTTCTGTGGCTGCAGTTACTGCCTCCAAAATTAGATGAAGGTTCTCAATGGAAGCCGCAGGAATGGTGGCGAGTTTACGCGTACAGTTTGGACTTTATTTCAATGATGGTGATGAAGCATGGCCAGTTCTTCGCCAGTGACGCTATAACGTTCGTTGGAGTACATCTGGAGCACCTGATTGAAGCGGTGCTCTTGCCGAGACAGGTGTTCAACATCGATGCTCTTAACTTGTGCGCGTCTACACTCAATCTGGTTGTGCAGTTAGTGAAGTTTGAGGCGAGGTGGCGCATACAGAATATTAATTCTTTGACTGGGATTATGGTAAATATAACTGCTTTGTTAAACGTGCGCGATTACATGAGACCTGCATGGAATCTTAAGACTTTTCGTACGCTCTTCATCACATTTGTACAATCAACATCTTTAAACAAAGCCACTTTTGTCACCTGACTTTGTGACTGCTTAGTTCTCCTAAACCACACTATGGATTTCGATGCGGTATTCACTATCACTGAAAGAATGTATTTCGGAAGGTTTACATGTAAACTTTGATGTAGCAGAGAAATCTCGATGTTTTGTTCCGTGCGAATGTTGCATTTATATATTTTATACACCCCCTGCGGGTGTATAAAATATATAAATGCAACATTTTTAAACTTTACAATCCCATTATGAAATAAACTATTATTATTTCGTTTATTAACTTTCTATACATATAAACTATAATTTTAAATATTTCTTACAAACCAAAAAAAATATATAAAAAATAGTAGTCCGCTGGTGTCGGGAGCAGGGTCCAAGCTACCGGTGGTTAGGGCTTATTATTATTATATTATGTTACGAAAAACGGCCACATATTACCATATGAATCACTCCATACAAAAAGTTCGCTACCTACTGCTTTAATAGCCTATACCTACGACTCGCTAGACGCTGCGAACGAAAATGTACCTAACCTTACAAGCGTGAAGCGAGTTTTGCTTTGTAGCAGCGCACCGGCGCGTGGTGTTTGTGAATTGCCAGGGCTGCCTCTTTCGATAAAGATGTCAGTAGGTATTTGTTGTTACACTTTATGAAACTATGAACTACACTTCGCGCGCTGTCTGTTGCACAGCAAGACGTCGAGCAGTGTGCGAGAGAAAGCGCGCGGGTTTCCACATTCAAGTGTAGTTCGCGTTATCGCGAAGTGTAGCTGTAGCATAACTATTGAATAATGATTAAATAGTAAGGTACTACACGTTATAGTCAATGACGTAACCACTCCGCATGGCCACGAATAGTACGAATGAAATACGAAATAGAGGAAACTGAAAACACGATTCATTGATTTGTTCCTTCATTTGCACAATTAGCGTAATAGGTGACTACTATGCTTCTACCTTAGATTATAAAATGTCCAGATTCCTAGTACACCACCGTAAATTGAAGCCTAGTAATTTTCAAATGACGGTTGACAAATTGAGGTCATTGACCTTTCTATTCTTATCTCAGACGCATACCTAATAGAAGTTATTACGTACCAATACTTAATAAAGTACAAAACACGAAACATGCAAGTTTACAATTTAACTACTTATTTAAAAAACGATAGTAAAACAAATTAAATAGGTAGGTACTCACATTTCTGTATCAGCAGATAAAAAAAAGACAAGTTTTTACCTGTTCTCTTGCTGGATCTACATCCATCAACTGCACATAACTCACCAGTACTAACCATGTCCTAAGAATTCGAAACTATCACAAAGTACGTCAGGTCGACCGAATTTTATGCGAACGTACGCGCCTCGCGGCTGTCGGCAACCCACTGAGAAATGGGCAGCGGGTGGCCCGGCGGCCGGTAGGCAGTTAGCGCGCGTAAGTACATGGAGTGATTCATATGGTAATATGTGCTACGGCAGTGACGTCAACTCGACAGGTCTCATGTAATGGCTTATAGGTTGACACAGTATTTTAAACTAAAACAACACGTTATAAAATAAAAAAATATTTTTACAGCGAAGTATAAGTGCGTGCCTGTACCAGTCCGTGACGCTGATGATGCGCTCGCGCCGCTCCGTCGACCCCGCGCTGCAGCCGCCCGACGATGCGCACAGCCAGGCTCCTAACGTGCTGCACAGGTGAGAGATACACAACTTATGTGTTATCTATACAGCGAAGTATAAGCTGCCTGTACCCGTGAAGCAGGATTATGTAAGGGTAAAAGTAGGCAAGTGGTATTCTGTAGTTTCTGTCTACACTCATGGGAAAAAGTATGAGTAACAAAATTTAATTTCTAATGAATTCTCATTTCTCATAAAAAAAAATTATATAAAAAAAAAAATAAGTATGAAATTTTTTCTCCAACTTTTGAAGAAAAAATTTCATCATTATTTAGGAAGAGAAGACTTTTTTTCAGCCTATTTTCACTGAGTTTTACCCACAGATAGATTAAATAAGCTTTCCAAAATAACTTGACTGCCAATATAACAATAAACACTACCTACTTTCGTCCCCAGAACTCTGGAGATCCTACACATGGCAACTCTCTGCCTGCTCTCCTTTAGCCCGGAGCTGCTGTCCCTGCTGGCCGACCCTGGGCTGGACCTAGAGCGGTGGCAGCCCCTCGTCGAACTGCACTTCGGGGCGCCCAAGATATCCTACGAACCATTCCCGCAACTCACCTTCGGGACTTTAGTCTCGGCCATCATTCTGTTGACCAGATCTCTTAACCATGTGAGTAGTCATAATTCGACAATTTATTGGTAGGAAAGTTATTAAGTTATGGTTTGATAAAGATACTTTGAGAACATCGTTCACGGCACATTCATTACAAACGAAATATCAAAATTTGTTAAATATAAAAACTATTAAAAAATATACACCCAAGAATCATGGAAATGTTTTTTTTTACAACCAAATTTTCGGCCTCATAACCACTATCATAATATCATTGAAAATGTCACTGAAATTGAAAATGACATTAATTTTGAATGGATGTGGTCAAAAAAATAAAAATCTGTAGCGTCCGTGTATTGTGCCTTTGTATGGGAAAAGAAGATGTCTGGACTGACCCCAAATAAATTAGGTAAAGGGCAAGAGGATGCTAACCTATTTTTCTTTTATGTGTCAGGCATATCACACAGAAGAAGGCAGCGGCTCCCGGTCCCCACGGGCCCGCCGCCGCGCCTGCTCGTGCGGCAGTCCCGCGGCTCCGGAGCGCCGCGCCAACCGCAGCGAGTCCCTCACCAGCATCTCGTCGGCCGCCTCGCTGCCCGCGCTCGACGAGAGACTTGTAGCCGGCGCGCTCGACGCCACCGCCACGCTGCTCGCCTCGCAGGTAAGGCTAGCCGCCTTGTCACCGTATTGTCACGTCACCATGATCAGCGCACTCCCATGTATCTTCATAGCACTCGACTGGGTAACAAAAAGTCACGGTAAAAAAAATCACAAGTCAGCGGCTAGCTTAACGTGACATAGGAACTAGACGACTGACGTACGACACTCATTTAAAATTTTTTAACATTCAAATCCTTGATCTCAAACTTATATAATTTCTGTTGATTTTGGAATGACTAGTTACTATGAGAGTGGCAGTGCTTACTAAACTTTGTGTTTATTTTTGTTTAAACACATATTTTACATGTTTGGAAACTAAATTACAAACATAGGATAGTTCAATTTCACAGAGGCAACTGGGAACAGGGGTGGATTTTAGTCAGTAAAAATAAGACACGGGAGAAGTCATTGGATGATTGCCCAAACCTACAAAAAAGAAAAAAAAAGGATAGTTCAAATTACAAGAAACTAAAATCCAATAAATTCACTGAGATCCATTTATTTTTACACGACTGTGCGAAGCAACGTAGGGTAATGTGTTTATCAGCCGATGTATGTATGTATATAATAATTTATATGTATGTTTGTTCCTTTATGGCACTATAGAGACCAAACGCGTGGGCCGATTTTGATAATTCTTACGTCAATTGATTCGTCTTAACCTTGAAAGTGCTACTAAAGACATGAAAGTAATCAAAATACAATATGGCGACAACCAGACGCCAAATTGTGAAAATGAAAGTCAACGAAATATATTAAGTGGGGTATCAAAATAAAGGGTTCGAGAAGGCGATTCCAAAAATATAACTCTCTAAAATGTAGAAAATTATAAAAAATCATCATTCTCCTGCCCTTATCCCAATTTATTTGGGGTCGGCGCAACATGTCTTTTTCTTCCATACTCCTCTATTAGTCGTCATCTCTGTAGTCACCCCCTTTTTACCCATATCCTCTTTCACACAGTCCAACCATCTTTTCTTTGGCCTTCCCCTACTCTTATAGCCATTCACATCCATACACAAGACTTTCCTCACGACATTTTCTTCATTCCTCCGCATCACATGCCCATACCACGACAACCGATTTCCACACAATTTTTCAGTCAGCGGTGCCACTTTCAGACTTCCTCTTATATACTCATTCCTAATTCTATCCATGCGCGTAACACCACACATCGCTCTTAGCATTCTCATCTCAGCTACATGCAATTGCTTTTCATTCATCCCTTTTGTGGCCCAACATTCTGAACCATACAAGACCATAGAAAATTATAAAAAATAATATTTAAAAAAACCCGACTGTAAAAAACAACTAAAAAGTTCCAAACAAGTCACTTTTCAAGCAGTCTGATACAGTTGGTGCCATGAAACCAATAATTGAATTAAAATAACAGCCACCAACTGCATCAGACTGCAATGAATTTATTTTTTGCTTCTCAGGCTCTCCTCACAGTTCGCGATCCCAGCGTACCGGCCCGACACAAGCAACTCGTCCGCCGCGAGCTGAGCTCCGAGCTGACCATGTTCCACGACTTCGTGCGCAAGCGCATCCTGTGCGCCGCACACGCACGCCCGCACCTCGTGCGCAACAAGCTCGGCGCCTGGCCGCTCACCGCCAACGAAGAGGAAACTAGACGCATTGAGGAAGCCAGGAAGGAGGGAACCGCCTGCATGCAAATATGTGATAGTGACAGTGACAAGTCGCTACCGCCGCCCCCGCCCCCTAAACGTGCGGCACACGACTCTATGCGCGAGTACATACTTCGAAAACACTACCTTGTCAAATGCGCTCAAACGCCAACCAAAGGCCCGCCATCACCAGTTTCCCATTCGACACCAACATCCGATAAGAAAAAGGAAACTTCGAGAAGTTCAAAACGTGTGTCCTGGGCAGAGACCACCAGAGATAGCGATGAAAATCTAGATAGCTCGCTACAGGAAATCGAAGAGCCTGCTTACTCTAATTTAACTGATGTACAAATCAATAATGACGAAGATTACTTTCACTTTATGTCAGTAGTTTTTCTTTACATTTGTCAGACAGAGTTATAATTATATTTTTATGGTTAAATGAATGAAATAAACTTTTTTTTTCTGCTATGCTGTCTTTTATTAATTTTCATGTCGAGCCACGCTCAAGGTAGGGTTCCGTAGACCGTACTTCACCTAAGTATTTTTTATTTTGTACGAAATTTAACAAGTAGAAACATTTCAAGTTGGGCGACTTTTATTCTAAAACTAACAGAGCTAACTTAGTCGTGATAGTTTGCCTTTTAATTTCGTTATTTAGACTACTGCCGTGAATTTTTTCACATATCCAAAGGCAACCATTTAGCTGGTAGGAGGGGGGGATACCCCACACCATGGGGTAGACGAAAAAAAAAACATCGGAACATACTAAATTTTTTTTTCTTGATTTTGTTTTACCACAGTCGACGTGATTATTATGTATGTCCATGCCAAGTTATAGCTTTCTAGTAATAAGAGTCTGCTTTAAGCTGCGGACGGAGTATATAAAGTAGTCTGTGGGACGGACAGACAGACATGGCGAAACTATAAGGGTTCCTTGTTGACCACGAAACCCTAAAAATGGTCGCGGTTGGGAAAATAATGGTTATCTCAAACCATTATTTTGCCGATCGCTATCAGGAAATCCGCTGGATGAGAGAAAACCACCAGGGCAGGACCGATTGAAGTGGCGACTCTTCGTCTATTGGTTCAAATAATGAAGACAATGAATTCGGCGCAAATGTGAAATACTTGCCGATCTAGTCAGACCTTTCGTCGGTAGATATGCCAGTGAGGTTTGTAATGTGCATAACTCCTGCTTCCTCATATGTGATACAATAATTCTACTTAGACCAATATAGCTGCAATCAAAGTTCCCATGTCCGTGACTACCGCAGGACCACCAACGCCAATCGTATTACTTCCATATTTGGTAAATAATTAGTACTCAAGTGGTACTAATTAGTACTCGATCTACCCCCCAAAAAAAAAGGTACTTACAATACAGAAAATAGTTATTATTATTACTCGAGTTACCTACCCACGTCATTAACAAAGGTGTCACATTCCGTGGGTAACGATAGGTTATTTTTTTCTTAATATGTACTTATGATCACAGTTTGTATTAAAGTTATAGATATTGAACTGTTTTTTACTATTCCGACATCCATAAACATATGTGCACGAGTGTACATCCACTTAACAGTTCAATACCATTGACAACTTAATTTCGTCGGGTTATACGCGGAGACTTAGTATGGAAAAGTAATGAAAGCCAATTTCTCTTAAAATACAACACTTAGGAATCTGAATTTTCGGTCAATATAACTTCTTTATGGGTACTAATTTTTGTATAAATTAGGGAATAAATCACGGATTTTTTAATAGAGAAATCTTGAAATGAAAATTTAACACCGTGACTACCGCCACCCCACCAATGGCATGGTATATCTCGTAAACTACTTGAGTACTAATTTTGGGTACTAATTTTATCTTGCAGGGTACTAATTTTCTATGTAGGTTTGAGAAAAGCGACAAGCTCCTCAAACTTTTGATCAACATTGAAAGTCGTGGTCCTGCTGAACGAGCACGCGTAAGTAATCATCGTTGATTTCTCGGTAAATACAAATGTTTCAGTTCTGATTTTTTTACGATAGGAATCATATAAAAGGGTACTAATCATTTGTATACTTAGAATAGCTGTAGCATGCCTCCTTTTTCGGCGCTCATGGTGGTCCTGCTGAACGGAGCGTGACTACCGCCGGACCACCTTCAAAGTCGATTTTCTCGAAATCTGCTAAGGTACCAATTCTGTTGTTTGAGTACTAATTAGTACCAATCGAGTAGGTACTATTTATTTACCAAATATGGAAGTGATTGGCGTTGGTGGTCACGTACATAAGTTCCCAGCCTTAATTTAGCTGCCATAAAAACTTCGTCAATATGAGTCGTTTAGTGTGTGTTAGCTGGAGTGACGTCACCCCAGCTTCCTCATTCAATACAGACAAACCAGTGAGGTTAAGGTTTTGGACTAAATTCAGAAAAATAAGGCATAATAGCTGCACAAGGCAGGAAAGAACTGAACGATAATACTCAAAAAGTGTTGAAACTACGATCAAAAACGTATGTGTAAGCTAGAGTGACGTCGTCACCCCAGCTGTTTATGTCATATCTTCCAAACGCAAAAAGTTAAGGTTATGTATTATGGCTCAAAAAATAAGGCATAATAGCCACCGTCGGCAGCTAAATTTTCAAATCTCTAGTCAAAATACTGAGTTTGAGTTTACTATACTTCCGATAAAATTAAATATGTGTAATGTGGAGTGACGGCACCCCAGCTTCTCATGTCATATTTCCGAACAAAAGAAGATATAATTATGTAGAGGTCAAAAATTAAGGCGTAATAGCTGCCATAGGCAGCAAAATTTTCAAATCTCTAGACCTTGTAGTTTCCTTGTAATAAAAAAATACAGTTTTTGCGCCAAAAATTCGCTTTCGGAAGAGTTAGGGAGCTAAATTAATACTAGGAACTTTGATTGCGGCTATTATGCCTTTAAATATTGGCATAGGTAGAATTATTCTATCGCATGAGGAAGCTGGAGTAATAGGGAGCGTACAGGAACTATAGATGGCCGCCACATAAATGTCAATGTCAAGTAAGTATTTCTACAGTACAAGTTGCGGATTTCACTCAATAGATGGCAGTCTACGTTACGCGTGCTGCATGATGCGCGTGTGTTTATATATATGACACGGAAATGTCAATGACAAGTTTTTAAAGGGTAAAAGTTTCGTATTTACTCCACTAGGTGGCACAGGCTACGCCGTGCACGTTCCATATACCACAGATAATATAGTACCTACTAGCGTACAGATGCCTCATCCTCATCCCATACAAAGAAACTGTGCCGCCGTAACTATGAGTTTTCGTCTTGCACAAGCAACTTTTTTTCTTCGTTCCGGCCCATCCTCTACACCTCGCTAGATGGTGTTAGCAGTGACTGCTTGCAAGTTGAATGAATTTACATAAAGTCTTACCAACATTTTCTCACACATTGAGGAATTACTTAATAGTATTTTTGGAACTTCATAACAGTTTTACTGTTTTAAAATGTGTCACTAAAAAATTTTACAGAAGCGAATGCCTAGACTCTAAAACTTCAAACAGCGCCATCTATTGGTACAAGAAATATAAATGCCTAAGGATTCGTTACAATAAACATCTAAATTTGAATTAGGAGCCAATTATTCCACAATTTCATGCTTAGGGTAGTTTATTAAATAAGAAAATAAAGTTTTTACCTTACTGTAAAAATATTAATGTTACATGAACTTCAATAAGAAATCGATGCATATCACGCAATCTATTGAGATTTATCTGAACTAAATTTTCTTTGTTTGAAATGAGACCCCGTGCCTATACCCTTAGTTTTTTCGGTGTTAGTGATAAAACAGAGGTGCAACCCGGACTACAGCAGAATGACGAAGCTGTTAGCCGCCACACTGCGACGCATTAATTGCCGTTGCTGTTCTATAGAAATAATCGACGTGCATCGTAAATATGTAAAGCAGTGGTGGCCCGTGGAGTAGTGGTGGCCCAGTGGTACTAGCCGCGACTTAAAAGTTGTAGGTCATGAGTTCAAACCCAGGCAGGCGCTTTACTTTGTGTAAATTATTTCATCACCACTGCTCTCAAAACGGTAAAGGAATTCATCGTGAGCAAACCAGCATGTCCTAGAACTAAAAAATCGAAGACATGTGACATTCACCAACCCGCATTGCCCAATGCGGGTTGGGTAACGGCCCACACCCTCTCACAGAGTGGAGGCCTGTGCCCCAGCAGTGGGGACATTAAAAAGGCTGATGATGATGATCGTAAATATGTACCTACCTAATAATCATTTTGACGATGCACGACTTAAGGTGTTATTACACCAATCGATCGATCGTCGATCGATGCCATCGGTCGTTGATTGGTGTAATAGCTTTGGCTGATGAGTTGATGACGGATACCGGTCGTTAAACAATCGACCGGTCGACGTCGACTAAACTATCGATCGACAACTGATTCATTCTACCTCGTGATGGTTTATATCTATTACACCAATCGACTGTCGATCGATTGGTGTAATAGATATAAACCATCAAACAACGTTGACTATTCTACCATGGCCTTCTACCATCGGTCGATCTATCGACCGATGTTGATTGATTCGTGTAATAGCTATGGCTGATCGACGGATACCGGTCGAAGTTTATTGTATGTAGGCGTCCAAGCAAAAAGGGTCCAGTTCTAGGCATTTTGTTTCTGTTTATCTACGCAGTTTTGTAAAGTTGAGTGAAATATTGCATTTCGCGATTTTAATTGATTATTTAATATAAATGCTCAATTTTACAGAAGTTCAAAGTAAATTAATTTAAAATGATGTTTTTAGGTATCAGAAATTTTAAGAGAATAGTTAATTGAAAGAAACTTGACTCGCGATTACTGCGATCGTTGTCTATATATTTTGTTAAAAATCGTCAAAAACAAAATGAGGGTCGTAATTTTGATTCATTTATTTGTAATTATATAACGGGAAATAAATGACCACATTGGCTTTACAGACGTCCGAATTTGGTTTGCTTCAAAGAGTAATAAATATTAGATGGTTTGCTTGGAACGGACATGCGACTGGGTCGGACTCGGGACGGTCGGGACTTCCCTCCATATTCTAAGTACTACTTGTACTTAATATAATATGGAGGGAAGTTCACTTCTATCGGCACTCCCGGAGTGCCACTCTTTTCAATTTTTGCATTCGGACAGCATACAATTAGTAGTCAATGTAGATAGGGTGAAAATGTACGGGATAGCCCGCGAAATTCAAATTTTCACACGTTTTTTGCAATTTGCAGGTCAGCATCAGGTAGTATGTTGGTCTAAATATGATTCGCAGCCGTAGAAAGTATGTTTTTATAGAATCAAACTAATGATTATTCATCATTTAAAATCATCATTAGGGACACCATGTAGTTTCTTGCACGTTCTTCTTCATAGAGATTAAAGACTACAATAATATATAGGGTAATAGAGATCTACGTTTCGGAATGTGCAATTAACTTTGACTGACCGACTTGACTATTCAAAAGTTTTTTTTCTAAGGTCTAATTGAATTAAATGTTTTGACAAAAAAAATGGATAATGACATGTACCCACATGTACCTACCGCTACCAACCTATTTATATTATTGTAGTCTTTGAACCTATTTAGAAACCTACTACATAATGTGCCGCCAAATTCATAATGTGCCGACAAATTCATTTGAATTCATCCGCCTGGCATGTGGCAGGCAGTTTTATCCTCTTGTTTGGTAGATTTTAGTAGATTTAGAAAAAAATATTTAGGTGGAATACTTTTTCATGCAAATGGCAACATTTTTAACATGGCCGCATGTTGAACGAAACGATTTTCTTTACTGTTTGCCAAAATAAACTAATTTAGGCGTAATTAGTGAGCGGATTTATGTAGATTGCATAGCTGAGGAACTGATTTGCTGGTGACATAAAGCAAGGGTAAGAGATTCAGTGTGAACCGACGTATTTGACGTGAGAAATTTGCGGTGTTTATTTGGTGGCAGTTCGCGATATTTATAGTTTGTTTGTGTCACAACGGCAGTGGTTCGTGAAGATGATGCATCACCCGAACATGCATCATCAGCCGATGTCGGGGCACCCGCCGCAGCACATGGGCGGGCACCAGGGCATGCCCGCGCACCATCAGATGGCTCCACACCAGATGCACAGAGAGAACAGGCACGTAACACTTACTAGGTAGAGTAACGTTCGGCTTTTCATTACTTTTGTTTGTTATGCTTCGCGCCCAGATATCGCTGTACACACATTCATATCACAGATCGTTTAGTAGCAACAAACCAAAGTCAGACGCTTTGTAGCAACAGTATCAGACAGCGAGTCGTAAATCGTGCTTATAAATAGGTCAAAATAGTTGATCATAATAGTAACTAAGATTTAATTATTGTGTTGAAAACCTACAGTTGTAGCATCTTCATATAGATTCTAATAGACAACAAAAGGTCCATGACACAAATGTTGCTCTTTCTGTCAAAAGTTGTTTATAACCTATTCCATGTTTACTGATTATAATTTATTGTACCTGGAACACTATATAACAATGTAAGTACTTCTAACAAATAAATTATCACAAGCTAACCTGTTGAGTGACTTGCTCATTAGCCAAGGAATGGAATCAAGCAATGTTCGCTGAATATTTAATTAGATTTTTCTGCCAAATGATAACTTTCACATTTCTTCTATGTCTGGGTGTCTCTGCAAGACATTCTACATAACAGATACAGAAAATTTATGTCATGTTCCTGAATGATATTTCATGAGATATTATTAGGCCTTTGCCCAGCAGTGTGACACAAACTAGGCTAGGAAAAAGAAAAGTTATGATGTATTTAATTGTGTGACTAAACAAACTAAACTGGACCAACTCAAATAGTAGATAAAACAATGAAACTGGAATCATCTTGCAACCACATTTCATTGTAGTTTTAACTAATAATAATATCACCTCTAAACAGTTTTAAAGGAATGAGTCAGCAGTCATCGACCCTCAGCTAAAACAATAATTCAATTTTCATCATACAGGACAAAAAAAAGAAGTTTCTATATATATGTCACTGCTTATCAGCCTTATCATAGCCTTTCCTAACAGTCAGATCTTTTATAATAATGGTGAAACACTAAAGAGCTTACAACCTCATGGATGATGCATCAACTTCTCAATTCTTTAGTTGCCCATGCCAACATTTTTAAGACTTATTTAAAGTAGGCAGACATTTAAATGGTGCATAAAGTTTTAAGAAAGAGTTTTGTGTTGTCTATGTAACTTAAATCTTCCAAATTTGGAAAGAAACTTTCATCTTTCCAAATTTGGATGTATACTTAGCTCTATAACTGTCCCCTGGGGTACAATTTTAATTTTACAATGTTGTAACTTTTTAACTTTGTACGGGATTCTTAAGTGTATCAGAGTATTCTAAGAAATGCGTGCTGTGCGTCGCTGAGACATGACAGCTTGTGCAGATCTTAACCCTATTGCGTGATATGCAAGCAAAAGCACCCCACAATGCATTAGATTAGAAAGCATCAACATTGATATATTGGCATTGTGATCGATTAAATCGTTGATTAAAAATATCAGAATAAACTTCATGTAAATTATTTTGCTCAGCCTTGAGCTTGGCTTTTGTGTCATAAAGTGAACTCTGATCGGGTGCTTGAGCATAGGGGTGTTTTTTTTTTTGTGGTTTGGGCAATCAATGACATCTCACGCTCTAGGGTGGACTAGGGGAGGGTGTGTCAGACTCTTACTGACTAAAACCCACCCCTGTTCCTTCCCTGCCCTGAATTCCCAGGGGCAAGGTAACCCTTTTGAATTTATCCTCAAAGCATAGGGATTCCTGAGCCTTTAGACAAAATACTTTTCTGTTAAGATTAACGCCGGTCAATTGTTTGGCAAATTCTATAACCCAGACATTCAAGTCCAAAGATGCGATGATTACGTAACAGCCCCCTTAGCCAAATAACTTTTGTAATAGTGCTAACGCTAACGCTTCGTACAAAATGTATGGCAACGACATTACTGGGCGTGAGTCACGTGACAGTTCTCTCCGCAGCTAATGTCCTTGCCATACATTTTGCACGAAGCGTTAGCGTTAGCGCTATTATAAAAGTTATTTGGCTAAGGGGGCTGTTACGTAATCATCGCATCTTTGGACTTGAATGTCTGGGTTATAGAATTTGCCAAACAATTGACCCACCATTCTCCACTAGACCAGTGGGGCTGGTTATGGTTGATAGTCTCTTAACAAATATCTTTTTGTTGGGTAATTATTAAAGGGCAATAGCCCAACTCCCAAAGCCTTGCACTACCAAGTGAAAGTTTGTGTGTTCAAATACTGCAGCATTAATGCATACCTTACCTCTTGTTAAGAAACCCACCAAGCTGAGAAAGGTTTGCAACATCAAAAATTGTTAGAAATAATACTGTGCAACTTTTACCACAAGACTTTAAAGGATGATTCACGTTACACCGTGTCGCCACCAGGCCGTGCCCCGTCCGTGGCACGGACAAAGATTGTTGCATACATTTTGTATGAAGTGATTCATGCTAGACCGGGCCGTGGCCGTGCCCCGGCCGAGGCACGGCCGAGGCACGGACGGGGCACGGCCAGGGCTCTGCCCGGTGGCGACACGGTGTAACATGAACGTGTGCACCGGGCTCGGACGTGCCCCGGCCGGGAAACAATTGCCGGTCAAACAATTGCACGGTCAAATATCTATAGTATACTTTTTGTATGAACTGATCCATGCTTGGCCGTGCCCCGGACGTGCCCCGGCCGTGCCTCGGGCGTGCCCCGGCTGGGGCCCGGTGGCGGCACGGTGACAGCCCGGTGTAGCATGAATGACTAGCCCGGTGGACGTGCCCTGGCCGTGCCCCGGCCGGGGCCCGTGGCCGCACGGTGTAACGTGAATCATCCTTAAAGGTGCTTGTCTAACAACTTGAATGAATTTTATAGCAAAGTGCAAACTTTTATTTATATCTAAGTAACAACTATCATTACAGGCCATGGGCCTAATGTGATAGTAGAGTATAATAATTTCACATCTACTTATTAACAATTTAATTAATAATACTATCGCATTCTTTATCCTCACTGACTACACTGGCTGTGATTATGCTATGTAATACTCCAAAAAAAAGTTAGACTCTCACACAAAGGGTTTCAAAATCGAGAAAAAAAAATATGGTATTCCTTTTTTAATTTTATTATTTCTTGGTATAGCAGCAATAGCAATAAACACTAGAAATGTCAACTGTCTACCTATTACGGTTCATGAGATACAGTCCGCTGACGAACAGACAGATGGACGGACAGACAGACGCCAGAGATAATAGGGTTCCATTTGTTATGCTACGGGTACAGAACCCAAAAAAGAGCTATCCTTTAAAAAAATGGCTCATTTGCACTGGTACAAGTGCTCTGCCACCTGACAACTGCCAGGCTGACACCTCATGCATACTCGTATGCAGACTTTGGCAAACAATTTCGGCATACTGAAGGTGTCACTGTCGAAGCTTTGCATACACAGAAGTGGCTGACACCTTCGGTTTGCAAGTGTCCGTGTTGCTTGATGCTAAACTTGACCTACTTTCGCTCCAAGTCGTCTTGTCGAGCTTGTGTATGTGAGCCACAAAGCTGACAAAGTTGACTGGACGGCAGCCGGATATATCAATTTAAGACTATCAAAACGGCCTGATAGACTACTATCTTTCTCGACTACACTGCTAGTGTACTCTACGATAATCATACTTTGGCGTCAGCTTTAAATCAAATAAATTAATCGAAACGTGTACCCTACTAAACTTGTATTAGTGGGGTAGCAACACATTTCACCAATGTTCTTCACATTTTATTAAAAAGGCCTGGCCTGTAGAATTTAAGAACACCCAAGAAAGTCTTTTAGTAATGTAAAGTATGTATAAAGTGTTAAAAGTCTCAGAAGGTTCATATTACACGATCCTTGCAGTAATAATAACTGAATATGAGCTGGTAACTCGAACTTTGACACTATTTAATAAAATAACACTGTCTTTATCTGAGAAAAAGAGTGGCGGCCGCATTGATATGCAAATATTGTGTAATTTGTTGATACGTCGAGGGTCTTTTGCGGCGCCCTTTGTCGCACAAACTGGTTGGGAATGAAACTGACAAAGGAACATATGACGACGTCTCTATTGATGCGCGGGGACCGAGGTTCTGAATGCGAGACGACCTTTCTTCGCTCAGACTAATATATCACGTCCATTGAGAACCGGACAGTTGAAATAACAGTGTTTCGGCAACTGTTGAGCTGGACAGATTACTTTCACCGAGCTGAACCGGTGCTGCGTCACTCTAGCGAGTATTTTGCGGCTATCGTTCTTAAAAAGTTGTGATGTATACAGCGCTATGTGGTGCTTGTGAAATTGCTTTGTTGACTAATGGTAACGTGATGATAGTGCGCGATTCTGACTGCGTTTCGGTGTGAAGGGTGCCGCTGGGGCCGGCGCAGGCAGGCGGCGCGATGGGCGCGCACGGACAGGCGCTGGGCGGCCTGGGCGCCATGGGCGTGCCGCCGCCGCACCACACGCCGCAGCGACCACCTCACCCCATCAGGGCTATGCCTCATCATCCGCAAGCACAGCACCACTCCGTACCACCGGTGAGAGATATCTTACTTCACTACATCATTTCATTTCACTTCATATTGGCGTATATCTCGTTTGTACGCGATAAACTCAAAAACTACTGAACGGATTTTCATGCGATTTTAACCAATAGACAGAGTGATTTATGAGGAAGGTTTAGGTGTATAATTTTTACCCGAGCAAAGCTGGGGCGGGTCGCTAGTTGTAATTAAATAAAACTTGAAGTAGGTAGTTTCTTGGCGTAACTTCAAAATTTTCTTTTATAGGTTCAAATGAGGATTTCTATGTACATTACTGAATTGTTCTGTTAATCTAAAACTTTCTCAAATTATTAGCGCATTCGTTTAAATATACTTTCAATAATTTGGTCTTATCTATCGGACTGGCCAAATTGACCATGAATAGTGACGGCAAACTTTGTTTTTTGCAGTAGATCGTACTATGCCAAGTAGACAAAAAAAAAAACTTTTGCTAATTCCCCAGGATCCTAAAACGAAAGGAAGTAAAGCTTTCAACGCAATTTATTTCTTAACATGGCGGGTTTCCAATACCAAAGTCTTTGTCTGCCATTGTTTAACCTTTTCTAAGCTTAAGTAAATTGGACTCAAATCTTAATCAAATTGTTGACCCTTAAATCAGTAACAGCAAGATAGGTGTCAGTCAATCTCTCATTTGGATTAAATTTAAGGTTCCATCAGTGAACCTGGTCAAACGACTAAAACTAGGAATAGCTATCGCTTTTATTTTCACTTCACTCGTTCGTTGTTTACTGTCCGACATGGTTCTCAATGGGCTTGGACGGCGGCGCTGCTTGTGAAGGGAGATGTCAAAAAATTGTACAATCCAGTTCATTTCATGTTATAGCCGTTGCGTTTTAGCACAGCTTTTAGCACGGCAAATATGCGTCAAAATACGATATGAAGCCGTTCTGAATCGATATCCTTTGTGTTCCTCAACATTTTACTAACGAAAAAGGATATAAAGTTTTTATTTAGATTCCTACGAAGATATATAAGAAAATATTTGATGACCGCTATTGCCTTGCTAAAACGGAACAACTATAGTTCTTTTTTTCGCCACTGTAGCGACATCTATGACGCCGCACGTGAACTAAAATAGCAAAAATTCTACATCGCGCAAGCAGAGTTTTCCGCGCGATTTGAACACATACAACAGTCAGAAAACAACCATTGGGTAGTTGCCCGGGCCAGACACAACACCCGTCTGGTCGGAGGATCCTCCCTTTTCAACGGAGGTTTGCGGGACTTTACACCCTGTTCCGCATACCTCTAAAGCCACATTAATTTAGTTCCAAGTCGGAGTGTATGAACCCTTTTTTATTAGAGCACGTATAATCATTATTTACTTGTTGGTAAGCAATGATGTGTCGACCACATCAAAGCTTCTTTACTTTTTGTATTGTTCGATACTAGAACCAATAGTTGGCAGAACTGACCATTTTACTCTCTCTCTGTTTTTAACTCTTCTACAAGTACATGTGTAGTTGTGTCGTAAGTAGTAATGTGTTGACGTCGACAGCAACAAATGAAGGCGCTTCGCCGGCCGTACGCGGTGGGCGGGGGCTACGGGCCGGGCGCGGTGCTGCCGCCGCCGTACGCGCAACCGCCGCCGATGCAGCCGGCCGCCGTGCCCATCGCACACGCAGGTAACCCACAAATCATCAAGCCTGTGTATTTCCGGAAAGATTAGGCTTGTAGTGACATCTATGAAGCCACATATGAACTAAACACACAAATTCTGCTTCGCGCAAGCAGTGTTCTCCGCGCGATTTGAACATACCTATACAACAGTCCGAAGTCAACCATTGGCCAGTTGCTCAGAACAGACAAAACCCGTCTGATCGGAGGTCCCTTTTCAGTGAAGGTTAGCAGGACTTTACACCCTGTTCCGCATACCTCTAAAGGCAGATGTGTACCTATCGTACACCTAACATTTCACTAGTTAACAGCAACGACACAAACATAGCTATTAATTAGCCTGTGGCTACTACTCACCATTTGTTTCATGCCCGCCCGGCTCGACGAGCACTGATCGCCTACGTAGCATAGTTCTGATCGAATTTCGAATTTACTGTCATGCTGGCGACCAATCTTAGCAGAAACTAGATTGGTGTGCAAACTTTTCTCACTCTCATAGCCTCCAGCTCTCTATAATATGGAACTGGCAAAATACGGGTGTACCATAGTACCTCTACCAACTTCTTTGAGGTAGGCGTGATGTTCTATTATTGAGCACTGAAATGGCTACACGTGTGTCTAGTCAGTTTCGTGTCTTTTCATAGTGCTTAAATTCGAATGAGTTGGTCTTGGTAGTTTACGACCCGCAAATTTACGACCATATCGCATATAGTTAAAATTTGTCATGACGGTGACTGCCATAAATAATGCTCAATAACAGAGATTTGTCTGTGTTTTATGTGAATTGCAATGATGTTTCAGCTTCTTTATTGTTATGTACAGGCTAGAACAGAAATTTGTGGTCATATTTTAGAAACTTCCTTGAAGAAAGTTGTTCGTCTCTAAAGAAAAAAACGGCCAAGAGCGAGTCGGACTCGCGCACGAAGGGTTCTATAGAACCGGCAAAAAAATCGTGTCTGTTGTATGGGAGCCCCACTTAAATATTTTTTTATTCTGTTTTTTAGTATTTGTTGTTATAGCGGCAACAGAAATACATCACCTGTGAAAATTTCAACTGTAACTATCACGGTTCATGAGATACAACCTGGTGACTGACGGACAGCGCAGTCTTAGTAATAGGGTCCCGTTTTACCCTTGGGTACGGAACCCTAAAAAAGAAGTAGAATTAAAATATGACCCCATTTCCGTCATACCGCGTATTGAACTGCCCACCCAGAAATAGGGTATGAATATTTTCAAAAATAATCTTTATGATAACATATTTTTCACAATATTGAAGTAAAACGAATCCAAATATCGAGCGAGATTTCCGTTCAGAAAATACCGTTGCGGAGGAAACACGAAAGGCTTTTGAAGGATTAAGGTAGTTTTTCAGTTTAAGCTGATGATATGTTTTTATTCTGTGTCAGTCGTGTCAGCATCATCAAACACATTGGCTCCACGGCCGGCGGAGCCCCCGGCGCCGGCGGAAAGCGGCGCGGCGGCGCCCGATGACGATGTGCTGGACGACAGCCCACGCGCCGAGGCCAACAGTAAAGAGAAGACCCCCATGTGCCTGGTCAACGAGCTGGCCAGGTACAATAAGGTAACATTAAAAAAAAATCTAACTTCAATTTAGAATCCTAGATGATTGTTATGTTTTGCAAAGTAAAGAGGTGGTAAAGGCTTGAATCGGGTTTTTGGCAATTTTTTTGGCAAGGCAAACGGAATTTCCTCGGTGGCGCACATGTGTGCCGCTAGACACTGAGATGTCTTAAACTGCCCTACAAATCATGTGGTAATTGTGGTATATAAGTCCACTACCTTCTAAACACAGTTTTAGAAGGAGACTTACAAAATCGACGCCGAATAAAACGTCGGTTAAAGACAACTTTTATTTTTAAACCCGTTGTGCCATATTAACAACTAGATTGCGCCCGCGGCTTCGTCGGCGTGAAAAGTTTAATTATAAATTTGAGTGGTATTTTCAGAGAGTAGCATGTTAAAAAAACTTTGGAATCAAAATCCTAAGTACTAATATTAAAATTAAGCTGAGAGCAGTAGTAGTAATACTAGGCTGAAAGCCAGAACTTTGTGAACGTCATAGTTCTACATAAAGACAGTCCCAAAACTCCTGCCATTTTTATTTTTAATAATTTTGATGGATATTGTTAAACCATTGCTTCATATTATATTCGAAAAATTTGTCTGCTCAACAACTTCAATAATGCAATTTAATGATGTTGAACTCTCAAAATGAAAACCATTGCTACTGATAGTGTGTAAGCAATTACCCCGCTGGTCATCATCAGAATTTCAGAATTGATCATGTGGAAGGTCCTGTACTCAATTAGATAAATGTTGGAAGCTAGGTCACCCTAACTATTTCCGTTATTTAGAACCGATAAGCACTTCCCTGGTCATCATCAGGCCTTCATAATGTATCATGTGGTAGCACCCGTGCTCAATTAGATAAATGTTGAAAGCTAGGTCACCCTAACTATTTCCGTTATTGAGAACCGATAAGCACTTACCTGGTCATCATCAGACCTTGAGAATCTATCATGTGGTAGCACCCGTGCTCAATTAGATATATGTTGAAAGCTAGGTCATCCTAACTATTTACGTTATTGAGAACCGATAAGCACTTACCTGGTCATTATCAGACCTTGAGAATCTATCATGTCGTAGCACATGTGCTCAATTAGATAAATGTTGAAAGCTAGGTCATCCTAACTATTTCCGTTATTGAGAACAGATAAGCACTTACCTGGTCATCATCAGACCTTGAGAATGTATCATGTGGTAGCACCCGTGCTCAATTAGGTAAATGTTGAAAGCTAGGCCACCCTAACTATTTCCGTTATTGAGAACCGATAAGCTCTAACCTGGTAATCATCAGACCTTCAGAATGAATCAAGTGGTAACACCCGTGCTCAATTAGTATATGTTGAAAGCTAGGTCATCCTATTTCCGTTATTGAGAACCGATAAGCACTTACCTGGTCATCATTAGACCTGAAGGTCTAATGTATCATGTGGTAGCACCCGTGCTCAATTAGACAAATGATTCAATTTTGATTTCCTGGTAGGTTGTGAATCTATACCGGTCAGGATTCCAGCCCTGGAAACACTTCTTCATGATTCTGGTCTCCTGGTGGTGTGTGAAGCTATACCGCTTAGGATTGTAGCCCCGAAAATACTTCTTCATGATTCTGGTCTCTTGGTACTTTGTGAGTCTTTACCGCTCATGATTCCAGCCCTGGAAATACTTCTCATGTTTCTGGTCTCCTGGTACTTTGTGAGCGTGTACCGCTCGTTCAGCCCGTCTCTGGATTTCTAGTTCCACCTCAGCCTTCGCTAAGTCTTGTCATTTACCGGGATAAAAAGTAGCCTATGTGTTAATCCAGGCTATGACCTACCTGTGTGCAAAATTTTATTCAAATCCCTTTAGTCGTTTTTGTGTGATTGACAGCCAAACATACAAACTTTCGCATTATATTAGTAGGATACCCACCCTTAAAAAAAAAGTATTGCAGTAATAATTGTTGAAGTTTCAGGTTTCAAAATGGAAGCAATAAGATTTTTTACACAAAGCGGTTTTTCCCTTTTCACTCCGATAGGGGTTGATTATGAAAATATCTTTGGACCCGATAAAATGACTTTACTTTTAGACATTTTATACCAATTTTCGAGTTAACTGAAGCAAGTAATAAATTATTCCCTAAACACTTCCACACCCGTTTTCACCCCTATAGCGGGTGATTTTCTAACAATTCAAAAATACGTAATTCTTATTTTTTAATCAAGATTATTCGTGCCGAGTTTTAACTTTATCGGAACAAGTGTTACACGATTCTAACATACAAACATTTTAACACCCTCTAAACCCCCATTTCGGGGTAGTTTTGGCAAACTAATTATGAAGTCTTTTTATTTACTTAGAGACACGTTTCTGCTAAGTTTGAAGTTTAAAACGCAAGCAGTAAGATTTTTCATATCCCTTTAGGGGTAAAATAGGGTTATTCATATTATTTTAGGGGTGGAATTTCCAAAAATCCTTCCTTAGTGGATGGCGATGCCTACACTGTATAAGGTATCTATGTGCAAAATGTCAAGTCCCTAGGTCCAGCGGTTTGGGCTGTGCGTTAATTATATGTCAGTCAGGAATTTGAATTTTATTTATATTGATGTATAGTAGAGTTCTTTTTCAATACATTTCCGTTCCGTCTCCACCGTGTCCTCTAGGCACACAGTGGTGACACCCGGGTTTTACCTCCCGCCTTATAAGGGACAGGAACCTCCCGAACAACCGTGTCCTGTGGGGACCTACGTCAGGTAGAAAGTGAGGACGCCATGGCGCCTCTCCAGCGACTCCTCAAAGAGGGGCCTTACCGCCGCAATTGTGGTGTGCCCAGCGCTGGGTTGCGACAGTCTCGCTCTCCATGCCGCCATGAGATCCCGCCGGAGCTCTGTCCGCTGTGCCGTGATTTGTTGCGGCAGCGGAGTTACGGCCCGGCGTTTTGCCTCCTCGCGCCACTCCAAGAGGAGCGCGAGGACTTTGTCTCCAGATCCAACGGCGGCAATCCGGCAAAGAGGCTCGCCGCCTCACCGGAGACCGCGCGGTATCCCCGGACCAGCTGGATGGCCATAACCCGTTGATATGCTTTCAACCGGCGAACTGGTCGCCGCCTCAGGAAACGCACCCACACCGGTGGCTCGTAAAGGGCCATGGACTGCACGACCTCCGCGTAGAGCTCCGGCAGGAGGCATTTAGACCCCCAGATTGGGCAGGAGCCGCTTCAAGGCAGCCCCGGCCAGCTCCAGTCTGGGAGCTAAACGTCGGTTCCAGCGGCTGTCGAGGACGACTCCCAAGTAGTCATCGTCGACTCGACGCCGATGTGAACCCCACCTACCGTTAAACAGCAACGCCGTGTCGCAAGTTCGGCAGCCGCCTGGTGCGACCTGCGCCAGGATCAGCGTGTCGTCAGCGTAGCAAACCACGCTGACGCCGCTGGGGAGGTCGGAGTGCAGCACACAGTCGTACCCGATGTTCGACAGAGGCGGCACCAGGATGACTGACCACGATTCCTGTGGGAAACCGCAAGACATCTCTCGCCGGTTCCACTCTCCCTGGTGTCCGGGGTAGGACGGCGCTATCCGTCAAATAGGCCTCGACCACACGACAGAAGTAGGGCGGCATCCGGTGATACCAGAGTGTCTCCCGTCGTCAGGGCTCGCACGGGCGTCCACCGTAGAACACCCCCTGTTGAAGCCAAACGGGCTCTCCGCCAGATCCGGCCCCACACGCACAGTTGCCCGATGAGGCCTTCTGCAATGACTCTTTCAAAGAGCTTACCCACCTCGTCAAGCTACACGATGGGCCGGTAAGCGGACGGAGAGTCCGCAGAGCGCCCCGGCTTCTTGATGAGGACGAGTTTCTCTGTCTTTTCAACGAAGTGGGAACTGGCCGCTCTCCAAACATGTTTAAAAGCCCCCTTAGTCGAGGCCCGAGAGCCTCCAAGGCCAGGTCCTAGGCTTTGCCAGGAAAGCCGTCGGGTCCTGGGGCGGTATTTTTGGCATTCAGCCTACGTACCGCCACTCTCAGCTCTACCTTTGTCAGCTCCAAAGTGTCGTCGTCGGTATGGTCCACACTTGCGATGCCTCTGATATTGCTGATATACATAAGCGGCGGTAACCACTTGTAATTAGATTTTGATTTTTGTTTTAGAACCTTTTGCGACTCTAGCTTGTTTTTTGAATTTCTTAGTCTAACTGGGAATAGTAGGAAACCCTGTAATTTAGTATAGTCGACCTTTTTACTGTCCTACCACCATAAAAGCTAGAATTTTCAATGAATGAAATTTCGCATCTACATACATACGAGTATATGTTACCGCCATACTACTCGAACTTCGACCACATTCTCGAACGTTCTAGTGTAATACGGTTTCCGGAGTTCCGTACCCGAAGGTTCCAAACGGAGCCCTATTGTTGTCACTCACGTGTCCGTCTGTCTGTCTATCCGTCTCGCGTCTGTCCGTCCGTAGTCTGCCACAAAATTTTATTACGAATCATTTTTAACTTCCAATTGACCTATGAACTTGAAAGGTGATAATGTTTATTATTACGTATACTTTACTAACAAATACCAATATATGGTACGGAACCCTTAACGTGCGAAATCCGACACGCACTTGGCCAGTTTTTTTTAAGATTGTGTTGTGTATTTTATTTATGGGGCCTTAGTTACCTGACAATAAATAATTATTATTTATTATTATTATGAATCCTGAAAATAGTCACTAACTTTTTTGCCGGTCGGTATTACATTGTTCAACTACCTAGGTCACACTGCAGCACCTAACGTATTGGGTGGCCCGTCCACGTAAGTACGTGACTGTTTTATCCTTTGTATGACAAATCCTTACTTATAAATTGACAATCAAATCATATACATATAATTATATAATTTGAATGACCATTACTATAGTACAAAATTGCAATGCATGCAATTCAAAATGTGTATATGGAAACAGTAAGCTATACATACATCAGTTGACCCTGATGATATCAGTGTTCAAAATGAATCCAATCAATACATACGTATTTATGGATTTAGCGACAGTTTACAATAAAGTGTTAAAAAAAATGTTATAACTGAACTGAACTTGTTAGCTGTGCACAGGAGCGAGTACCTAAAACCGGGTGATATAAAGGAACCAAAAGACAAAAAGACATTTCGGTTCTACAGAAATCCTGACAATGAAAAACCTGAGTTTGATGTGACTACTTTTTATGAAATCATGAGTCTTCTAAATGGCAGAGAAAAACCTGTGTGCTTAACCTCCCATAATGGCTTTGGTTTTGATTTTCCCATAATCAAACTAAAACTTCAGGAGCTGAATGTCAGTTTGCCCAACTATGTGATGTGTGCCGATAGCCTCGTCGGATTTCCTTATATACTGCAACATACAAACTGGCGATCCGCTGATGTCAGCCCAAGTTCATCAAATTGTAATCGATCGAGCAATCAGAATGCTGTTAATCTGCATGGAGCAACCTCTCGAAACAATAGAAATACTGAAGATTCAAATAATTTTAATTTGCAACGTCAAAATGAAACAACACTGTCAAAAAAAACGACTCAACTTACTATACGACATTTTTTTGATAGAGCACCGTGTATTAACAGACCTGCAAACACGGGCAATGCTGTAAGAAACTTATTCCCTGATAGAGGTTCATATAAACTAAAAGATATTTTTAGTCGAGTAGTGAAAAATCTTCACATACATGAACACCCACGTGAAAATGACAACTTGATCATGTATAAAATATCACAAGAATTTGGCGGTTTCTTTGTAAACTGGGTTGACCAAAATCAACGAAATTTTGATACAGTTACAGCTACAGACATACAGCTTCAGTAGAAAATATGAGTAGAATTGTATGCAATTGGATCCTCCATAACTTTATCTAAATATAATGCGTAAATTAATTAGGGTTTCGTACCCGAAGGGTCCTAACGAATCCCTATTGCTGTTACTCACGTGTCCGTCGTCTGTCACAAAATATTGTTCCGATGAATTTTTTAATTGCCCATTGACCTATGAACTTGAAATTTGGTGATCAACATTAAACATTAATGAAGTATGTATACTTTACTAACAAATGCCAATATTTGGTACGGAACCCTAAATGTGTGAAGTCCGACGCGCGCTTGGCCGGTTTTTTGGTTTGTTTGTCGTTCTCGTTACTAAACTACAGACACGATCGCAGGAAGTTTCTCACATTGATTGCGATAAATACACGGCAACAGTCCAAATCAGACTAGCGGCAATAGAGAAAATATACTTATTAAAAATCAGTGAATTTAAAAGTCGAAATGAACTAACTCGACATGGGTACTCTTTTTGAAATCCTGGCTGATCCAGGACGTGTTACTGGTAAAATTGTTTATAATATGGCAATGTGTCGGTATACGACAGGGCTGACATGCCATATAGGATAAAAGTCCCTAAAAATTAAGATTAAAACAGTGAAAATTCTATTTCTATAAAAAATTGAATCATAGCTACGTAAACAATCATATGAACAAATTATCATATAACTGCTAGCTAATGGTTCCAAAGTTGAATATGAAACCCTTAAAAAAAACATGTGTTAATCGGTTTGCTTATCTACAGTATATTTGTTGAAGATAAAATCCTTTATCAGACTACCAATTCTAAGATATTCGATGACAAGTGATTAGTGAATGCCAAATGCATTATAGATAACGACAAAACCATTAAAACTTCATATTTGACAGCGATTATCAGTTTTAAAAATGATTCCGATAGAGACATACATTTTCATGGATTTGGCGACTGAACGAAATGAAGTGAATAAAGTAAGCAAGATTACTGAAGTGAGCCTGTTAGCTGAACACCGGAGTCAATATCAAGAAACGGATGACAGCAAGGTAGCACCAGAGGAAATGCGATTCCGATTGTACAGGAAACTTAACAGTGCCGATGACCAGCCTGCGTTTGATATGACTACTTTTTATGATTTTATAAATTTTATCAATGAAAGAGAAACACCTATCTGCTTTATCTCCCATAATGAAGGTGACTTTGATTCTCCCATACTCCAGCTACAGGAGCAACTTCAGGAGTTAAATGTCGGTTTGCCCAATAATATCAGATGGGCTGATAGCCTTACCGCTTTTCGTTATATACTGGAAAATAAAAACTGGAAACCTTGTAATTTAAATTCTAGCACATCCAAATTTGATTTCTCAAGTGAACAGGGAAACGATTTACAAGCAACAGGTTTATATCAACTAAAGGACATTTATGACCATGTTAGAAATCCTGATATATATGCGCACCCGCATGAAAATTACATAACGATGATGTTTAAAATATCACAAGTATTTGGCAGATTTTTTGTAACTTGGGTAGACCAAAATCAGCGTTTGTTAAACGAGGAGAAACCTAAAGAAGTAATTATTAAAGAAAAGAAAAAACCCGGCAAGGAGAGAGGCTGGCACCGTGCTAAAATACAGTCATCTTCTACTTCTCTATGCTAACTAGACTAATGTAAATATTTAACTCTTTAATTAGTAAGATGAAGATAGAATGAGAATGGAAATGGGTTGAACAGTACACACTTCCAACAAACCCCAGAAAAGAGATGCTTTATTACATACATTTACCTACAAACTAAAACCTTTGTAATATTGGTAGGATTGTAAATAGTATAAGATTATAACAACTCAACACACAACACAAATTAGAAAATAAGAAAACAATGTATAAGGACAAGAAAGATAGGTAAACAGATGTTTTGCTGGAGAGTTTGTTGCGGCATTTCTTCTTCCCAGCTTAAATACCAAAGTATTGGGGGCTGTTTTGTTATTGTTTAAAACGTACTGGTTCTCAACCTAATTCGAATAATAGTAAATTTTGTAAGCTAATTTTGGACCATAATCTTCCTGGCCTATCGAGTTAAAAAAAATGTAAACTCTGTATGTGACAGAAAAGTCATTTTGTTGGGTAGAGATGATCTGATGCTGCACACAAGATTGTTTGAGATTGTATAGCCCTGCAGCATGGTAAATAACTTCTCTTTTTTTAAGTATTGTAGTTGAAGAGCATTACTAACTATTGCTTAGTAAAACATCGCGGATACCCATTTAATAAACTTGATTGTTAGCTCTATTTCCATGGGAATGTGAATTCGAGTGCCAGGCTGTGTCGCCTTGTATTACAGATTTAGTAAATGTATATTTTTGATAATATAGATCACGTGCAGTCTTTATTTACGAAATAAACTAGTGTAACCGAAATCTTTAAGCGTTTCTTTTGTGCTCACAAAGTAAAAATACTATTCTCACTGCTTCTGTTGATTATTTAAAGTAAAAGCATTATAAACCATAATAGAGCGAGGAACCTGGTTAAATCCTACTAATATTATAAACCCGGCGAACGTCGTACCGCCTGAGAATCAATAAATGTAGTGTAGAATTTTATTAGTATTCCAAGGGGTATCGTATTACCCAGTAACTGGGTTGTGGAGGTCAGATAGGCAGTCGCTCCATGTAAAATACTGGTATTTAGCTGCATCCGGTTAGACTGGAAGCCGACCATAAGATGGTTGGGAAAAGGCTAGGCCGATTGATTTATTGCAAATACATTGATGGATTTCACTGAATTGCAATATTCCACTTTGCCATGTGCTTTGAATGATTTGGTAACTAGTGGCGAATACGGAACTATCCAATAATCCAAGGATTGTCGACCACAAAATCGTTTTCTTTCACCCTCTTTGAAATATATTTTCGTTCCATACAAAATATATGAGAAAATGAATTTTCTTCATATTTTTTTTTCGTGAATATTTCCGAGTTTTTAATAGTTATTCTGCTATTCGGGGCGGAGATAAATCCAACAAACCAATGATCATTAAAATCCGGCTGGACCGATTTCCTGAGTTATAAATGGTGTAACTAACCCGACTGTGTTTTAATATATATACTAACTATATATATAATAACTAGCTGTCCCGGCGAACTTCGTACCGCCTCAGAATCAATGAACATAATATCCGTTCCATACAAAATCTATGAGAAAATGAATTTTCTTCATGAATTATTTTTTTTCGTGATTTTTTTTCGATGTTTTTAATAGCTATTCTGCTATTCGGGGTAGAGACAAATCCAACAAATCAAAGATCATTGAAATCGGTCCAGCCGTTCGTTAGTTATAAATGGTGTAACTAACCCGACATTGTTATATTGCCTAAACATCAGAATAACACATAAGCTATAATTTAAAATGAGGAGAAGTACTAATACCACGCGGGCGAAGCCGCTGGCAAAAGGTAGTTCTAAAATAAACCCACACGTCATTCATTACTGACGTAGGTAATCATAATATAAAGATAACTACTGTAAAGATATCTTCTATTATCAACAATAACTGAGTTCTTATCTTAAAACATATAAACTTTGTGTTTTATTTTGTTTTACCTCCTCGGAGGTTTTTTTTTTTGGGGTGGGAAATCATCCTATGACTTCTGCGGCTCTGGGTGGAGCGGGAGGGCGTGTCAGACTCTTACTGACTAAAACCCACCCCTGTTCCTTCCTTGCCCTGAGTGCCCAGGGGCGCGGTAACTCTGTTTCGAATTTATCCACGACCCCTGGTCAGTCCTCTGAGGTATGGTATGAAACGCGTAGACCTCAAACAGAGAGAGGGGCTAGCGCGGTGGCGACGGCGGGGAGCGTAGTATCCAATATTATGCAACTGCAACTGAAGTGGCTAAGGCAGTTGTTCCACAGCCGCGCCGGTGAGAAAGCGACTAACTATTGGCTATTTTGACGCTCAAGAAACGTACAATAGATATACATTCCGTGTAAACAGAAGAGATGCATGTATTAATAGTTGATCGCTGATTGTTCACACTGAGGACTCGCTCCACAAATTTATCGCTGAGCGACAAGATCTATCAAAGCTTAGTCACTCACGCCCAGAGGTCACGGTGGAGCATACGGTGGAGGTCTGCCCCGCTTGGGTGGAGGTCTGCCCCGCTTGGGCGGAGCACCGCCGTGCCCTCGTGGATGCGATAGGTGGCGGCGACCTCTCGCGGGCGGCCCTGGTTCAGGCCATGGTACGGAGAGAGAGTTACCTCGCCCCTGGGCACTCCAAAGGCAGGAAGGAACAGGGGTGGGTTTTAGTCAGTAAGAGTCTGACACGCCCTCCCGCTCCACCCAGAGCGGGAGAAGTCATAGGATGATTTCCCACACCAAAAAAAAAAAAAAAGGCGGCGATAGTCTATTGTTTATTAAGAGGAAAAACTAATACATTTGATTTTGATATAATAATAAAATAACATTTTGGAACACTAAACTCTATATTATTATCATACATTAGCACTTCGTACATTAGTTCCAGAAATGACTTCCTACAAACAAACTCAATAACTTACAAACTTTACCTCTTTAGAATATTAGTTTAAATGACTAGGGATTGCAATCCCGGTATGTCTTTCAATCCGGCCGGATCCAAATATTAACGCCAATCCGGCCGGATCATTATTATATTTCGTTTATTCATCATCTTTACATATTTTATACATTTATAAAAATTAAAAAAAAAACAATAGAATTGAGAACTTTCTTTTTTTTTCGTCGGTTAAAATTAGTAACCCACCGGCATCGGACCAGGGTCCAAGCTACCGGCGGGTCGAGGCTCCTGAGGGAGAAAAACTCCTAACAAATAAGGTGATTTGGTGGTGCATCTCCTTATACAAATTATACTCATATATCTTCCTCGTTTATCGGTCTTTCTGTTACCATTGGCAGTTCTAAAATTAACATTTAAAGGAGTAATGAAAATAACGTTCTAGCGGTATTTTCATTACTTCTTTTTGGTATCGAGAAAAGTGGTGGCGACTCAGGCGACGGCTATAGAATCGTGCCACCATCTACTTATAAAATAAATAAAAATCAATTACAAAATGTATGTAAGCGCATCACTTCAGAATGGCTGCACCTATTTTGGCTAATTGTTTTTCGTAATTGTCGGGACAAGGTTTTATTTTGTTTTAATGGTCGCCATTTATTTCGCATAAGTCGCGATTTGGATGGGGTTTTCGTTATTCAAATGCATGTTTTTCAGGGCAGGTTTAATACATTAGGATCTGATGAAGATTTTCGGAGATAGACAGTGGAACTCTTCAATACCTAACAGCAAATGACACGCGATTGCTGCGATCGTATGTCTTATGTATTGTTAACACTATTTAATTTATATTATGTTATTGTTAACAACTAAAAAGTGAAAAATAAAAAACTTTTTTAGCTACTTACTTTAAACAATGACTGCAAAATAATTTTAATTTCGGAAGTCGGTGTTTCTGGTTTTGTGTCTTCGTTTTTTGACACCGACTTCCGAAATTAAAGTTATTTTGCACTTTTTTGTTTTTTTTGGAAGTCGGTTCTATTTTTTGTAAAAGTTTTTTATTGATTCAAATATTCAAGAGCAGACTAAAGTTGAATTTCGAATTGAATTATAAATTCGACTCATTCTTTTTTATTGTTGTAATTTTTATATATATTTGGATTTGGAACTGTACATTTATTTGAACGATATTTAAGTTTGAATTTGATCCAAGTAAACACGTTTTTCCACAAATAATTATGCCACCCCATTTGACCACTTGGAGGTGGATTTTCAAAAATCTTTTCTCTCGGATGAGTACATCATATGAAATACATATTATGTACCTCAAATTTCACGTTTCTACGACCAGCGATTTAGGCTGTGCGTTAAATCCATCAGTCAGTAAGGACAAAGCCTTTTATATGATTATGTAGATTTATTTAAAAAGGTACATAGACAAAATATGCTAGTAGGTAACATTAATTCTTTAAAAAATGTTAGTAACCTTATTTTGCACACTTACCTATTGTGTTATACTTGGAATAGTCGCTACTGGCCAAACTGGTGTAAATAACCTTATTTGTTTAAATTAGCGATATTGGGCCGCAGTTGCACCTGCAACAACTCGTTCATATGGGTCGCGGATACACAGGCAACTGAAGGATTAAGGGTGGGTTTTAGTCAGAAAGAGTCTGACACGCTCTCCCACTCCTCCCAGAGCGGGAGAAGTCGCTTGATGATTTCCCACCCTCCGAAAAAAAAATGCAACTCGTATGCAATTTTATTCACATTGCGGGATAATAATAATAATAGCAATTTAAAGCTGAGAATGACAAACAAATCAAATATCTTGACTTAGCACACGAGGTTATCGATATGTGGAATGTGGACTCGGCTGTCAGTGTGCCGATAGTCGTTACCGCCAACGGCCTGATGGCCAAAAGCCTCGACGACCACCTGTCGAAGCTCTCGTTGCGCGGTTGGATCAAGGGCCTGATACGGAAGGCAGTACTCCTCGACATGTGAGGAGGTTCCTGTCTCTGGAGCCCTAACCACCGGTGGCTTGGACCCTGCTCCCAATACCGGCGGACTACTATTTTTTATATTTTTAAATGTTTTTTTATATGTTTTCTTTTAAAAATGTAAATTATATGTGTAAAAATAAATAAACGAAATAAAAATAGTAAATTAAATTACGATCGACCGATTCGTCACATCATTCCTCGGTAGCCCGCAATGTAATGCAACTTGCATGCGCGCTAATTACAGGTGTAAATGTGATTTAAGCATTCTTCAGTGAGATTTTCTCATGTTGTATGTCATCTTTACAGATTAAGCATCAATATCGCCTCACATCAGAGACGGGACCCGCGCACAAGAAAGTATTCACAGTAACACTCCGACTGGGTGATACTGAGGAATATACTGCGGAGGTGAGTGTGTTTTGAATGTCTTTAGACACGAGAGTTAGACTACCGGACCATTCACTTATTTAAACTCAATCTGTCTAAATACAAAACACAACGAAATACAAAGGCCTGAAACTCGGTTTGTAATGAGGATTCTGATTTGGATTTAGTCCGGGTAATAGAGATGGAAATTATACTTATGACTATAAATTCGTTGATTTATTAATCACTATCTTGTGTTTTGATTTTAACCTTCATGCGTAATTTGTTTTTATTTTTTTGTTTAAAAAACGTTGCCCCACTCTAGGAATTACTCCTGTGTCGTGGGCGCGTTCACAAACATGTGAAATCACTTACACAAGACACCCAGACCCGAAACAACTATCTGTAGGCTATACAAATACTTGTTCCGTGCGGGAATCGTACCCGCGACACGCAGCGCAGTAGCCGCACGCTCAATTACTGCGCCAACCGTAAAACTGTTTCGTTGATAGCGTACGAAGAACCGTATGGATTTTTTTTTTGATGTGAAACATCTATAGCCGCACGTAAAACCGATTTTTGGCGTGGCGACGCATGCCGTGGCGACGCGTCGCCACGCTATACGATGTTTTTTTGTTTTGTTGAGTGATTTCATCACTGAAAGGCTTATTTCTCCTCGAATTCCTTTTATTTAGTTCCTATCACAATATGTTCTTTTCTGCATATTACTTTTACAAAATAATGTCGATGTTTCACATCTGCCAGGCGTCCCGTGACGGCTCACATTTTTTTTTTTTTTGGGGGGTGGGAAATCATCTTATGACTTCTTCCGCTCTAGGGTGGAGCGGAAGGGCGTGTCAGACTCTTACTGACTAAAACCCACCCCTGTTCCTCCCTGCCTTACATGCCCAGGGGCGAGGTAACTCTTTCGAATTTATCCTCAACCCCCGGGCAGGCATTGGCCGTGGCAGGCCCCGTCCTTTTGCTGACAACTCTTTGAGGCGCAAGAACAGTATGGATACCGAATTAAGTTTAGAAAGTACGGGATAATAAGCTCTACTGGTGTCTTTATAGGGCTCGTCAATAAAGCGCGCGCAGCATGCGGCGGCGCAGGCGGCTCTGTCGGCCACCAGCTTCCCGCCGCCGCCGCCGCGCGCTCCTGCGCCTCACGCTGCTCACCATCCACACCATCGACATGCTGGTACGTACATCACTACCAACTGGCTTTCGAGGCGACCAGCTTCCCAAATGTAAAGTACTAGCTAATAAAATTCTTTGTCTTATTGGCTTTCTCAAATGATGAAACTGTAAAAAATTTTAAAACGTGTTCGTATAATAATAGGTTTTCGTATATCGCTATATGTAAGTTAAGTTGAAATTGTTTCAGGCGCAGTAATGCCAACAGTAGAGCTGAACGCGCTAGCGATGAAGCTGTGCCAGCCGGCGGTGTACACATCGATCCCGCCGGTGGCGGGCCCGGCGCGGCTCATGCGGGCGCGCGGCGGCGGCGCCGGGTTCCGTGCGCACGCGCTGCTGCCGCCGGCGTACGCGGCGCCCGCGCTGCTGTACCGCGTGCGGGTGGCGGTGGGCGGCCGCGCCTGGCTGGGCGAGGGCGCCACGCCGCAGGCCGCGCGACACGACGCCGCCGCGCGAGCCCTGCGCGACCTGCGCCCCGCGCCCGACGCGCAGGAGCCGCCGCCTGCCGCTGTACAGCCTGACGCTGAAGGTATGTGTGGCGGGGAACGGGTGCCGAACTGAGTTGCCGAGGGAACCTCCCCCGATACTGTTCTTTTGGAACGAAGTTCCTTATCGCGCGTTGTGACAGGGGGCTAGACGGAAAAAGTTCTTACGAAAAGTTGTCACGACACTTTTTGCTATAGTAAAAAAAATAAAATTTTATTACCATTACTTTTGTTATAGTTGTTGTTATTGCTAAAGAGTTGAGTTGAGTTGAGCTGAGCTGAGCTGAGCTGAGCTGAGCTGAGCTTAGCTGATCTGAGCTGAGCTGAGCTGAGCTGCGATGAGATGAGATGAGATGATGAAGTATAACTTCTTACGTGCGTGCGTGTGTGCGTAGTTAATAATAATACAAATATTATAAATTAAAAAAAATAAAATTATATTACAATTCCTTCACTAATTAATCGAAAAGAACTTCGTTCCATCTGGGTGTCCCTTGACACCTCTCAAGTTTTTTTTTTTTTTTTGTGGTGTGGGATATCATTCAATGACATCTCCCGCTCTAGGGTGGAGCGGGAGGGCTTGTCAGACTCTTACTGACTAAAACCCACCCCTGTTCCTTCCCTGCCCTGAGTGCCCAGGGGCGCGGTAACTCTGTTTCTGTTGCCCATAGGTAACAACAAGCCTCTTACCGATCCTAAAGCGTACCGGCCCATCACCCTACTCCCTGTCCTGGGCAAAATCCTAGAGCGGGTTGTGCTGCTGAGCGCCCCTTCAACGTGATTGAGTGGTGTCGTCGGGCCAGCACGGGTTTTCTCGGGGAAAATCAACGCTGACGGCCCTAAATGACATTGGGCATCGTCAATAGTAGCCAGTCTAGGTACGTCCAGGTCATCTTCCTGGAAATATCTTCTTTTTTTTTTTGTGAGTGTGGAAATCATCCAATGACTTCTCCCGCTCTCGGTGGAGCGGGAGGCGTGTCAGAATTTTAGTAACAAAATTGAAGGAACGGGATGGCTCGTTCTTTCAATTGCTTGAGTGCCCAGGGGCGCGGTAACTCTGTTTTTTCGAATTTATCCACGACCCCTGGGCAGTTCCTGGACATATCTGGGGCCATGATGGCCCATGATCCTGCTCAAAGCGAAGGGGGGAGGGTGGCCGCCTAACGTCTATCGGATGTTGGCGACGTACTTCTCTAACCGCCGGGTCAGTTTCTTCGCTGGGCGCAGGGTTGTGTGGAAGACCTCGACCATGCCCACAGGGCTCCGTAGTAGGACCGCCACTACGGTGGTGGCGTACGCCGACGATGTTATGGTTCTCGTCGTGTCGGACTCTCGATCCGGCGTTGAGACCTCGGCCTACTCCATGATTCTGAACCCGCGGGCACGAAGGTCACGAAGACAGCGAGCAGATCGCGCGGCGCTGAAGCGGCGTAGTGTTGTGTTATGAGAAATTAGGGTCTTTCATCGCGAACAAGAATTATTTAAATAATTTGATCCAACACGTCCGCGGGTTTTTTGAAACATCGGTCGTTAAAAATCCAAAAAATAAAATACACAACACTACGTCAATGCAGACGCGCGGGCACCGCTAGACTGCCTTCGTGACCAGTTCCATATAAATCTATGCATTGGAACGCGCCGCTACCGCGGCGCCATTTTTTTTTCTTTTTATTGTTAATAGGCACGCGTTTGACCACTATCTCACCTGATGGTAAGTGATGATGTGGTCGAAGATGGAGCACGCTTGCCTAGAAGTAACCTATTCACTCTTGACTTAAAGGCTCCCAGGTTGTAGCTCTCAGGAAACACGACTCCATCAGGGAATTCTACTCCCAAGCTGTACGCACAATGAATGTATCCTCAAAACGTTTTGTGCGTGTGGGTGCGATGCTCACCATATACTGGTGGCGCATCGTCGTACGTCTTGTGGTCCGATGATGGAACGGGCTTAGGGGAATCAAATTATGCAATTCCGTCGCACACTTCCCAAAATGTAACCGATGGAAAACCGACAGGCTAGCAACTATGTCTATGCTCAAGACTTTGGAACTTTGACTCGACGAGCCTATCATTGCCGATGATCCTCTTGGCTCGTTTTTTAATTGTCTCAAGAGCATCAAGCTTGTATCTGGCAGACCCGTCCCAAAGATGAGACCAGTAATCCATACACGATCGAACTTGCGCTTGATAAAGTTTGAGCAGTTGTTCCGGCGTGAAGTACCGTCTCACCTTTGCGAGGATCCCCAACTTTTTGGCTGCCACTTGAGACTTTGCCTCTAGAAAGAGACCAAAATTAAGGGTAGATGTTAACGTAACACAAAGAAGCTCAAGTTGGTCGATTATTTAATCGCCTTATCGTTATTTGTTATATATAAAACAGTTTGTTTTGGTACTTTTCAGCGGGCGACACGAACGCAGACCTCCTGAGCTCCGAGGTGAAGTCTCCAGTATCCCTGGTACACGAGCTGGCTCTCAAGCGCAACCTCTCCGTGCAGTTCACCGTCAAATCTGAGCGCGGCCCGCCGCATATGCGAGTGAGTTCAATAGAATTCTGATTCTGACCTAAACTGAGACCCTAAGTGCCTTTACACACGCCCCGGTTGCCGGGTACCCGGCGGCGAAGTGTATAGCCATGTACGTTAGCTTTCACACGTACCAGTGTAATTTACTTTTTATATTTACCGGACAGTCAGCACCGGCTACCCGGCAACCGGCACGTGTGAAAAGGCACTAAGACTACCGATAAATCGCAGAACACAGATAAATCGCAGATAGTGATCTTCATAGCAGTGGTGGCCCAGTGGTATTGACCGCGACTTATAAGTTGTAGGTCGTAAGTTCAAACCCAGGCAGGCGCTTTACTTTGTGTAAATTATAGTGGTGATAAAAATCACCACTGCTCTCAATACGGTGAAGGAAAACATCGTGAGGAAACCGGCATGTCCTAGAACCAAAAATTCGAAGACATGTGACATCCACCAATCCGCATTGGGCCCGCGCGGTGGATTACGGTCTACACCCTCTTACAGAGAGGAGGCTTGCGCCCCAGCAGTGGGGACATTAAAAAAAAATCGCTGGATAATTCGGCCGGCGCATTATCATAATAGGGGACGAGAACTGAAGTAGCAGTGGGCTGGTCATGTTTGTCGAAGGACCGATGGCCGATGGAGCAGACGAGTCTCCCCTCAGCTAGATGGACCCGACGACCTTAAGAAGGTGGCTGGGATAGACTGGATGCGAGAGCGGAGGACAGGGTGTTGTGGCACAGTCTCTGAGAGGCCTATGTCCAGCAGTGGACTGCGATAGGCTGAGTTGATTGATGATCATGATCGTTGTGGCAACTCTTGGCTCAGCAGTATAGTTCTTAATGCTGAAATAACGATGTTGGTTATCCAACGTTCAGGGCTCGTATTCATTGGATCAGATAAACGCGGAATAACTGTCATTGAGGGTACCTACATTTATTGACATTTTTAATTTGAAAAATACGGAAATAATAACAAAAAGCTACACTCTGAAACAACATCTCTGGTGATCTTTAACATTGTTTTATAATGAAAAACGATTCATATTTAATGAAGAGTTATTAGGGAAAGGTCAATGTACTTTATTCCACATTTATCTGGCGCCTACTATAGTCTAGATAAAAAATTGTTGCACCGCAAAGGTTCAAAATATTTGAAACTTGAGTATTCTGTCAAATATTGACGTGGTATATTGTCGGCAGGTATTCGTGACGGCGTGCACGGTGGGCGACATGGAGACGGAGGGCGAGGGCAACGGCAAGAAGGTGTCCAAGCGCCGCGCCGCCGAGCGCATGCTGGACGAGATGCGCCGGCGCTGGCCGCCCGCACTGCTGCGTGCGCGACCCGCACACGACAAGCGCCGACAGCAACCCACCAAGAAGAAACCCAGGAATCTCATCAAGGTGACCACCGTTTATTTATTTATATTGTAGCGGCATCTATTACGCCGCTTACGAACTAAATAAGGCCTGACTTGTGTAACAATCCTACATCGTTCGTTTCACGCGACGTTTTAATTTACACCGATTTAAAAGGTTGTAGCACACATTTCAACTCGGCAACGGTTCATCATCGCCTCAACTCGAACAAAATCTGTGAATGCAGTTAGCAATTACTCAAAAAGTTAGACAATCACGGCAAGAGCTCTTACTCCCCCTTCTTAAAAATCCAACCTGTTTAACCTGATTTTTAGGGTTCTGTACCAAAATGGTAAAAAGGAACCCTTATGGTGCGACTGTCTGTCTGTCCGTCTGTCACAGCTGGATATCTCAACAACTACTAATGCTATCAACTTGATATTTGGAGTAGTTTTAGATGCAAATAAGAAAGGATTTTTTTTTTGCAACAGTGTTCTGAAAGGGGTTCTTAAAAATTCGAAGTTGGGCTACTAGGGTATGTGGGGTATCATATGAAAGAGCGCTGTTTGCACATTCTCAACATTTTTTTTCCCGACTTTTGATAAAAAATGTAAAAAAAAAAATATGGTTCCGACCTCTAAGGAGGACATAACGGAGATAAGTCGTCGAGTTTGCATAAAGAAAAATCTGAAATTATTCTATGTGATAGAAGTTTATGTAAAGATGTGAAGTGAACATAAAACGATGTCTCTCAATACTTAGCATACTTTTTCAGGAATCATCAACAAAAATTACATTTGTTCCACTATCGATCAAGAGATGGCGCTGGCTTAAAGCCAATATTCTACACCGCAATGATAAAATTATCTGACGAATTAGTAACACATCCAAAATATTTATATATGATGGTACGGAACCCTCGGTGCACGAGTCCGACTCGCGCTTGACCAGTTTTTTATTATTATTACCTTTAAAAATAGGTCAACCAATCAAAGACATAATTCTTGCAAATAACTCAACGTTTGTGTGTACTTATGTACGCACGTAAAAAGTTATACTTGTTTGGCGTAAGAAGATAAAAACCAAACTCACAAAGTTTACAAAAGGAAAACAATCATTCTTCATGAACCACAGACCATAGCTAACTTCAGGGTGTCGGTTCGAGCTAACTTCAACCTGTGAATTTTGTGTGACAGTGATGCGCACGCATCTTATAATTTCACTCTCATCATTTTTTCATAACGCGCCTAAAGAAGTATAACTTCAAAAGTGAGTAAAAACAAGAGCTCCCAAAATTTTTCGAGTAAGACCGCTTGTACACACAGAATTTTTCAGTGGTAAACTACGTAGGTTCGCGAGCTGCCGTACACATGTCTGAAGCGACACGCGTTAGCTTGCGCCTGCCGCTTGAGTCCGCTACTGCTGGCCGAGCTAGGAGCTACCGCTCGCTGCCACCTCGTTTTGAATTAGGCTCTTACCGTGTTATTAATACGGTGTTCTGTTTCGCAGGAGGGCAGTACAGGGGGCGCCGCAGCAGCGGGCGGCGCCGACAACCCCATCTCCCGCCTCGCTGTGGCGCGACACGCGGTGCGGGCGCGCTCGCCGCAGTACCGCGTGCTGGAGGAGCGCGGGGCCGCGCGCCGCAGGGAGTTCCTGGTGCAGTGCGACGCGCCGCCGCACTCCGCCACCGGGCTCGGGCCCAACAAGAAGACCGCCAAGCGACGCGCCGCGCACAGTACGTATCACACGTTACACTAACAGTTCCTGGCGCAGTGCGACGCGCCGCCGCACTCCGCCACCGGGCTCGGGCCCAACAAGAAGACCGCCAAGCGACGCGCCGCGCACAGTACGTATCACACGTTACACTAACAGTTCCTGGCGCAGTGCGACGCGCCGCCGCACTCCGCCACCGGGCTCGGGCCCAACAAGAAGACCGCCAAGCGACGCGCCGCGCACAGTACGTATCACACGTTACACTAACAGTTCCTGGCGCAGTGCGACGCGCCGCCGCACTCCGCCACCGGGCTCGGGCCCAACAAGAAGACCGCCAAGCGACGCGCCGCGCACAGTACGTATCACACGTTACACTAACAGTTCCTGGCGCAGTGCGACGCGCCGCCGCACTCCGCCACCGGGCTCGGGCCCAACAAGAAGACCGCCAAGCGACGCGCCGCGCACAGTACGTATCACACGTTACACTAACAGTTCCTGGCGCAGTGCGACGCGCCGCCGCACTCCGCCACCGGGCTCGGGCCCAACAAGAAGACCGCCAAGCGACGCGCCGCGCACAGTACGTATCACACGTTACACTAACAGTTCCTGGCGCAGTGCGACGCGCCGCCGCACTCCGCCACCGGGCTCGGGCCCAACAAGAAGACCGCCAAGCGACGCGCCGCGCACAGTACGTATCACACGCTACACTAACAGCTCCTGGTGCAGTGCGACGCGCCGCGCACAGTACGTATCACACGCTACACTAACAGCTCCTGGTGCAGTGCGACGCGCCGCGCACAGTACGTATCACACGCTACACTAACAGCTCCTGGTGCAGTGCGACGCGCCGCGCACAGTACGTATCACACGCTACACTAACAGCTCCTGGTGCAGTGCGACGCGCCGCGCACAGTACGTATCACACGCTACACTAACAGCTCCTGGTGCAGTGCGACGCGCCGCGCACAGTACGTATCACACGCTACACTAACAGCTCCTGGTGCAGTGCGACGCGCCGCGCACAGTACGTATCACACGCTACACTAACTAAATACCCTCTCGAAATTTGTATGGACAAAATATCGACTAGTACAACCTCAAGTGAGGAACAAGGAGTAATTTTTCATCAGTGTATAAAAGAATGATGCATGATGGCTGACTGGTGTTGGTTGATGAAGCGCGATGATCCAAACTGGACGCACAAGTTAAAGTCGCTCAACAGAAGCTTCATAGAAAAAAATAAAACAATTTACGAGCCTTTGTAGTATTTTGAAATGTTGATCTTCGCATAAACAAAAATGTTACTACTCACTTATTTTTTTACTTCTGATTTTTTATTATCTGAATAGACCAACGTGATATATGTTGTAAAAAACACTGATGTGATAGAATGAAAGTGATTTTTCAGATTCGTGTTCAGTAGGTCCTAAAACCCTATAAATCAGCACTCAAGTCAAAAAAGGAAAAAAAAAAAGTTGTTTCAATTAAAAGCATTCAATGACTTCTCCCGCTCTGGGCGGAGCGGGAGGGCGTGTCAGACTCTTACTGACTAAAACCCACCCCTTTTCCTTCCCTGCCTGAGTGCCTAAGGGTGCGGTAACCCATTTTCAGAATTTATCCGCTACCCCTAGGCATGCAGGCACCGGCCACGATGGGCCCCGTCAGTGGTGGCTGACACTAATCTCTTTGAGGCGCGCGTGGAACACTACGCGCCGTCGACTCACGGGCCTGGTGCTGATCGGACGGCGAGCTACCCACTGCTCGCCGTCCGCAGGCCCGGGTAACCCACAACACCTGACTTTAATACTAACAATATGTATATGACCCTCAACAAACGGCTGTATATGAACGTTGCAGACGTGTTACTAGCGATGGAGATGAGCAGCAAGCCGGCCGAGCTCAGCTGCAGCCCCGACCCCGCCGCGCCCGCGGACAGCAGCACCGACGGCGACGCCAAGCGGAAAGTAAGTCACACACTGTGAAGTCTGGACGCTAATGCATGTTTTCTGTATAAAGATTCAGAATTTCGTAATACTAACGCAGACGTCTTGGTTCCGTACCTCAAAAGGAAATAAAGGAACCCTTGTAGGATCACTTTATTGTCCGTCTGTCAAGACCCTTTTTCTCAGTAACGCGTGGAAGTATCAAGTTGAAATGAATATCAAATAAAGTATGCATTCCCTTGGAGCAGTGAAAAAGATCAAACAACAAACTAATCCTGTCACTTCCTCATTCGTTTCATTTAATTTACGGTCGGTTTTTCCGAATATAAATCTTGGACAAACTATATCGCAAATCACTTTGAATGATAGTCGTTACTATCTGAAATAATAGACAATTTTGTAATCTGATTATTTGTTCATATTGTGACTCAATAAAGCATTATTATTATTATTATAAATAATAGACAATACGTCATACAGTCCTCTAATTGGTCGCATCAGTGTAGCAATTACCGCCATTTTAAGGTCGTAGGTAACATAATACTCGTGACGTCAGCAGGAAGGCGAGACGGGTGGCAGCGCGGAGGTGCGGCAGCCGGTGCCCGGCGTGCTGCTCATGGACTACCACACCAGGACAGGCCAGCCGAACCAGCCTAACGGTCAGTACTATTTACGTAACATGGTTTTCCCATAAATTATTTTCCTACGTGTCTTACTTTGCTTAATTAACTCGGTATCATTTTCGTTTGAAAGTTCGTTCATCATCATCAGTAACAATATGACATTGTTTTCAGCTCCAGAAAACTTTTGAAATTAGAAATCGAAAATTTTGTATTTTTCTCGGCCGTCAGTTTGGGGGTTTTAATTGACCATGCTAAAAATACTTCTTGCACTTGTAAAGATTGCGGTTTTCACTATTATTTATATTTTTACATTCATTTATCAAAAAATTGCGTTTTCCAAAATCACAAAAAGAAGAAATCCGTTTAAAATTATGTTAGTTAATAAACCTTTCAAATCAGGTGGAAGGGGAAACTGTCAAGTAACAGAAAAAGGAAGCACACATTGAAATGTGACGTCACGGCCATTAGGTTACGTGCGTATAAAAGAGATAGCGAGACGTTCCCACCACGCCCCCACTCTTTCTCATAACTATATTTGATATGCGAATTGCTGCTTCATTTAATAAAGAATTTTGGTGCTGTAAATATACGGAATATTTATTCAGTAAAATAAATATTTTTCTGGTACAAATTCGTACCAGCGGTGCCTGACGGTTTGGGCATTTTGGTACAATATCGTACCAGCGGTGCCTGAGAGGTTGTTATTTGTAGTTTTTTATAAGTATTTTTTTATAGTGTATAAAATACTGTAAAAATAAATTTTCTGAATGAAATGTCAGTATTTTGTTAAGTTGTAAAAGCAGGGTTGAGTCGGTAGTAATGAACGTTTTGGTGTGGCAGGAGTGAGCGAGTCGGGCTCAACGGGCGGCGCGGGCGCCAAGGACCAGCTCATGTACCTGTCGCAGCTGCTGGGCTTCAGCGTGCAGTTCTCCGACTTCCCCAAGGTAACCAACTGTCTCTGAACAGAATAAAATAAAGTCTGTTTTGCCGCTTACTTCTCCTAATCCATGCAACGTACGCATTTTCATGCGGTCTTAACTAATAGAAAGAGCAATAAACGAAAAAGGTTTGTGTATGTAATTTGCACCCGTGCGAAGCCGGGACGGATCGCTAGTTTGTAATAAAACAGCATTAAATAATCCTTTAAGGTGAAAGCTCCAAGGTAGCACGCGAAATTCAAATTTTCTTACGTTTTTTGCAATTTGCAGGTCAGTGTCAGGTTGTATTTTTGTCAAAATTTTATTCGCGGCTGTAGCAAGTATGTATTTATAGAATTATAATTATTAAAATCATCAATACATCTCTCTCAGTTAGAATTGATACCAAATGTCATGATTTCATGAAATGAATGACATTTGGTATCGAAAGACCCCTTACATAGTTGGGGAAAAAAGGCTTGGCAAACAATGGATCACTCTGCTTACATCACATCAATAGTTGATGTCTGCCGTCGCTCACAAACAATGTGACCTGTCAACGCGCACTCACAACCTGTAAGCTAGCCTCACAGCACATCATGGCTCGTTCTCAGTAAAAAAACATGTATAAATTAATGGTCTTTCTCTCCCGCAGCGTAACCACGGCGAGTACCTGTCGCTTGTGTCGCTGACCACGGAGCCGCCCGTCATGTGCCACGGCGGCGGCGCGTCCACCGCGCACTCGCACGAGCAGTGCTCCCGCGCAGCCCTGCGTGCACTCGCACTCATGGGGCTCGACGCGCCCACGCACCCGTACGTATTAGATACACATTCACATATACACACACCTACAAATACTTATACTGTACTGACAGCTGCATTAATGTCTCTAGTTAATATTCTCGCGGTGACCTTCCAGGATCCAGAGCGTGGGCGGCACTCCCCCCAAGGCGGGCGTGGTGAGCAACGGCATCGCGGAGTAACACACACCGCACTCGCACTGCAGCTATCGTTCACCTCATCTCGCTTACTTCTCGATTATATTGCAATATTAGCCCATGTGAATATCTCACAGCACGAAATGTTCGGGACGACGCGACCTCGCTAAAACTCAACTTTTTGACTTTGTGCCGTTTCCGGCTATGATATATTCACGACGTTTTGTTTGATCTCGAGTCTTGCAACAACTTTTAGTTTATTTCCTTTATGGACTTTCATATTATTAGAATTTCAAATGTATATTTTTTGTTATACATAACGACCTGTAAGAAAACTATTTAGTTATTTACTTTTACTGGAATTATGTAATTTGTAATATCGCTCACAAATTAGGATAAAGTTTATATTTATTTTTCACGCTGCAGAAATTACAATCGTTCGGTACACATGTTTCCGTTGTAGGAGCAGCGCTCATCTGAAATAAATGTTTAAATTAGTTTATAAAGACACGTTAGCCATAAACGATCTAAAATATCGCTATATTTATTGGCTATAATATATTATGAACTGTCTGTTATTTATAAGTGTAGTAGTAAAATAAAGAAATAAAATATCATTAAAAATTATGTAGGAACGAATATTGTAACGAAACTGGGGCTGTGAAGCCAAACCAAATCAGTTTCCTTGGGACTGGGCAGCGCCCCTCGCTCACGCGACCCCCGGGCGTCGTGCCGTCCCGACGGACGCTACGTCATCATGCGGCCATGGTGTCACTTAGGTTAGCTCTACAGTAGTAATCGCCGTGGCCCTCGTCACTGTTAGCTGTAGCTCTAGAGCTCTAGGTGCGCGGCTCTCTGTCTCCAGTATTTCAACGGTTCTTCGGTTATTCCTGTATAGTTAGGATACGCACGCGGGGGCTACGGCGATTAGAACGATGTTTGGCCTCGATTTTTAACTGACTTTGTAGTGGATGAGCGTGTAAGAATAGTTCCCCCGACCCTAAGCTATGAAATGTGTAATTTTAGACGTATGATAATAGAGTACATGACGCTGACGCGAGTAGCGGTGGCCGCTATCGAGTTAGAATAAGGTTGAAAGTTGCTTATTATACCTAGACTCTTATGTAACCTATATTTAATGCATGTACCACGTAATTGTTTAGCATAGCGTTTTATTATGACATTTTAACAATGTTCTTTCTAGGTGTTTAAATATGATAAGTGTAATACAATTGATCGGTACGATATTTATGTATTTTAATAATAATCATATCTAGAATTGATTAATGTGTGTTTTGTGTTGTCGTGAGGATGCGATCCAAGCGGGACCCAGGCACCGGTCAATTGTATGTTCAGTAACAACCGATTGTACATTTCATTGTAATGGGTCTGTTCAAATAAATACATAATAATAATCACACCAAAATTTATCGTAGCCGTAACTTTTACTTTCACAACTGTATTGAACCGTAGTCTATGCACTAAACATAATTATAATCACTAGCGATGTGTTTACTTCTTCGTTTGTATGTTCAAACGATTTTAAATCGAGGCCATCGATCAATTTCTTCATGTTCAAAGTTGCACAAGTAACTAAGCATTAAGAAATCAACTTATTATTGGATAAAGAAAAACGCCAAAAGGGCATTAAGAAGTTTATTTATTTTGTTGTAAGCAACTAATATTTTATATTATTACGTAGGTTGGAGCAAGTCCCAATTGGATTTCGTGCTTTTAGCAACTGTACTGTAAGGATATAACAATAAAAGTTGAATATTATGTTTTGTTTTCTTTAAGACAAAGATTCTCATTATTGACCCTATACATTCTTATCACTAAACACACAACAACAAAAAAAACCGGCCGAGTGCATGTCGGAATTCACACATTTAGGGTTCCGTACCAAATGAGGAAATTTCAAAGAAAAAATCTGATATATCAATATATTGGTATTTGTTAGTAAAATTTAAGTACCGTACGTATAAACGTTTTCACCAAATTTCAAGTTCATAAGACATTGGGAAGTTAAAAAATTCTTCGGAACGAAATTTTGTGCTGATGGACACGATACAAATATTTGTAACCCAAACACGGACGTGTAACGTAAATAAAAGAATTTGTGCTGTCTAGTGTTAGTCTGACGGAGACGGAACGTGGCTATAGGATCTTCAACCATGCAACATAGAACCATCGTGTTTCGATTCATTGGATAATTATATACTTTCTGACAAGGTGATTACTAGGGTCAGCCGGTCGATTCTGTTAGCAGCTCACCGTGAAAACTTAGGTGGAGTGAGCGTGAAGTGAACTGTCATTTCACCTTGATTGTATGGATTGACAGCCCACTTCACGTTCACTTCACCTAAGTTTTCACGGTGATATTTTACAAAATAGCACTACTGATGATAGAGCCGGAAAGAATACAGGATAGTATTTGTAGGATAAGGATAAGGATAAACAAGACAGTGCCACATTTTTTGGTCTCGTCGTCGAGTTTGTCTTGACTAAAACTAATAGTCCAGGTTTCTAATATTTGATCTGGGTGGTTATCATAGGAAACCCTCAACAATTTAGCCCGATGTGGTATGACTAGTTAGATTTGTGTTAAGTTATAGCACACTGGCTGGATAGATTCGATTTTTAACCGACGAAAAAAAAAAGGAGGAGGTTCTCAATTCGACCGTTTATACATATATTTTCTTTTGACTGACAAGAAGTTACAGGGCGGCTGGCTAGAAGAATATTAGCTTGCTACTATTATAGTTATCTGTGAAGAATATGTCAGATTGCTGCTGCCCTGGGTATTCACTCTCTCGGTCTTAGGGTTGATACCTTTATAGTCATTGGTTGATACACTCCAGCAGGCGTATTCGCTGACTCAGTTGACATCAATTTGATAGGCACTTTGCCGTACATTGCTGCTTTGACGTATAGGAAAACCGTGGTGCCTATTATAATCGAAGTCCACCGAGCAATGTAGTGCATAGTGCCTATCAAATTGATGTGAACTGAGTTAGCAAATACACCTGCTGGTGACAGGAAAAGTATTTCAACAATTTCTAATCCTAAAAGGTATAAAATAAGGTACATAGAGATAAGTAAAAATCTTTTTTCAGACAAGCTTTATAATAAACTAAAAAACATAGGTACACCTATTATGTACCTATAAAGATTTTTAAAGCTTGGCGCGTAACATCTCTTGATAAGCTTTAAATATTATAGTTGTACATTGACATATAATATGATTTATATGTCAATGTAGTTGTATGCTTACTTAAAGGTTGTCTAACTTTCTCAGTCATCAAAATGTAGGGTTCCTTATCTCCATTTTGATGACTGACTGTCAAAACGGGATTCACACTGTTTTTCCAATTTCATTTTTCTTCGTCATGGATCCATCACTTGGGGTCCAATTGAACCACTTTTGGTATGACGGGTCTTGTAAATTCCTCACTGAACACTTTCAGTTAATCTAAATAGTTCGTATGAAAAAATATATTATGTCTATGAAACATATATAGGGCCGTAAATTGGGATGCCCAAACGTTGCCTGCAAGGCTTGACAAACGTAAGCGGAGGAATAGGAAACATTGTAATAGAACGTAAATATGGCAGGGAGACAGGTCTATTATAGATCAGCAAGCCACTTTAGTATTTTTTTTAAATTGTTGATAGGCACGCGTTTGACCACTATCTCACCTGATGGTAAGCGATGATGTGGTCGAAAATGAAGCACGCTTGCTTAAAAGTATTCACTCTTGACTTAAAGACTCCCAGGTTGTACCTATCGGAAAACACAGACTCCGGCAGGGAATTCCACTCCGTAACTGTACGCACAATGTATGTGTTCTCAAATCAGTAGGTATTGAAAGGTTTAAATCTTCCTAACCATTCTCATTCATACTCATATTTTATAGACATGTTTCTCACTCTTCCGCATCATATGTCAACCGGTTTCCACATTACTTTTCCGTCACGGGTATCACTTTCATACTTCGTCTTACATACTTATTTCATATGCTAGTTTCTATATGTGTATTCATAGAAGCTGCTGGTCTTGTGTATAAAAACCTGAAAACAAAGAATGCTTGAGCTAGTGAAGCGAGCTGTAACATTTTTAGTAGGTAGGTACTACGCCTCGCAAAGGTTTTTTTTACAGACAATAAGTTACAGGGCGGCAACCTAGAAGAGCATTCACAGTATTTTTTGCCTCAAGAATACAGCAGACCAGGGGCCCAATTCTGTAACTTTGAGTTAAGCAACACGCCATCGACAATCTATCGACACACAACAGACATTATTTTGCCACTGTTGCAAATTTGGTATTCTGCAAAAACTTCAAAATGATATTGACATATTATGGTAGACTAGACTACCAATTATTACAATAGTCTTATTATGGCGTTTCAATGGCACTACAGAGGCAAGTCAATGACCATAAATAATTTATAGAATACCAAATGTCAATGACTATTCTATTGAGACACCACTGACACACTACCGACACACTATTCAAATTCAAAAATCATTTATTTCAATCCATTTCTTTAGATCATTTCATTTCAAATAAAATTATAATAATAATACCTACATGTCATAATTATTTTAAAAGTAGTAATTAATTAATTTAAATAAAAGTAAACATTACAATTTAAAATTATAAAACCAAAATTAAAATCAAAACTAACATCCAAATAAAATCAAAAATTAAAATCACAATTAAATTAAATCATAAAATAAAATACATTTCTTTTTTTTTTTAATTAATAATACGCCTGCCTCTGAGTCATTTGTTTGTTTGTCATCACATTAATCATATAGCAATGGTTAATGTACTGACAATCAAACCTGTTCGCAAATACGCTCAGGATGGTGCTGGAGGTGGCTCGGAGCCTGCGACCCAGAGATGTGCACCGCTTTCGCATCATCGTGTAGAAACAATCGACACGGGCGTCGGCGAACATCCCAGACGCGCTGCAGTGCCGGGGCAGCCCCAACAACACCCTGAACTCATTATTATTATGAACACGGAGAGCGTTGTACCGCTTCTGGGTATATGACACCCACAAGCCAGCCGCATACAGGGACGTACAAAACGCTCTGAAAGAGTTATTTTGACAGCCCCCGAGCAACGAGCAAACCTGCGGGCGATCATATTGGCCCTCACAGACAATGTTGTCTTATGGTATTCTTTTGTGTGGTAAAGCTGCGGACATACAAAATATATTTGTTTTACAAAAACGTGCTGTACGAGCAATCTATAGGTTAGGGTCAAGAGTTTCTTTACGAGAAAACATGTTGCGCCGACCCCAGATAAATTGGGTTATGGGCAGGAGAATGATGATGAAACATATTATACATTAGACAAAATATACATTTGTACAAAAAGACCAGTGATATCCACAATTTTAACACCAGAAATAAGTATAAACTTCATGTTCCTTCCCACCGTGTTCGTAGGGTTCTTGGTTCGTTTGAGGGTCTCGGTATCGAATTTTACAATAAGCTACCCCGTTCTTTTCTTGACTTGCCTTTTAATGCATTTAAAACTAAAGTTAAATCTAGTCTCTGTTCGAAAGCATACTATTCCATCAACGACTACTTAGAAGATAATAATAGTTGGTCGCTGTGTTGAACGCAAGACAATGTTACACTTGATGTTCTTTCTCCATATTTAGCTTATGGTTATAACAGATTATATGAGTTCATATAATAATTGTCTACCAAATTTAGTTCATCACTTGTGGCTTCGAATCACAGCCCTTTGATAGTTTCAATCTTTGTTCTTGTAAGCAGGCACACCAGTTATGTATGGAGGCTTCTTTAATTTGGTTTAGTGTTTATGCTTGAGTTTGTTTTTAATGGCATGATTGAGTGTGCTAGCTGGCAAGTGGCGGATTATTTAATTTTATGATTATATTTTAGACGACATATATTTATTTTTCTGTTTTACATAATGTTAAGATTGTTGCTTAGAATTATATAGATTTAAGTTCTTAAAACTTAACAGACAGATGTGTTGCTGGGGAGTTTGTTGGCCACTTCTTCTTCACAGCTAAAACACTAGGAAGTGGTGACGGGCGGGCGTTTTTTGGGGGACTGTCTTTATGTAGAACTTTGACGTTCAAAAAGTGCTGGTTCTCAGCCTAGTTTGAATAAATGACTTTTGATTTTGATTTTTGAATGCCCTCCGCTCCCTATCAATGTCCGCATCGTCCTTCAGGTCAGAGGTCACGATATTTAAACTGTTTAACTGTCTCTAATTTAACACCGTTCAGTCTGATAGGTGGAACAGAATCCGGCCAGCTCCGATCCCTGGCCTGAAAAACCATGTATTCACTCTTCTTTGCGTTATAGAGCAAACCGTGATCCTGCGCGTAACGCTCGCAGATGCCCAGCAACCTGGACAGACCACACACCGAGGCGCTCAGCAGCACCATGTCGTCCGCGTAACTAATATTATTAACACAAACACTGTCAATATGGCAACCGACACGGGTGCCGCTGAGCTCCTCCATCAGTGCGTTCACGTACAGGTTAAAGAGCTTCGGCGAGGTCAGCCCTCCCTGCTTCACCCCGCACTCCAACCTGTACGGCTCAGACAGAGCACTCGACCATCGAACGACGTTGACCTGGTTAAGATACCAGTACTTGAGAATTTCAATCAGTTCAAAGGGCATTGAGATGTTATTTAACTTCTGCCATAAGATGTCATAACTAACCAGGTCGAATGCCCTCGAGAGGTCGAGAAAGCAGGCATAAATCGGTGTGCTCCTATCGGAGTAGTACTTGACAGTTTGCTTCAAACACAAGATAGCTGACTCAGTAGATAGTCCCGGCTTAAAACCAAATTGATTATCATGAGTGTTTACATACCGGTCAAGCTATGTATTAAGCAAACTGTCAAGAACCTTAGCAAGCACTGTGGCTAGTGAGATTGGCCTATAGTTGCTCGTGTCGCTTAGGTCACCGGTTTTACTCTTCGCAATTGGTACCACCACGGTCCTCATCATCACTGCTGGTAAGTAGGCATGTCCTAGACAAAATGTATATAACATGGCAAGAACTCTGGGCAGGTGGATGCTTTAGATGCTCAATGCTCAGGCCGTTTTTTTTTTTTTTTTTCAGCCCGTCAGGCTCAGGCCGTCATGGAGACTTTCCACGCGACATTGATCTTATGACTCTCCGAACATCCTTCGCTGTGAAATTTGGTGTTTATCTCCTGTCCATGCGACCCTTTCACACTGAATGACCGTGATGGTCCCAATGGCGATTTCACCGTAAAGTGATCCTTAAATATGTCCGCAATACATTTCGGTTCACTCACCCCGTTGACGCTCACGGGTAAGCCCGGCTTAGTATTTAACCTACTAGTACTTTTCCAGAAGTTACGAAAGTCATGCTTCGAATGGTGAGAAGCGAGGATATCCATCTTTATCTGCTCCCTATTATTTTGGCAACACTTTAGGCGTGATTTAAAGATTCTACGACTTTCCCGTATCTCCTCCCAAATACGTCCTTCACTCGGTTTACCCCACATTACCCATTCCATAAATTTACACCGAGCTAGCCCGTGAGCGTCACGCACATGCTTGTTCCATCCGATCACCGGATGTTTTCTTCTCGGTTTAACAATAGTATGACTCTCAGAGGCGGCTTTACACAATGTATTAACAATCTTATGATACATACTGTCAATTATACGCATGTGGTCTCGGTTATCACAACGTTTCTCAGCACATTTACTGAATTCAGGCGGAAAATCAATCAATTTTAAAGTGTCATTACATAATTTACTATATAAATCTGTTTGTTCAAGGCTTCTCTCCCCCGATTTTACTTTATTACATTTAAAATTTTCTTGCAAAATCTTTGGTTTTACATTATATAAATTACATTTAATAATGAGTGGCAAGTGGTCAGACCATACCGGATCACACTTGACGTGTGTATCGACTATAGTTTGAAAAGCCGACTCAGTTACAACACAGTGGTCCAACCATCTTAGCGCCCCATTAGCGTCACTTATAAAACTATGTGTCAGACAATAAACCTAAATTTATGATATCGGCACATTTCCAGTCCAAATGGTTACAGAAATTTGAAAGTTCATAATAAAATTGCTCACCCGGGTGGGCGTTGAAGTCACCGAACAATCCGTGAACTCCGCTAAATTCACCGTGTTATCAGTGCATGTACACACTGAACACTAAGAATGACCTTTGCCCTATCATTACTTTAATACCGCACACTCGAGTATTATCACATCGCACTACAGAAACATTACTAAAGATTTTCTTATTCAATAACAATGCAACTCCACCCCATGGTCGTCCTGAGATCATCCCCTTTGACGTGTCCATGGGTGATACACCCGTATAAGCGAAGTCATCATCTATGCAGCTCAGGAAGTGAATATAGAATAGAATAGAATAGAAATCATTTATTCGACACAGACACAACACAACAGCAACAAACAAAAGGAAAAAAGAAGTACACAACATAGTAGCGTAGTAGTAGTAGTATCATGCGGCAGTAGTCAATTTTCTCCTGCAAGGCAATTATCTGGGATGTTCGACACAACTGCCGCACATCATCTACTGAGCGCTTCACATTCTTACAGTTGAAACTTATAAAGTTGTATGATTCCTTATTTGCCATATTTATTGACAAATTAGTTATTTTACAGAATTGGGCCCCACACTGGTAGGTACGGTCTACCTACCAGTCTGCCGCCCGTCTCGACCTAAGGGTAAATACGCCTACAGTCGAGTCGGAATCGACGCTTGACTTCTTTTGCATTTTAAAACCCACTCTTTCGGGAGCTCCACTGAGGTCTTCGAACATTGTTCTGAGGTCCTCCCAAAGTCTCATCTCATGTACTTGCCACTGATTTTAATGCATAATCCTCTCGTCCTTGAAGACATTCTCCAATGCAGCCGTGAATAGGAAAAATGACGTCTCCCTGCCTCACATCCTACTGCAGGAGGATAGGTTCCGAGATCTGGTCCTGAAGTTGGACTGCTAAGGTGACGTTTTTGTACAAATTCAATTCAATTAATTTATTTCTCTTCACAATATTGGTTTCCTTAAAAATTAAAAATATTTTTACTAATGCTAAACTCCACCATTGTCAGAGACTGGTGCCTGAAGTAGGTTTTTGAGAAAGCCTGTGTTACAGGTCACCAGGTCCACAGTAAAACAATCTAATAAAAGGTTAATAGACGATCTAGTGTGAACATCATTAATGGAAAAAATTAGACAAAAGTCTTGAAAGTTAAAAAATGGTTCATACAAAACTGGATAATTGTAGTGTCGTATGAATGAATGTTGGGATGTATGAATAGGTAAATGTTGTAGTGTGTGAATGTATGTTTGAGTATGCGAGAGCGAGTATGAGGTGTAAATCAGCCACGGGAGAAAGGAGAGAAGGAAATCTATTTGGGACTGTCAAAAGGTTCTCAGTTTTCTGATAATCAAGGGAACAACTAGAGGTGGTTTTAGGATATTTAAGAGTGACATTCGATTTGTTGTACAAAAATTGACCAAGGAAGCACAACAAACACTTCAGCACCGCGACGTATCGATAGTCAATCTGGCACCGTTGGAGAGACTGCAGTATAGCCTCAAATTAAGCCATAATAATTTAATTAAACAACATAATATTTCAGTGCGCTGCGTTCACACAGGTGTAAAATTTCATGTCAAGGATGACTGGCCACAACCCTCAAACTGATTCCTTGCGGTTCGATTCGATATAAGATTTCAATCTCACGACTTAAACTTTGCTTAATTTTATTCCACACTAACTATTTACTGCGGCTTCTCTCCTGTAGACTATTCCATACGAACCGTCCCCTTTGTTTTCAGATTAAAAACTTGCCAATGACAGCGATACAGCTGCCTATCCGTGAAAGATTTTTTTTAATCGATTTAGTACTTCCAGACATACCTTCTACAAATAAACAATATTATCTGTAGAACATTCGTTGAGTAGGTACCTAAATTATTATCTACATCACTGAGGAAAATTGGATGATTGGAAATCGTATTTTTGCAGGCGACAACCCATTGTAGGTAGGTACTTATTCTATAACATCTAGACTTTGTCATCTTCAAATTTTAATTAGATAACTATTTTATTTTACATAAAGTACTCTCGTCAGAAACACAGGTGTCCTAGGTAGTTCATCCTAGTTCAGGCAAATAACAATAGTGAACTTGACATAGATCTATGCCAATCTGTATTTACTTTTTTTTTCTTAATATTATTATTATTAAATAGCAGATCAGGGTAACCTTTTATAGTCTGAGGGAATATATTTCTGTATCCATATCTCCTATTATACGTTTAACAACTAACATAATATTATAATGTCAGTTTGAAACAATGTAAATTATGGTATGAATCGCTTGATCCTATAATGCTGCCGCTCAAAGCGATAAAATTGTTCACTGTTCAGTTGTTCTATACAGAAACAACAATTCGTGTCGATTTTTTGTTTGTGGAGAATTACGGTCAATTCAATCATCTTGCTATCAATAGCTCTTTATCGCCTGTGTTTTTTGTTGTTGTGGGTTTTTCAATAGATATGTCTATACCAACAAACCTATAACATTGAAGCACCTAAAACTCAAGTAATTGCCGAGATATCTCCTTAAATCGACGAAAAAGTCGTCAAAAATGACCTTGCCGGGCGAATCTGCTGCAGAATGTAGAGGTTGTGATTGGTCTGACGTCATCTTTCAAAATAAATGTATAAGTAATAAGTTTATAAATATTATTTTGTTTTCTTTTTTTTACTATTGGGTCAGCCGGGGCGCCGAATTTGTAAATACGCTACTGATTCGTAATACGATGTGCATTTATAGTCTAAGATCCGGCTGCAAGATTGCTACGTTCGTCAAGTATTAATTTGATTAACAAATTTAATATTTGATTAAATACTCGATGAACGTAGCAATCTTGCAACCGGATCTCGTACCCTTCAGTGGCGAACTCAGTCTGTCGTCGTAGAAGAAAAGCCGCAGGATAAATTGGAGTGAGAGACAGAAGAATGTAAGTAAATGAAACAGGCTACTCAAGATCTTGTAACCCGGGGCGGACGACACCCAGTGCAGTAGCACTTTTTTTTTTTTTTTTTAATCTTTATTTATTAACGAGGGTTTGATCACATAGTGAACATGCATAGGAAACCCTTGTTACATGCAAAACTTAACATCTACGTTTAATTCCTAAATTAACTAATTTATATATTATTCTAGCGGCTTTGGATGCTGGAAAAGCTAGGATGGTATTACATTCTCCAAATTGACAAATATTTATATTAAATTGGTCTCGAATCAAATATCTTTCCGCCCCGTTCCGGTTACACTCCACCATAATATGAAAAACGTCTTCGACCACATTGCATTCCGTGCAGTTTGGAGACGCAACTTTGCCCTTCAATGCAGCAAAACTATTCAATGGGATGTGTCCGGCACGAAGTCTCAAACTTGTCACAATTTCTTGTCTACTCATATCGGCGTTATCAAACCAGGGATACTTCTGGATGGTTGGCTGCATCGTCCGATACCATATACCCTTTGTCAATGACTTCTCGTCGAAATATTC